>CM053770.1:376421499-376511278 GCA_028658325.1 Potorous gilbertii | reverse complement strand
GAAAGTCCTTTCATTCATTGGTTCCCATTCTGTTATTTCCAGTCACATGCTTCTGATGGCTAGCCCACTTACCTGACCTTCAGGCTGCTTCATGGACTTTGGAGAGATCTTACTATGCTAGGAAAATGTATCATCTGATTAAGGAAAAGAAACCACTGGTATTCTTCATGTAACCATCAGCTGTGGAGCACCTTAGCAACCCTGAGGTGGTATTTATTTTCCAGTCAAAATTTCCTGCCCTGTTTTCTGAAATGGAGCCTGGATCTGTAGTCTGAACATTGATGGCTGGCTGTACAGTAGGTTTCAATGTCTCAAGTGAATAATGCATCCCTGCTGGGTAACATTTAAGCATGTCCCCTTTCTCAAGCTTCTTAATCCTAGAACTTACTTATCCACTGGGGGGGGGGTGCTTTTCAGGGGACTCTACAATATTTTAAATTCATATTTGAAGCCATCTTCATTCATCACAACAGAGGCAGTGGTCCACCAAACACCAGAAATGACAATAAAGTAATAACTGGCATTTATGAAAGCTTTGAGGCTTGCAAAGCTCTTTACATATGTTATCTCATTCGAGCCTCATGACAAGACTGTGAAGTAGGTGTATTAACAGAGAGGTTTAGTGACATGTCTAGGGTCAAACAGCTAATAAAATGTTTTGGACTCACATCCTCTTGACTTTAAGTAAAGTGTGTGTACCAATCACTTCCATCCTTTTTTCAGATAACCTGACCACTGTTTTAGACCATCCAATTTTGAGCTTCCTGGTTGACTATTTATAATATCTATATAGGCATATCTTGGAGATATTGCAGGTTCAGTTCCAGACCACTACAATAAAACAAATATTGCAATAAAGTGAGTCACACAAAATTTTTGGTTTCCCAGTGCATATAAAAGTTGTGGTACTATACCGTGGTCCAAGGGTCGGGAACTTGCAACCATGAAGCCATTTGTGGCTCTCTGGATCCTTAAGTGTAGCCCCTTGACTGAGTCCAACTTTTATGAAACAAATCCCCTTAAAAGGATTTGTTCTGTGAAATTTGGACTCAGAAGGCCACATCCAAGGATCTAGAAGGCCACATATGGTCTCAAGGCTGCAAGTTCTCCATCTCTGCTTCAGTCTATTAAGTGTGCTATAATATATCTAAAAAATGTTATACCTTAATTAAAAAATACTTTGTTGTTAAAAATGCTAACCATCCCCAAGCTTACCATGAGTCGTAATCTTTTTGCTGGTGGAATGTCTTGCCTTGATGTTGATGGCTTCTGACTGATCAGGGTGGTACTTACTGAAGGTTAGGGTCATTGTGGCAATTTCTTAAAATAACTCATCAATGAAGTTTGCTGCATAAATTGACTCTTCCTTCCACTCAAACCCTTAAAAAGTCATTGTAGGGTTTTTAATTGGTCTAATTTCAATATTATTGTCTTAGGGAATAATAGGGAGATTGGAGGAAAGGGAAAGAGATAGGGAATTTTCAGTTGGGTGGAGTAGTCAGAGCACACAAACCACTTATTTGTTTTCCATCTTACAAGGGCATGGTTTGTGGCTCCCCAAAATGATTACGGTAGTATTCATCACTGGTGACAGATCACCACAACAGATATAGTAATAATGAAAAAGTTTGAAATATTGTGAGAACTACCAAAATGGGAGAAAGAAACACGATGTGAACACAAACTATTGGAAAGATGGTGTTGATACACTTCCTTAGCAGGGTTACAAATTATTCAGTTTGTAAAAAATGCAATTTCTTTGAAGCACCTTAAAGTGATAAAACAAGGTATGCCTATATGTTAGCCAGGTGGTCCATTTATTATGTCATATTTAGTACATGTCCTAGAGTAGGCTCCTCTACATACATTAGTAGAATATAAGCTCCTTGAGGGTAGGAACTGTTTTGTTTTTAATTTCGTATGCCTAGTGCTTGACATAGGACCATGTAAATTGTTTTTTGGCTTGGACCTGTGATTGCATTGGTATAGAGAATATATTCTCCTAACCTTCTTTCTTTCACATCTTTGGGTATATTTTTCTGTTTGTATTGTTATCATGATGGAACTGGTGAGCAAGGTACATTTATTCCACTATCTTCTCTACCCTTAAGGCTGTCAGTTTGCCCTGAATCTTTTGGGAAATGTTCCTTTTGCATTTACTTTCTTTTCTAGGGTTGTCTCTATACTAATCCATTTAGATACTCAGATACCCTCTGCAGTTGCTTTGCCCTTCTATTTTCATGTCTCCCTGAAACATTTCATGAAATCCAATACTATTTGTCTTTTTCCACCAAAAAGTTTATGCTTTTTAAGGCAAATAATAGGAAACGACTCAGGGTCCTATAAATGGAAATTGGATTGGATTCCACTTTTTCACTCTTCTATTCACAACTTTCTCCTCCTGTATTTTGATAAACAAGGCCCCCATTATGATAGATGAAGAGGGGAAATATATATGGAAAAAATCCATTTCCTAGTCAGTTTTTCTTTGACTTGGTGATGAATAAGCCAGGATCTGCCTGCAGCAGATGACCCTGGTGGGACATTGCTTTCAAGGTTTCGAGGATTCATGATTTTGTTGGGAGTGATCTGCTTTCTGCTAATGCACGTTGTACGCCCTCTATTCATAGGTATGTTTGTAGGTTGCTTTGGGATGCCCCAAACACCCTGTGTATCTGTTTATCCCTGATCTTACTCCTAAGAAGACTAAGGTTTGTTTTTGCTAAGTTATTGAAATGAGAATTCAGCACACTGCTGAAAACCTGGTGCTAGGATGCTCTTAATTTTAGCCTGGTTCTTGGACAACAAAAATGCCATTTGTTCCCAGGCTTATCCTTAAAGTCTTTGCAGTTTGGGAGGAATTGCCATAGCTTTCTCCTTCTTCCCTTCCCAATGGTGTAGCCTTCAAGAGCCAAGGATTGCTGCCTTCACACAGGGGTGTGCTGGAGACAGCTCTAACTGGTTTGTGAGAGCACATTGTTAAATTTTCAATGTGAGCATTTACACCTCAGAAATGGGCAATCACTAGGAATCATTCAGTAATTCAATAAATATTTATTAAGTGCCTTCTTTGTGCCTGACACTGTGCTAACCACTGAAATCAGGCTTGATTTATGGTTTGGCTGATTGTCTAGACCAGTAAGGACAAACTCAAATAGAAATGGATTTTTGCCACTACTTATTGACTTAAAAGCCACAAGTTAACAATATCTCTGTTGTATTGTATTTTTGTTTATTTTATTAAATATTTCCCAATGACATTTCAATTTGGTTCCAGTCTCACTCAAGAGTTTTATAGGCTTCATTGGACCATGAGTTTGACACTTCTGGTCTAGATTTAAGAAAATGTTAATAATGCAGATTAAACTTAAAAGCATGCATACATACATTTCCTGACTCAACCCTACCCTCTTCCCCAGTCTGGTTGTTAAACATTTACTAGCATACCCCTATATTGCCTTATAAACATTGCTTAAGGAGAACAACAGAAGGTTCAAGGAACAAATCATCAACAGACTGGAGACATGGTAATTTTTGCTGTTCATTTGTCTTAGTCATGTCCACCTCCTTGGATTCCATCTGGAATTTTCTTGGCAAAGATACTAGAGTGGTTTACCATTTACTTCTCCAGCTCATTTTAAAAATGAAGAAACTGAGGTAAAGAAAGTTAAATGACTTGTCTAGAGACAATAGCTACTAAGTATCTAAGGTCAGATTTGAACTCAGGTGTTCATGACTCCAGGCCCCATGCTCTATCCACTGGGCCACCCAACTGCCCATGAATTTGACTAAATATAGTGGTTTCTAATAACATTTGTTACTACAAATTAAAAAAAAATAACTAGCTGCTAAGCCCAGTAGGGTTAGAAAGGTAGAAGGAGTAAAATACAAACATGTAGGGGGAATTAATCTTTTGTCAGAAGGTGGTAGGCAGGTGGGAGAGGTCACCTGTGAGGTCAGAAGTCATTACAATAGGGTGGAACTTTTGAAGACTGTCTAGCTGGAGTCCCCGAAGCTTCTTAGTGAAGTATCCAGACAGTATGCTCTAACTGAGCACTTGAAGAATTGCTCTGGGCTACTTCTTTAGAAAGGGTGGCTGAAAGCCAGCTCTGTTATCTGTGAGGTCCCTTTTCTCTCTCTTAACTTTACAATGATTCACTTGATTCCCAAATGAAATGTTCTCTCCCTTTGGAACCTTTGATATGTCACGTCAGAGTCAATATCGTAATGTTTCCCATTCTCTGCTTCTCCTCCTCCTCTGTACTGTGTGTCCCTTCCCATTTGGATGATTAGGCCTGAGAATGCCACCTCAAGATTTTGCCTCTCGCATTATGTGCATGGGGTTTCCTATTCTCTCCTGGAAAGGAGAACATTTTAAAGACCCCTACGCTGGAGTTACAGTTTATGGGATGGGACCAAAAACCAGCATCAGGTTTACCTCTACTCTAGATCTACTGAGATCCATGTAGGAAAGGAAATGCCGAACTCAAAAGAAAACATTTCCATTGGCATAGCTCTGTGTTGATTCAATCCATAGTTTAGAAATCCCCACTTTTTCTGCATTCTGTAGTTTCCTCATTTTTGTTTTTTGTTGTTGTAGTTGCTCTCTCTAAAGCTATTCAGCTAAATTTTGAGTCTTGAGTCAGAAAGACTCAGACACTTACCAGCTGTGTGACCCTGGGCAAGTCACTTAACCACTGTCTGCCTCAGCAACCTCAGCTGTATAATGGAGATAAAATAATAGCACCCACCTCCCAGGGTCACCGTGAGAATCACATGAGATAATATTGGTAAAATACTGTGCAAAACTTAAAGTACCATATAAACACAAGCTATTATTAATTACTACCATCTTGGGATGATAGTATCTTCTTATCATCTTGGGAATTATCTTATCTTCTATTGATTTGTGTGAAACCCCTCCTCCCATTTGGTAGATGAGGAAACAGGGCTGAAATAGATTAGACAACTTGCCCAAGGTGGCGCAGACAATTTGATGTGGACCCAAGTCCTGTTGCATCTTTCTGATCTTCATGACTTGACATAAATGCAGACATCATTTGGGCTCTTGTCTCAATTGTGTCTACAGGCAGGGACTGGATCTTGGATTTTATTGACATAGGGAACTCCCAAATGAGAAAATCCCTCCACCAATACAGGTTGGCACCCAGTCTTAGAGAGTTACTTAGAGCACTGACATGTTAAATCCAAAGTTACGTAGTCAACATGTGTTGTAGTTCAGACTATAACATCTTCCTCATTTTGAGGTCAGCTCTTTATTCACTATGCTACACTGTCCCACATAGTTGTTTATTATTCTTTAAAATATTATCATTTCTTTACAATTCTGCAATAATAATATTAATAGTTGCTGATAGTCATGTAGCACTTTGAGATTTGCAAGTATTTTATATACCTTGTCTCATTCATTATACTATTCATTCCAAATTGATGCGTGGAAGCCTATACCATGCCCTTCCTCTCACCTCTCACTGACTTTCCACTTTCACCATAACATCTGTATCTGTTTATTGATAACAGACTATATTAGAGATCTAAATGAGTAAGATTGCCTAGTATAACACTTCATTCTTGATAATATGATACATGTATTGCATAGAAACACTGCTTGGCTGACATTTCCTCCTTTATTGAAGTAGAAGGCAGGACAAAGGATGCCACTTATGTGATGAATGGGTCCCAGGGGATACACTGAATATTCATTTTAAGAGGAGCAAGCTCACAGTTAAGTCGCACTGTGCCTCCTATGTGTGAGATGTCTTCTGGTATCTGGTTTGGAGGAACCAAAATTGCCTGTAGGTAGTTTCACATTATTCAACATACATTCTTGTCATCTCTCTCAGTTGTTTGCCTTGAGGGCATAATGCTGGGGCTACTTGTTCAAGATTTTGTGTAAGCAATTCACCGGCATTGCAGTGGCTGGGGCGTGAGGGATATTGGATGTGACTGGGAATGTGCTCTGAGATGTATATTGTAAGCAGTCCCATTATTTCAAGCTAAATAATAAGGATGATGATCTTTTGTCTGCCTCCTAATTTCTCTTCTACAAATCCAACTCTTTTGTATCCTATATCAGCATTTGTTCCCCACATTAGTGGTATTTTAAATGGAGAATTTCTAGGATTTATTTAATTGAAATGTAATGAAATAGGTATGGTAATTGAAAGAGCACCTTTCCCATTTGACCTGTAATAGTATTCAATACTCACAACCTAACACCCTTAATTCTAGGCACCTTGTGATACAAGTGGCCAGTGGTCCTTATAGTTACTTGCATTAGATAGACTTATTTTTGTTTCATGCTGTTCTGCCTGCTTGGAATGTGCTCTATGGGAGAAAGAATAATGAACTGGAAAACAGGAAAGTCCGAGTTCTAATCTCAGCTTGGTCACTAACCCGTTCTGCAATTCTTGACAGGTAATTTAGCCTTTCTGGGTCCTGATATCCTCTTCTAAGATATGAGAGCACTGACTAAATGATATCTAAAGTCTTTTCCAGCTCTGAAATTCTATGAATATATGATTCTTCATTATCACCAGCTGACTCAATGTCTATATTTTCAATGAAACATTCCCCTAGTGACTCTAGATAATATTGTTTTCTCCCCATCCTGGCCACCATCATGCTTACTGGCTGTAGCATAAATGTGGGCATTGGGTCATACTCAATTTGGTACTTCTTTATATGATACCTTGCATTGTTCTCTAACGTGTTCTCTAACGTTCTCTCTGTGTGTAGATGGTCTCCCAGCTTTAGTCGAAGTTCTCTGGAGGCAGGGACGAGGTCATGCGCCTGAAAGGAAGCATAGTACACCGGAAAGAGCACGAGACTCTTTGGAGTCAGAAAACTTGGTTAATTTGAGTACTTGATCTGTCACTTGCTAGCTCAGGCAAGCCACTTCATCTCTGAGCCTCAGTTTCTGCTTCTGTGAAAAGGAGATTAAAAAGACAACCTACTTATTTATCTTATAGGGATGCTGTGAAGACCAAATGAAGTGATTATATGGAAATACTTTGTAAATAGTAAAGGACTATATAGATATAAGGAATTATTGATATTATTACTGCTATAACACTCCATTTATTTCATTTATTTATACTTAATGTAATATTTTACATTGAATATATATTAGATGATATATATTTATGTAATATTTCATATTATATTTCATTCATTAATTTATTTATATATTTATTTATTTCACTTGCTTCATTTATTTCATTCATAGGTCTATGTCAAATATTTAATTGGTTACTTCGTTTTTCCTCTCCCTCTCCTGTATTTTTGGCTCAATTTAGAGTTGGAATGATTGATCCTTAGAGAAACCGGGTTAAAATTCTTCATTTTGCAGATAAGGAAACTGAGGCCTGGGGAGGTTAAATTTGTCTATTTGACCTTAAGTCTTTTAGCTCTTTTTAACTGCATCATGTGGCCTTTAAGCATGAAAACTGCAGTTATTTGTTAAGTTCAACTATATTAGTAATAGACTAAAATCCATGAATAAAATCTTTATTATAATCCTAATATTAAGTATTAATATCTTTTTAGACAGAGAAAGAAGATGATGTGAAATTTCTTCCTTGTCAGAACTTTTATGATGCATTATAAAGGAAACTTAAAAAATAATTCTATGAAAAATCTGTGAGGAACTTGCAAGTATAGCATATTTTGGAACAACTGTTTCCTGAGATTACTAAAGAGAGAAAACAAAAAAGGATGAATCTAGCTTATTTCCAAAAAGACTGAATTTAATTTTTTTAATGAGGAGAATATGGAGAAGATTCTTAAGTGACTTTGATTAGTATCTGGAATGAATTGAATGGTGTAAGAATGAGTTTTTAAACAAGTAAAGAGAAATCACCTACTGTTAGAATGAAAATTTGAGGTGTCTGGTTGGGGCATTGGTCATAGCCAAAATATTGAAACTATTTATACATACCTTTGCTTTACAATTACTTTCATTGTTAATAGACTTATATACTTAGTAATTTTAATATTCATTTAATTATGGAGAAATAAGAGTAATTACTATTGGGAAAGGAGGTCTCTAGTTCATTAAGTTACTAATATTTAATGAATTTGGGACAGTCAGGCAACTAACATTTATTAAGGTCCTACTAGATGTCAAGTATTATGCTAAGCATGGGGATACAAAGAAAAGGGGTAAAACAATCTCTGCTCTCTGAGTCTAGCCTGGCAACTAGATGGTACAGTGGATAGAGTACTGAGTCTGGAGTCAGGAAGACTTAAGTTCAAATATGCCCTCAGATGCCCATCAGCTGCATGACCTTGAGCAAGTCATTTAACTACTATGTGTCTCAGTTTTCTGTGCTGTAAAGTCAGGGTAATAATGACATTTATTACCTCCTATGATTGATTTAAGGATCAAATCAGATAATATTTTAAAAATAATGCTCCATTTTTTGGTCTCTGGGAACTTTAATGCTCACTTTCCTTCATGCCTGTAATGTGCTCCCTTCTCCACCTAGCACAATGCCTGGCATAGAGTAGGTGTTTAACAAACGCTTGTTTTCTTCCTTCTAAGGAATCTAATTCGTGAGAAAGAGACCGTAAATTTATCAACTAGAAAGAAATTATTCTCTCATTCCTTTGGATTGTTATAGAACTCAGGATGATAAAATTAGATGTAAAGTAATGAATCAAGACAAGTGAAGTAAGGAAGACATGGGTTCTAATCCTGGCTCTGTCACTAATCAGTTCTTCAACCCAAGTCACTTAACTCCAAGGAAGGTGATGAATTAGATGACCTTTAAAATCTTTCTCACCTCCGAAATTTTATGATTCTTTGACTGCTTTCCCCTCTGCCTGACTCATTCAAGGTCAAATCTTCCTCTCTTGCCCAAGCTCAGGAAGTCAGATTAGAACCCAGGTATTCTGGCTCCTAATGGAGCTCTTTCCCTTACTAGGTTAAGGATCACCTATTGATTGTAGGTGACTGTGTGTGGAAATATTGATTGAGACTGTGTCCTTACTGTGAATCAAAATAATAATTACAACATATTGGCAAATTCAAACATGATAATTTACTTATGGTCAGTAATGACTGTAATGAAGGTAGAACTCTTTATTTAAAACAAACAAATGATTAGTCATGACCATGGAAGTGTAACTGTTTTTAATGAATTTGCTAATCCATTAAATTGCTAATGTGAGTTTAGGCTATATTAATAGAAGCATAGTGTCTAGAATTAGGCAGATTATACTCTCATTGTACTCTGCCCTAGTCAGACCGCATTTGGAGTTACTGTCTGTTATAGAGGCGAAGTGGCACGCAGACAGAACACAGTGCTGGGTTTGGAGTCAAGAAAACTGGACTTCAAATCCTGCTTCTGACACTTTATTAGTTCTGACACTTTATTATTATTTATTTATTAGCCATGTGTCCACAGGCAAATCACTGAGCCTTTAGGAGAGTTAGTTTCTTCATCTATAAAGTAGAATTAATAATACCTGCAAAGCTTACTGAATACAGGGTATTGTGAGTCTCGAATGAGAGAAATAGTTTATAAACATTACAGGGTTATATAAATGTTAGTTTTTGAGTTCAGTTTTGGGTTTCATATTTTAGGAGAGACATTAACAAGCTGAAGCAGGTTGAGAGAACAACAAGGAAGGTGATAGCAATTACCTTTGGGTGAAATCAGTCAGATAATGACCAACTGAAGAGGTTTAACCTGGGGGAGAGAAGACTTGGCATTGGGGCATATTAATGGTCTCCAAGACTTGAAGGCTTGTTATATAAAAGCCAACTTTTCTTTCTTCCCTTCCTTTGACTGGCCTTTCTTCTCTTGCCCCTGCCCTTTCCCCTTTCATCTAATAATCTGTTGGTCCTAAAAGACATAAACAGGTAGAAGTCGTAGAGAGGAAGACTCTGACTCAAGGTAAGTATAACCCAATGACCCATTATAAAAAGTCTGGATTGCCTAGATTAGGTTGAATTTAAGCAGCATGACCTGTTCTTGAAGTCATGTTGGCTTTTTGTTTCACTGTGTCTTTTTTTCTTAATACTAACCAATCATCCCTCAAATCATAATTTGCTGGGTTTAAAATAATTTTGCTAGCACTCAGAGACAAGCATGTTGGCCTATTGTTTATGGATTTTTATCCTTGCCCCTTTTTGGGAAAATTGAAATGTTTGCCCTTCTTTGATTGTCTTGTGTCCCTCTAGTTCTCCATGATCTTTTAAAGATAATTGACAATGGCTCTGCAATTTCTCTCTCACTCCCCAATATCTGAGAGCATAATTCTTGGTCAGATGACTTAAACTCATCAATCAATTAACAAGTATTAACTAAGAGTCTACTATGTGCCAGGAACTGTACTAGGTATAGAAGGGAGCACATTATAGGCATGGGAGACAGTCAGCATAAAGGCCCCAGAGACAAAAAAATGGAGTATTATATGGAGGATACAGTGAGAAGGCCTTTTTGGCTAAACTACAGAATTCAGAATAAGGAGTAATGTCTAATAAAGCTAGAAAGGTAGATTAGGGCCCAATTGTGATGGGTGTTAAATATCAAATAGAGAGTTTTATATATGTCTAAACAATAGGGAACTTCTGAAGTTTTTGAGTAGGACTATGATTTGATTAGACCTGCATCTTATGAAAATTACTTTGGCAACTTTGTGAAGGGGTGGATTAGAGTGGGAAGAGATTTGAGATGGGATAAATTATGAGGCTGTTGAAGTAATCTACATGAGAAATGATCAGAGGCTAACCTAGGGTAAGGATCAAATGAGCAGTGAGAAAGAGAGGGATGTAAGAGATGTGGGAAAAAATGATGAGATTTGGCAATTGATCAAGTATTTAGGGTAAAAGAAAGTGAAAAGTCCAGGATAACACAAAGATTCCAAACCTGAGAGACTGGAAGAATGATGGTGCTTTGAACTATAATAGGGAAGTTTGGAAGAGGTTAAGCATTTAAGGGGAAAAATAATAAACTCAATTTTAGATATGTGGAGTTTAAAGATGTCTCCATGACTTCTAGGTTGAAAAGTCCAATAGGTTGTTGGAGATGAGGGTCTGAAGCTTAGTGGAAAAGACTAGGGATGTATATATACATATACACATATATGTATATATACACACACATATATACACTATATATGTAATATATACATAGTATATATCATACGCACACATACATACACAGACGTATACATACACACATCCATATATGCATGCACATATATGTGTAGTAGTCACTTGCCAAGGAAAGAT
Organism: Potorous gilbertii; assembly: GCA_028658325.1. Classification (NCBI taxonomy): domain Eukaryota; kingdom Metazoa; phylum Chordata; class Mammalia; order Diprotodontia; family Potoroidae; genus Potorous; species Potorous gilbertii. The sequence continues at coordinate 376,500,015 of CM053770.1, read as the reverse complement.
GAGAATTAAACATCTCAGAGTTTAGATTTACTAAGCCTAAATTCCCATAGGAGTTGGAAGCTAATGAGGAGATGGGGGGGAGGAGGAGAGATAGAGAGGGAGGGGGAGGGAGGGAGAGAGAGAGAGAGAGAGAGAGAGAAAGAGAGAGAGAGAGAGAGAGACTGACTTTAAAAGGAGGAGAGGGCCTAGGATAGAAATTTGATTTTGCGGGGGTGTGTCTGTTACGGGGCATGATGTGGATGAGCCAATTGATAGGGTCATCTCATAAGAGAAAACAGAATTTCCAGAACAGAGCTTTAAGATATACCCATAGTTAGAATGCTACTAGCTAGATACTCTTTTCGTATCTCCTAATTTATTTTTTATATCAACTCCCCACTAGACATTTTGTTCTGTACTTTCAGTATCATTTTCTTTGGCAGAGAATATAGACACAAAATGAGTTGAGCAGCTCTGACTTCCCTCCATCATCTGCTATTAATCTACTCACTCCAAGGAATGGTCCCGTCTCTTCCCTTTTCCTTCTGTATCCTTTTTCGCACAGCTCAGATGTCCATGGACATTAACTAATTTTTTGAGCTCTTGTTATGACACATCAACATCAGTAATATCAACTCAAAGGAGTTCAGTAAATAAAAAAGTATTTTGGTTGAAGTCATAGAGATTTTTCCTAGGCATAGGGAAAGCAGGAAGTTACTTACAAAAAAATGATTTAAGGAGATGCTGAAAGGCACTCTTGTCCCCAAATTTTTTTGATTGTCACAGGATCTGAAGTTTCTTTGCTTTCAAGGATTGACCAAACCCATTTAAGATGCAGATGTATATTAGATGTATATTAAGATAAAAAGGATATGTATATCTAGTCCCCCACACATCCACTGTACTAACCGCAACCCCCCCGCCCCCGCCATTGTACTACTGGTCTGAATCCCCTGGGGAAGATTACCACATGTTTAAGACATCTGAGGGTATGTATGATCCTAAAACTTCAATTCATGAGCCCCCACCAACATATTTACCTTTAATAGTCAGAGGATATAATTAGCTCAAAGAAAATATATTTACTGAAATGGCATAGTAAGAACAGTTACAATAAAATATTTCTTCCATAAAACTGAGATGTGCTATCCCACAAATGCCTTTGGGAAGAGTGGAGTACACATATATTATGCAAACAGAGAGGGGAACATTTAGAGTACATAAATGACAAAGGCAACTAACATCGCTGGCATTTCAGGGTTTTGGTGATTTCTCTGTTCTTATCTTCCTACTGGTGAATAAAGGCAAGATTCAATCAGAGGCACTTGATTATACTAAAATAAAAACAGCCGAAGATTCTATTTTTATTGCCATCACTCACTCTATCTATGTATCTATCTATCTATCTATCTATCTACCTACCTACCTATCTATCTATCTATCTACCTACCTACCTACCTACCTATCTACTTATCTATCTATCTATCTATCTACCTACCTATCTATCTATCTATCTATCTATCTATCTATCTATCTATCATCATCATCTATCTATGTCCTAACAGAAAGCAGGCCTCTGAGTGAATTGGAACCTTGGATAGCTAAGTTTTGATGGATGCAAAAGAGGAGAAAAGACTTTTTCTGAGTATAAGGTTTGTCTGAAGACAAACCTGAGTAGGGAACCCCTTTGTAGCCAAGGGCCAGCAAGAAGTTCTTGGGCATTATGTATGTGTGTATATAAGGACTTGTGTGTGTGTGTGTGTGTATGTGTGTGTGTGTATGTATATAAGTTGCAGTGAAAATATCATCAGGAGAGACAAACTCAGAAAGAGGGACAGATGGATTCTAATGAACGCCCTTCAGATTTTGGCTTTTCTGAAAGAGAATACACTGCTTTCTCCCTGATAAGTAAGCTATTCATCTGCAGAAAGTAAAATAAAAGACCAAGACAAAGCCCCTCTTTCCTGTTGTACCAAGGATTGGTGAGAGGGAAAAGAAGTTTTTCTCCTTAGTCCTACTTAAAGACCAATGTGTGTTTGCTCTTTTTGACAAGAATTCAATATTTCACTATGTAGTGGTGCTGGCTATGAAAATAGCTGAACAAAAATAAAGAAAAATATTGCCTCCAAAAGAATGATTTCTCCTTTCCTAGCAGCACTTCATCTGTCCTTCTCCTATGTATTGATCATATTTTATTTGTATTAAGCATGGCTCTGTGCAGCATTTTCTTTTTTTCCCTCCAATTCATTTGTAAGCAACGCTCATATTATCTTATTCATTTCTGTATCCCTCCACAATGCATTGCACATAGTAGGTGCTTTATCAGTATTTGCAGAATTGAATGAATTGAAACAGCCAACCAAGGTGTTATTTCTGTTTTAAATCTGAATGAGGACCCATTCACATAGACAAATGCCAGATTGAACAACTCCATGGGGATTCTGATCAGAATCAACAGAATAAACAGAAAGATTGCTTAGCTCAGATTCCTCTCCCCACTAACCTTTCTTTTAATAATATTTCTTCATCCCTCTCACTACCTACTTCTTTACTTTTTTCTCCATTCTCTAACTAATTATATGAGAAAGTGGCTTAAGGTTTCTATTGCAAGCCCAAATATCCAAGGCAGTTACTGGCAAGGTTTCTATCATTGTGCTTCTGATTTCGCTCGTCTGGTTAAAATCTGCTGTCTAAAGTTGGTGACTGTGGTGATGCTGCTGGTGACTACTGTCTACCATGATTGATTCAGATGAAATCAAAAAATGTTGTCAGAAGGAACCTAGGAAGTATTGCTGGGATTAGGAAGTCTTGGGCTAGAAACTGAAGACTTTAGGGACATAATTAGTGTTTGCATCACTTTAAAAGGAAAGAACTTCAGATGAGAAAGGGGAATTTGGGAAATGAATAGCTGGTTCAGAAGAGAACATCTGAGAAGAGAATTTGGATTTCTGAACCACAGCTTAAGAAATAAGAATGATGGTGGGTAACTTAGGACAAAATGTAACTCACAGGCCAGTAAAAATGTATTTGATGAGGATTAAGAAAACTTTAAATTGAAAATTGGGAGGTATGGTGGTGTAGAAGTCTACCTACATATATCCACAAACCAGGTATCACAGATACCACATAAGAAAGAATGTCTGGAAAAGAGTACATTCAAAAGAGACAATATGCAAGCATGTTGTTGTCAGTTTTTAGTTGTCTCCAACTCTTCATGACCCCATTTAGGATTTTCTTGGCAAAGCTACTGGAGTAGTTTGCTATTTCCTTCTCCAGCATATTTTAAGGAAAACTGAGGCAAAGAGGGTTAAGTGATTTGCCCAGGGTCACATATCTTGCAAATATCTGAGGCCAGATTTGAACTCAGGTCTTCCTCACTCCAGGTTTTTTGCTCTATCTACTCACCACTTCACAGCCCGCTCTACAAGAATAATACAATATAATATAATACAATGTCCAGCCTGTAGGAGCTTGTAGTCTACTGGGAGAAGGCAACACATAAAAGGGAACTGAAGAGGAGTAGGGGGAAGAAAACCTCATGTTCAAGTGTGTGGGAGCATGATGATGGTAGAGGTGAATCTAAGGAGTGCAACTAGTGAGAAATGAAGGGTTAGTTGGACTTCTGAGCCCTCTCTAAATGGATATTTTTGGTTTTTTGTACCATCTACTCAGAGAGGAAGACACTGAGGGATATTGACAAGGTATGAGTATCAAAGAAAAAGGGCAGAAATAAAACCTTTTGCCTATCTCTATACACAAATGTGTAAAATATGGCTAATAAACAAACTGAAGTACAACTCAAGTAAGAAAATTTGAAGTCAAAGGTATCACTAAGATTTAATACAATGTGACTCATGAATAGAATAGAACTACTGAAAGAACATGCCTTAAATAAGGTTAAAAAAAGGATGGAGAATTCACGTTGTATATTAAAATTATTTTTGTTTAGATTTGGAATTTCATCAGTGCACCCTTTACCCATATGGGCTGGCAATAATTTATCATGGAATTTCATGGAACTTTGAGAATTTAAATGACTTGGTTGGTCAGAGTCAGAGGCAGAATGTGAACCTTAGAGTGAGGCCAATCCTCTATCCATTATGCAGTACTACTTCTACTTTTGAGGACTATAAATACTTAGGTGAGAAAATCCATAAACTAGAAGGGTTAAGTCTGATAGGGAACATTTAAGTGAGAATCAATGGGGGAGAAACCAAAATTATTTGAGAGTTAAAAGTGAAGTGTAAATCTTGTGTAGCTTACAAAGTGATGAACTAGATTCTGTCCAAAAGATTTATAGATAATAGCATCCAACTTCTGTGAATCCATGCCCCCATCCAAGACTACCTTGGGAATATTTGACTTTTGTCTAATTTTTAACTCTTATCTAGTTGTCTTCAGTTTCCCTGCTAGCACCATGACAGTAAAGCATGGTGCTTTTCTTTTTAGAGGGATTGTGGTTTTACAGGAAGAGAAAACTCATCCACTAATGCAGATCAACAATTATTTTGCATTCTTTAGGCTTTAGAGAGTTGATGGGGGCAGGAGTTTAAATGTCTTGTCTAAGGTCACACAGTTGCTATGCTTTCAAGCGGGATGTGAATGCAGGGCTTTGTGCCTCTAAGAACATTTCTCTATCCATTATACTACCCTGTTTCTCAAAACAAGTTAATTACCCACAAAAACAACAGAACTCATGTTCAAGTCCATAGAAAGTCAAGAAAACTTCCCTTTGTTAAGTTTACTTTACCAAACCTACACCAAAGCTCTAAATTTGCTCTAAATCTTGGTTTGAAGCTAACATATAGGAAAAGAACTTATGTTAGGGAGTCAAGCAATCCACCCCTATGACAAGCCTCTCCCTTTACAACACCCAGGAATCTGTATAGTTATTTTAGACTTTCTACTCTGGGATTAAGTTCCATTCCAAGCTGGGGAAGGGGAAGATTTGAAATTGCTAGGAAATCTGGCAACTCTCATCTCTAGCAAATTTTAATTTATTCCAGGATCTCTACAGTATGACTTGTGGCACCAGTGAAGGGCAAAGGCTAGGTTTGCTGCTCTATCCTGTGGACAGTTTTGACTATTATGACTTAGGACTTGTCAATACATTTCCAGCTCTGCTATTAGTAAGACCTCTTGTCTTACTAGATGACATATGAAAGGCTATTCAGGTAGCTGTTGCACAATTTACGTTTCTCACTTAAAGTTTGGGTTTTTTCACCCTCGTTTAAAGAGTTTATCTTTTCCCTCCCTCAGGGCACAAACAATGTATCCCACTCATCTCATGGTCAGAAAGTTCTCTTGAGTCTTTTAAGCAGATAAAATCACTAGTGCCATTTTTCCATTCACCTTTTTAACTTCTGTCATTCCATCACCTATTCCTAGGTTTCAACTAAGAAGCACCTTCTAATGGGAGAGGAGGAGAAATTTAACAGTTGCTTTTAGTATTCTAGTTACCACAACACATCTTATTTGCAAAAGAACTGTGGTGTTTATGTGTATTATATAAATATATACACACATATGTATATGTATATATGTACACACACATATATGTAAAGTTGCTCTGTGTTCATGATTTATCATGTTCTAGGAACCACAAACTATACATCAGAATATAGGGTGAGTAAATGTGGTGAAGGCTGTCCCTTCACATGTAGTATGAGGGTGATGTATGGCTTGAAGGAAAGCAGAATAGACATCTCTAGCCTCCTCCTTCTCTGCTTCCTCTTCTCTCTTTCTTTCTCTCTCCCTCCTTCTTGCTCTTTCTCTCTCCTGACAGGAGGGGAAACAGGAAGATGAGGCCAGAAGCTTGGCCACTCTTCTCTTTTCAGAGAGGGAGTGCCTGGCTGTAATTATGTACTACTTTATATATTACTCCATTAAATATGTCACTCTAGGAGATGTGGTTTTCAGGTTCAAACTAAACTTCTGATCACTATTTATTAACGAAGAGAGCTGGATCCCAAGCTTTATGTCCAAAACTCTATATCCAAGGCTTGACTCCCTTCCTAATAAATAAGGATTCTACAATGAGCACACATAGCAATTATCAAAGAAATCCTTTGTCCAAGTCTATGGCAAAAGAGAAATCAGAGGAAGTAACACATAGGTGAATATATACCATACAATATAGAGGGAAGGAGTTTTCCCATAAGGAAGGAGGTAACTCAGATCAATCAGAGAGTTTTAGATTTTATCCAAGGAGGAGCTCCCCAAAGTCTCTGGTGTAGCAAGCTGGGAATAGGATATGATGGAGACTGTCAGTTCCTCTCTTATTCATTTTTTCCCCAAGTTTTTCCTTCAGCAACTAGAAGTAGGGTTGACATCTTCCATTTTCTCTGGAAGCTAGCAGTGCCTGAAGTGACTTTAAAGAGTTGAAGAGATCGAAAAAACTTGAAGACTTAAAAAGAGTCAAGAGCCTTGAAGATCCCGCCACTGTCCTTTCCCTTGTTCTTGACCATTTTGGCTCAGCTTGCAGTCATGGGGCACTGATCTCTACCAGCGTGGAAAGATAGATAGATGCATACCAATGGGATTTAGGACTTGTGTCATACAGAGATGGGTTTCGCCACTTCCACTTGCTTATCTCTAATACATCCTTCTCCTAACAGTTACTCATTATAATCTTTGCAGAAGTCTGACTCATATCACCCTTCTGCTGAAGAATATTCAGTGGCTCCAAATTTCTTTTAGGATAAAAATACAAACTCCTTAGCTTGGAATTTAAAGCCCCATATGTTTTGGATTCCAGCCTTCCTTTCCTGTTTTTCTCTGTACTATTTTCTGCCAAGCACTCTGGAATCAGGAGTGTGCTGGAGCCAGGTCAAACAGGCTGGGAAGAATTAATTAAGTTTTCAGTGGGAGTATTTACACCTTTAAAACTGGCAAATATTACAAATCAGGGACTGGTGATACAAAGAAAGACCAAAAATGGTCCTTGTCCTCAAGGAACTCACAGTCTAATGAAGAAGACAATATATGAATAATTATATATCATCAAGATTTCTACAGGATAAATTGGAGATAACTGGAGAGGGAAGGCATTAAGCTTAAGGTAGAATGAGAAAAGCTTCTTTGTAGAAGGTGGGAGTGAAGGAAGCCTGGGAAGTCAGAATACTGAGATGAGGAAGAACATTCTAGGCATTGTTTTTTTTTTGGAGAGCTTCTTGTTAAACACCAGCATACCGCTAACTGTAATGTACTTCCTCCTCAATTCTAACTGTTGGGATCCCATTTCCTGTGTAATTCATTGCTTTTTTAAAAAAAATTATTATTTTGTTTTTTAGACCACCTAAATTTCTCCCTCTTTTTCTCCTTATCCTTCTCAGAGAGCCATCCCATTTAACAAATAATTTTTTGAAATAAAGAAAAAAATGAGTAAAACCAATGAATATATAAAAAATATGACATTATATGCAATACTTCCCCATCCACAAACCCACATCTCTTTTCCTGCCTTGGGGGAGGTGTCTTCTTAAATTTCTTCTTTGGGCCAAGCTTCTTTATAGCATTCAACTTAAATTGTTTTGCGGTGACTATGCTTTCTATTTACATTGTCTTAGTCATTGTTTATACTGTTTTCTTGGCTCTGGTTACTTTACATTGCATAAGTTCATATGAGATTTTCCATATTTTTCTAAATTCATCACATTCATCATTTCTTATAGCTTAGTAATATTTCATTACATTCATGTACCAGAATTTGTTTTACCCTTTCTCAATTGGCAGGCATCTACTTTGTTTTCAATTCTTTGCTATCACAAAAAATGCTGTTATAAACGTTTTGTTGTATATAGAACCTTTTTTTTGTCAATGACCTCCTTGGAGTATATGTCTGGCAGTGAAATATTTTGGTTAGAGAATGTAGATATTTTGGTCACTTAATTTGTACAATTCTAAATTGCTTCCAAAATGGTTGTATCACCAACAATATGTTAATATGCTTATTTTCCCACAACTCCTCTAATGTTGCCTAAGACCATCTTTTACCATCTTCGCAAATTTGCTGAGTTTGAGGTGAAACCTCAGGGAATGTATTTTTCTTGTTATTCGTGATTTAGAGCATTCTTTCATACGGTTGTTAATAGTTTACAATTTTTCTTTTGAGAAAGATTTGTATAGTCAAGTTCTACTTTCTACATGAAATCTTCCTCAGTCTCCATCCCCAGCTATTAGTGCTTTCCCCATAAAATTATTGAGTATTTATTTTGTGTAGCTCATACATGTACATGTTGTTTGCCCCAGTATAATACCTATAATAACTTACATTTACATAATGCCTACTATATGCCAGGCCCTGTGCTAAGCATTTTTATAAGGACTATCTTATCTGAGCTTCACAACAACCTTGGGAAATAGCTGCTGTTATCATCTCTATTTTACAGATAAAGAAACTAAGACAAATAGGGTTTGAGTGACATGCCCAGGGTCACACAGCTTCTAAATGTCTGAGGCTGGATTTGAACTCAGGCCAAGGCACTCCATTCACTGTGCCATTGCTCTTTGAGAGCAGGTATCTTTTGTTTTGTCTTTTTTACTCCCACCAGCGCCTAACATAGTAGGCTCTAAATAAATGGCCATTGATTGATTCTAGTCAAACTGACTTGTTTTTTCTAAAACTTCACATTCAGTCTTCCACTCTTGTGTCTCTCTCTATTCCCTCCCCATCTCACTCATGGGAGGCTCTACCTTCTTTGTCTCCTGGAATCCTTTGTTTCCTGTAAGGCTCATCTCAAGTACTACTGAAGCTCTAGGTGGTATAATGGATATAATGGTCAGGTGGTATAATGGTCAGGAAGACCTTTCCACTGGCTGGCCCCCATGCTTGAATTGCTCTATCCTCTCAACTCTGTAAATTTCCCCAGATTCCTTTCATACCAGCTCAAACTGTATCCTTCTTCCAGAGCCTTCCCCTTTCAGATTACCTTCCTTTACTCTATCTTGTATGTACATTTTGGGGCCATTTTTCTCTTGCACCAGAATGTAAGCTCCTTGTGAAGCACACAGGGACCATATTTTATCTTTCTTTGTATCACTAGTGCTTAAGAAAGTTCTGGGAACTTAATACGCCCATAAAAAATACTTGCTGACAGAGTTCAAATCCAACCTCAGACAGACACTAGCTTTAAGACTTCAGACAAGTCACTTAAACGCTCTGTGCCTCAGTTTCCTCATCTGTAAAATGAAGGTTACATATAATAGTCTCCAGGTTCTCTTCTAACTCTAAATCTATGATTCTATTGTTTTCCCATTTTCTTCCTCAAATTACCTTCTAAAGAGTATCCTAAAAATCTTAGTGCTTGTTTATGCTGTCAAAGTTTAAAACTATTAAAGTTTAAAACTACAGGAAAACTTTGGTACACCTCCTCCTTATTGATCTGTTATGTGTTATATTCCTCAGTAGAAGGGCAAGAAGTGTTTGTATTTTAATTTTTTATATCCTCAGGGCTTGGAGTAATAGGGTCTGGCCCATGTGCAGAACCTACCAATTTGTTAAGATGGCATTATCCAAATGGAAGATGTTAAAGAGCTGCTTTGGGGAATATCTTGAGGCCTGGAACATGTGTGGAAGTTTTCAGTTGGATTATTGTGTAACTGAGAGAAAACTTTTTCTATTGTCTAGTCAAAACTGTGAGTAACTTCAAAAGGGCCTGAGGCAGTAACAACCTAGATTATAAAATATACTCACTGCACCTAAACTGGAAAAGGAATCAATGAAAATGCCAGAGATCCACTCTCATTTCTATGGGATCATATGATCTTGCAAGAAGAAAAAGGAGGCCCTCAGGCCATCCCACCTTATTTTATGACCTTACCAGTTTGAGTGGAGGAGTCACCTCACTCCCTTAGAAAACTGTGCCCAGTACTGAGTCAGAACATTTTGAAGGTATTGACAATCTGGCTGCTCAGCTGATGGGAGGGAAAATGTTCCTCTCAACCACATAGGAGGCAGTCAGAATGTCTGTGGATACACCCACCAATCCTCACTAGAAGCAGGTCTCTAGTGTCTTCCATGTGGATGGCACCATCTTGGCAAACTGATTGTGTCTGCACATGTATTAAAACCCCATTACACGAGCATAATGCCACTTAATAAATTCTTGTTGAACTGAATTGAATGGGAGCCATGGTTACGGCTTGTATAGAACTGTTCATCAGACTCATAGTAGCTAAGCCTACCTCCAGCTTCTTTCCTAAGGGGCATACGAACAACTTCCTTCTCTTGCTAACCTGCCCATGACCAGGACTTCTGTTGGGGTCTAAGGAGCTTCCTATGCTTTGGGTAAAAGAAGTCTAATAGACCCAGCACCCACCTTTTGCAATGTCCTGCTTACCCTTATCTTTATAATGGACTGCTGAGAAAGAACTTGGGGGAGAGAGAGAGAATATGGTTGAAATTTAACAAGGAGAGTCTCCTAAATGATCTCACCCCTCTCCCTTCCCAGAGTCTGTCTCATTAACACACAGAGGCTAATATTTGGCTCTGGAGTGAAGGCAGGACTGAAGCCTTCTCTAGGGGCTCAGCTAAATGTCATAAATTTCGAGGCTGCAGCTTGAGGAGTTTGTGAATGGCAACGGAGCCTGAGGCTATCTAGTAATATTTATACTGTAGAAGTTCATTTTTCTCCCCTTTTAAATGAAAACTTTCTGATTTGTTTCAGAAGATGTCCATCTTAATGATCATTTCTTGGAGAGCTAATGGTCAGTGTTCTTAGTTTACAGGTGTCAGACACAGGCTCTAAAATAAGTAGATTTTAAATTGAGCCAAATCTCTTAGGATTTCTGATTCAGAACCTTTAATTTGACCATCAGTACATTCTGTTAGGTATATAGGCAGGGGAACATGCCTCCAACTGTCATGGGGAAAGCAAACCATTCAGTTATTTATTTGCCACTAAATTCATGCAAATGAATCCAATATACTCATTTTCTAATGCCCCAATGCTGCTGGCTCCCATAGCAGAGATAGGCTTTAAACAGTGTCATAAACATGGTATACCCTGTTTAGAATTGGAAGGGACATTAGAGGTCATCTAATCCAATTGCTTTATTTCACATATGAGAAAACTGAGGCCCAGGGAGACCAAGTGACTGAAGTAAATAGTTCAGCTAAGATTTGAACTCAGGTCATTGATCTTTCCTCTGGGTAACATAACTTCTATTGTCTGGTATTGGTTGATTTGAGAAGCACTGGTAAGTGAGGTCACAGGCTGACTGCTTAGATAGCCAGTGCCTAAGTTAGCTACTGAGATATGCATTCAAGACCTTAACTACCTTTCCATTCTTATGTTCCATTGCTTCTAGCTCTAGCCATACTGACTTATATAGGATATATAAGATATATAGGAATATAGGATCATAGGACTTAGAGTGAGAAGGACCTTTAGAAATCAACTACTCCAGTCTCCTCTCATTTTTACAGATGGGATCTCTAAGGCTTAAATTAAAGGACTTTGTTGAAGATCACATATTACTCAGAATCACAAAATCTCAGTATTAGAAGGCAGGTAGACTTTAACACATATTTAAACAAGAACCTTCCCCCTCTTCCAAAAAACATCCTCTACATGATATCATTTAGCTTTTGTGTGAAGACTTCCCAGATCTCTCAAGGGCAGCCATTCTACTTTTACATAGAAAACTTTAGGAAAACTTTCCTTACATTAAATAAAAGCTACCTCTTGGAAATCTCCCCCATCTCCCAACCCCTATTGCTATTAGTGCTCCCGGGTGGGGTCAAGGGAGCATTTACTTTCTCTGTCACTTGATAGCCTTTAAAGTAGTCAAAGTTGGTTATTATGTCTTCTTATCTATCTTATCTTTCAATCTCTCTTTCTCTTTGTCTGTTTGTCTGTCTATCTATCTATCTGTAAAATGGGAAAGTTGGAAGAGGTATTTCTAAGGAAGGTCTTTTCCAGTTCAAAATTTCTATGATCTTATGAAAGGCAGTATGACATAAAGGAATACTAAATATAGGTCTCACAGGACCCTCAATTACTTTCAATTCCATCAACTGAAAGTCTTATAGTATGGCTTCCATTCCCCTTACTATCTCACTTTCCCTGCTTATAGATGCAATCCAGCTTTTCTGTGTATTTAAAAAAATATTGTACCAAGGACTGACCAGATGTGATCTGACCAATGCAGAATACCCCAGGACTATAAACTGGTAAGGAGTAGAAATAGGATTCACATAAAAGTCTTGTGAACCTTAGATTCACTGTCCTTTCTTCTATATCATGCAGCCCTAATAGAATCCTAGAAATTTAGAGCTGGAAAGGACATTAATAAGAACGTCCTTTCCCAACTCTTCCATTTCATTCACACATACACACACATATGATTTATTAATTGTCTACTATGTGCCAGGCACTGCACTAAACACTGGGGTTGCAAAAACAAGAATTAACAAGATGGCTCCTACTTGAATTCTACTGGGGCGGACAAGGTTTAAAAGAAAGCTAGAGTGTAGGGGGAAAAGGCAAGTCCTCAGGTACCTGCAAGGCATATGGTGAAGATGAGGTACAGAGTGGGAAAATGATTTACTTGAGGTCACACAGAGTGAAAGTAGCAGAGCTGGGACTGGACCCTTCCTAAGTCTCTATATTAGCCTACTCATTATTCCTAAAATATAGTATGCATTCCTCTATCTATGCCCTTTTTCATTTTCTCCTTCCTTCCTAGAGTGCCTTCTGTTCTCTCAGTTCTTTGAATCTTTCACCTGATCTGTATCTTGCCACTGGAGGCAGATGGCTCCAGAGGAGAGAATGAGACTGGTGACTTTGCACAGCCCTCCATCACTTAAGTCCAATTTACTTGCATATCGTGGCATCACCTCCTTGATCTCACAGTCTTCTTCGGGAAGGAAGGACCACCACCACCACCAATCCTTTGTAGTTATATCTATATTTTAATTCCTACCTTCTCCAATAGAAATTTCTATGCCCATTGCTGTCTATAATTACCCTTCCTTACTTTGAACACTTAACTCTCTTGGATGACTCTATAATTTACCTAAGTAGACATTGCCTGTGACAGCACTTGTATTATTGTCTCACATTGTTCAATATAATGGCATAGTTCCTTAATTCTTGCCTCTATGTCTCATTCCTCTAAATAGATCCAAAGCCTCTTGAAGATAGGATTTATTTAACTCCACCAGTTCCTAACACATTCTAATACCCATAACAAGTACTGAATCATAGCGTTCAATGCACAGGTATCCTGGAATAGGAGTCAGAAGGCTTGTTTTGAGTCCCAGCTCTGTTATGGGGCTACTTTGGGTGAGTTATTTCCCCTTGGTGAGCCTCAGTTTTTTCACCTATATAATGAGAGAGTTAGACTAGATTATGTCTAAAAGGCTTTGCATTTCCAACAATCTGTAGTTCTGTGCATCATGTGTCAAATGAATGAATAAATAAATGAAGTAATTGTTACCTGGATCTCGTAATAAAAGAGTGATTGCTCTGGAAATATGGTGGAGAGGATAGGAAAGAAAGATATGTCATTTAAATGTCCAAAATACAAACAAGGTACGGTGGAAAAAGTGCTGAACATGGTGTCACAGGACCTGGTCTGGAAGCCTGTCCCTAACACTTACTACTGGTATAACTTCTCTAGGTCTCAATTTCCTCATTTGTAAAATCAGGGTGACTGAATTATATGACCTTTAGGGTCTTTTCAAGCTCTACATTTATGGTCCTATCATTTGTGTATATTACTATTCACTGGATAAATGGGCTAACCATGGAATTCTAGGGTTCAGGGGGGGTGGGATTTTTGAGTATGGATCTGTGATTTCATGGAGTAATTCTTTCCACCTATGCATATTGGTAATAGCATCTCATCTATAGTTCACAATCTTAATGACTTGCCCAGGATCATACAGCTAGAAGTGTTAGAGGCAGGACTCCTATAACCCCTTTATTACTTGTTTCTGTCTCTCCCTCTGTGTCTTTATTTCTCTCTGTGTTTCTCTCTCTCTGTCTCTATCTCTCTCTGTGTGTCTCTGTCTTTTGTGTGTATGGAGGTGGGGTTTGAGAAAGATAAAAAGTTGGGGGAAAAAGCACACAGAAAATTTCAAGACATTTTGATCTTTTAGCAGAGCCTTTTTTGACATTTCTGAATTTTCTTCTATGTATTTGCCCTCCTGTAGCTAGAGAGGACTCTCCGAAGCTCCACACTGTGGCTCCCATCACTAATTCCTCTGGTCTCCAGGACTGTTTCTGAGATACCTGGTGTCTCAGAGATAGCTGTTTGTCTAGAACACAAGTGGGGAGGAGACCTCCTGAGGACGGAAAGCAATGGCTGTTTTCTCTTTATATTTATCAGATGGATCGATATTCTACATACAATCCCCACCCTGGGCCCTAAGTAGGAGTAACTATGGAATAATTAAATGTGCCCAGGGTAGCCAGAACTGTTAACAGAGCAATTATGCAGTGCACTCCTGCAGGCTGCCTTCACTCCGAGTTGAAATTAAATCATTGAAAATATAATATCAGAGCACAATTCATCCTGCCTCCCACGCTTGAAACCTTGAGGTTATTTTTGTCTCTTCTTTCTCCCTCATCTTTCACTTCCCATGTCCAGTAAGTTACCTAGTTCTGTCCCTCAGTCCTCACCTATCCTCTCCCTTCTATACCCGTTGTCACTACCCTCATTACTTCCTGCCAACAACAGCCTCTTAGATCTTCCTACTGTTATTCTCCTCTTCCTCCAACCTAGCTTTCAGAATCTTCAGTGGCTCCCTATTTCCTCCCAAGTAAATGTTTCAGATTCTGTAGGCTGCTATTTAAGGCTGTCCACAATCTGGTACCGATCCGCCCTTTCTAGTTTCATTCTCATGCTACTTCCCTAGACTAAGTACTTCTTTTGTCCCCTGTACTTGCCTAATGGTTTCCTATGTGCCTTTTGCTCATATAGCAGCGACCAGACAATTTGCTCTTTAATAAATATTTTGGGAAGCAGCCCAGGGTAATTGAATAATCTGGGCCAGTAGCTCTTGAGGTAGAAAGAGAATTGTGGGATCACTGTCAGTCAATAAACAGTTATTAATTACCTTAATTATATGCCAGGCATTGTGCTAAGCTAATTTCCAGGGATAAAAAAGAGGCAAAAGATAGTCCTGGGGAAACAATACATAAACAAATATGCACAAATAATCTATATACAGGATAAATAGGAAACGATGAAAAGAGTTCCTCTTCTAACCTTTGGATTCAGTGAGAAGTACTGATTTAACTGAAGACACATCACCTGGAAGCTTGGAGTCCGAGGCTAGGAGGAGAGAAAACAAGCAAAAGACAAGTGAGTAGGCTTATGTAATCATCTAGATGGCATAGTGGACAGAGCGATGTATTTGGAACCAGGAAGACCTGAGTTTGAATTCTGCCTCAGATACATCCTAGCTGTGTGACCCTGGGCAAGTCACTTAACATTTCTGTGCCTCAGTTTCCTCACTTATATTATGAGAATAATAGTAGTGGTTACCTCCTAGGGTTGTTATGGGGATCAAATGAGATAATACGTAATATGTAAATGCTAGCTATTGTTATTACATGGAATTGGGGACAGAGACTTACTTGTGAGGTGCAGAAAGTGAATATTCCTCTCATAAGGCATAGAGCTGCAGGGATTGGGTGTAAAAGAATGCCCAAGATAATGGAGTTGTATTTTCAGTATTTGAGTATTTACACTCAAAAGTTCTTTTGAATGAGAAAGTTGATCCCTTTGGCAAAATGTGGATGACAGACAGGTAAAGGGGCTGCAACAAACCGATAACACGCTTGGAGCAGGAATTGAAGGCAGCTGTGGGAAACAGAGGCTGTTGTCCGTTGGTCCAGCGATTCTTAAACTTTTTCCTCCCATGACTCTCCTTTGCGTTTAGGCAACGATCATTGGTGATGAGTGGCATGAGGACACGCGCAGTGCAAAGTGCAGTATCTGTAGTGAAGTTACCCAATGCAACATGGGGAAAGCCTGCCAGAAATCCCTGGACTTCATTACCCATTTGATTTTGGATTAATTTTTGATCATTGCATGTTCAGAAACCTTTTACAATTGCTGATTTTTTTTGGTTGCAACCCACAGTTTAAGAAGCTCTGCTTTAGGGTGTGGACAAGACTGTTGATGAGATGACCACCACTTTCTGAGAAATGAGGAAAGATCTCAAGGGCTACGATAGCTATGTCTAGTAAGAGGTGAACGGATAGAAACTAGAAATACTGCTCAGGTAGCGATGTCACAGAGGGGAGCACCAATGTTGAGGAATAAACTCCAGCCAAGCTCTGATGGGCCCCTACTCAACATTTGGCTGTGTTACTGAAAGTCATGGAGACTATAGGGCACTCTTGGGGATAGGGGGCATTTACTATAGTGCTTTGCGCCCTTAAAAAGTGTCAACTTTTTTCAAATGTTTGGAGCAAGGATTTGATGATCCTCTTCCTTTCAGATAACCCACAACTGTGCTTTTTCTTCTCTACAGATATATTCAATGTTATTATGGCTATTGGAAGGTTAATAAATATCTAAGCTTGAGGATGAAAATGGTCAGGGATGTCCTTACACACAGACAGTACATGGTACTTGATAGTGATTTGAAGGGTATTGTGGAATAGTTGATCTAGGAGAGACTTTAGAACTCATCTGGTTCAATACTATTAATTTATAGATGAGGAAATGAAGGCCACAAGAGTTTGAGAAACTTTTTCAAGGTCATACAGTGGGTTAGTGGAAAATCCTTAGCTAGAATCTAGGTCTTCTGATTCATTAGTTAGTGTTCTTTCCTCTACTTCTGGAAAGGCTGTTTGTTCCTCAAATATCAGTCCCATCCCACTGCACCTTGCTTGTCTTCCATAATGACTGAAATTCCACTCTAGTCATTGCCCTGGGTTATGGCATAGCATCTCCAGAGTTTCCTTAGTAAATGAAGAAAGGTAACATATGAAGTCATCAGTCATGAATATCTCATCAGGGATTATTTTATCATATAACTAGCTATCACTTTGGAAACTTGAGAACAGAACTCTGACTGAGTGAAGCATTCCAGGGCAGGCATTCTATCCTTTTAATTATAAGACCTGAAAAACTGGGTTTTTGCTAGTTGGTATCAGTCAACTGACAACTATAAGTGCCAGGGCAGAATATGTTTTGTATTACTTAGGTTCTAAGAGTGACCCAGCTGTGAGGGTCTACGTTTTCACTCTATGCATTTTTCTTATCTTACAAATAAGAGCATATTCTTTTTGAATGATTGAATGAATGAAAGGCACTCACTATGTGTCAAACTCTTGTGCAAAGCACTGGGCACTGCAAATTAAAAAGCAGGACAGTCCTTGCCTTAAAGGGATTTGCAATAAAAGGGGAGACAACACATTCAGGGTGTTCAAAAAGTTTTAGTGCAGTTTTAAATTGCTTTTTAAAGTTCCTTCCTATGAAGTTATTAAGCTTTAATACTTAAAATTAAACTAAGACTTTTGGGACACCTTGCATAGGGGAATAATGGCCAGGGAGCAGTGTTTTGGTTTGGCAAGTCACAGGGATGGTAATTAAATAGAGTCACAGAGGAATCAAATGCTTGATCTTTCTATAATTAGCTAGGGTGTTGATTAAGTTCTGGTCCTAGAGTAAGTGGGGTTCCATTCTTGAGGTTAGGCTCAAGTCTTAAATTGTATCATCCATAGAACCTTGGACTTCAGCACTGAATTTTGGCTCAACAAGACCATAGGAGCAAAGACTTAACCTTTCTAATTGTGATTTAATTAACAAATATTTATTGAATCCCAACAGGGTAAAAAGTATTGAATTAAATCCTTTATACTAACCTTGCTGTTCTGGGTTGGGTTCTTTACCAGTTCTCCCTCTGGGTGACCCAGCAGGCATCACACAGGAAGGGAGGTTAAATAATAACCACCTCACGGAGTAAAGCCAACATTCTTTCCTATTTTATAACCACATATTGTTTTTGGCCTTAAGCAACATAAGTCAAGCAGCTTTAAACACGTTCTTTTTCCTCATTAACTCACAGAATGGGCAGGAGCTTGAAATCTAAACTCTTGACTCTCCCAGGGCCACCGGTACAGCTTGTTGAATGGGGACATCATCTGACTTGCCTCATTAAGATGAAGCAGCCTCTGTAAACTGAGATGAACTCATCTATTTCCTCTCTAATTTCAGTCAGGGCTTCAGGGGTGGGGAATCTGAGGCTTTGGGGTCACCTGTGGCCCTCTAGGTCTTCAAGTTCAGCCATTTGTCAATGTGGTCTCAAGGCAGAGAATATGCCTTCCAATCTGTCAATTCAACAAGCATGTAATAAGCACCTACTGTGTGTCAGACATTGTAGAGACAAAGACAAAACATAACAATCTCAGCCTTCACTTTAAAAAAGCTAATAATACCAGTAGCAAGCTTGCTATTGCACTTTTAAAAAGACTGTTAATTGTTTTAATCTCTAATCTAGACAATTGTCCCATTTTTTAATGTTGTTTTACTTTTCTTAAATTGGAAATAGATTTCTTCTAATACTTTGTTAGAAGCAGACTAGAAGAGTTCTTATTATTTCAATTAAAAATGCCTGGATAAGTAAGTGCAACAGTTTTTAGAATGGGTGGGTATCAGAACTTTTAGGAATGTTGCCGTGTTTCTATATCCATGTCTATTTTCTTTGTCTATATCTAAACCTATGTCTGTTATCATCATAGATACAGTCATCATTTATTAGAAGGCCTTTATAAACTTCTTACTGGGTTTTCTGACTTAATTTTCTTATGTTTCCACTTAAAAAAATCAAAAGCTAAAATCTTTTTGTTCTGATGAAAAACTAAACTTCTTGGAAGATATTTGACAAAATGAAATGAGATGATCCCAAGTACAACTAAGATTTTACCACTTGGGAATCATGGAATTCTAAACTATATGTCAAGTTCTTGCAAAGAAATGAAAATATAAGCTTTTATTTTTGAGTCATTTATAAAAATGTAGACAATATTTCTTACCTGATATCCTGTTTTCCAATTTAACTTAAGGACAATAAATGCAAAGAATTCTCATGTCCATAAAACTTACAAATAACTTAAACACCTATACTAAAGAAAAAGATTTTTTTAACCAACCTAGAAAATAATTGCCTTCCTATTTTTGCAACCTCTAGCCTTCCCCCACACTCCATATAAAATTAGATTTTAATAGAATGCAACATTTTAATAATTGATGTGCTCCCATTTCAGAAGGACCAATAAATAAACCTCTAATCTTATAAAACAATTTGTTTATTTCTTTATAAATTCAGATGTTCATTTTTAGATTTTTAACATTTATAAACTGTAGGACTCATTGTCTTACAAATCTAAGACCCCTTTAATAGAGGACTAACTCTCTTACTATCTTTAAAATGAGCTACTTAAGATTTTAGCCCCTCCTCTCATAACTTATAAGAATTGTGAATTGACATAGTTAAGAAAATCCATTTATTGTAGGTAAGCTTTTAGTTAATGCTTTTAAAGTTGCATCCTGCTCTTTTAGAGCTAGAGGGGAATATAGTATTGAGTAGATGGATCACTGATTTTGAAACTGGGAAAATTTGTGTTGAAATTTCCCCATAGCTACTGTCAGCGTGACTGAGCAAGTCATTTAAACTTTCTGAGTCTCAGTTTCCACATCAGTAAACTGGGGTTAATAGCACCCCACAGAGGTATTTTGAGAACAGAATGCATTGTTCATAAAATACTTTGCAGTCTTTAGCAGGCTAAATGGATGAGAAATTTTATTTTTATTTTTTGAGAGGGTCTGTGATTTGATTAATATAGGGAACTAGGGAGAAGTCCCTTTACCTACTTGTCCTTCACCTACTTTGCAACCTTTAGTCTTAGTGTTTCTTGGGGACACTGAGTCTTTAAGTGACTTACCTAGAGTTAACGAAGCCAAATGGGTCTTAAACTTCTAGACAAGTAAACTCTGAGAGACCAAGCTATCTTAGCTAAACTCTACATCTTACCCAACACCTAGGACAGTACTCCACCTGTGGTAAGTGCTTAATAAATGTTTATTGAATGAAACTGGACAATTTGCTATTGCAATTGTGGAAGAAAGGTTTTGTTTTTTTTTTTTAGCATGTGTTTAATTGGCCGCTGATTTCCTAGGATTCGCTGGGTAGTCCTTCGTCTTTAGGATTTGTTCTGTAGAAGTCTATAGTATATCCTAATATTGTTCCTGTAGAAGTCTATAATACACTGTACTCCCAATCCCAACACAAAAAGAAAAAGCTCTTTGGAACAGCAAATACTCTTGAGGAAGTGTGGGCCACAGACTCTTAGGACTGAACACTAACCAGTGGATGAAATATTTCAGCCAATGTATTTTTGAGATTGTGCCTCATTTAGAAGGCCTCTGTAGCCATATTGAGTTCCTGGGTCCTTGAGAAAACAGTCCCAACCATCTGCTTATCTGAGCTCCAGCCTTGTTTTTATGTGTGTGCCTTAGCATTCACCAGTGGTTGGAGGGCATCTTTGTCTCACTGGCAGCTAGTAGTTGCCCCTGAACATGGAACTACAGAGGCAACTTCTAAAATTCAGGCTTTGCAAAACCACCAAGGTTTTACCCCAACCCCAGTAGAAGACAATATATTTCATATTCTCATTTAAGCTTTGGGAAAATTACCCTCTGTCATAGCTTTAATTGGATTGCTGTGCATGTCCCAACAGACCATTGGGATGACAATGTGGTGATGCGAGTTTCTTTTCCTCATAGTCTGATGTGTATAGAGACAAGTGAAAATTTGATAGGTAGATATATTTATTATAGATACAGTCAAATATCAGTTAATTAAACCTTCACATCTATTGATTTTTTATTTTACTCTGTTAAAATCTCAATGATAATAAATATTTTAACTTCCAAATTTTGTGACATCCTGCTCTGTATTTGAATCAGGATGGCATGGCCACAGTGCTTAGTGACATGAAAAGTATTGAAATGATGTTGTATAGAGATTGGCAACCAATTGTTCTCCATGGATGACTCAATAAAAATATATTTAAATTGAAGCATAAAGAATTTAGATTAGATGCTAGGAAGAACTTTAATAAAGATTATTGAACACTAGAGTAACTGACCAAGGAGATTTGTGGACTTTCTATCATGCTAAAAAGCAAGACGTTGATCATCAAGTTTTTTTTTAATTTATGCAGAGCAGATGAGTTGCCCAGTGGATAGAATACTAGACCTGGACTCAGGAAGACCTGAGTTCAGATATGACCTCAGATACTAACTGTGTGGCTCTGGGCTAGTCAAAATGACACAAATCTTCCCTGACCACCTTAGGTGTTTGTAGAAAATGCTGAGGTAGTGAACATAAAAAAGAGACTAAAAAAGTAGAGAAGAAGGAGGGAGATGCTATTGACCCACTCCCCCAAGTCCAGGGTGTCCCTGCTAGAGGAACTTTTCTATTAGGACTGCAAATGATGCTGGATATTTACATACATCTTTGAGACTAATGGCTATTTGAGGAATGATTTGTTTTGCTTTCCTCCCTTTTAATAAAATTTAATTCTGTAATATAATGGACTTTATGCTTGACAGTAGGGGATCGGTTTTAATATACTGAGAGGTACCATGCATACATTGCCCTAGGTTTCCTGGATAAAGGCCACTAGCAAAGAGAGTGAGAAAAATCATCTGATGTATGCTTGAGCCCCTTTTTATCATAAGGGAGTCTTTGAAACAAGAGTTAAGTGGTAATTCTCTTTCCTGCCTTGAAATTTGAAGAGCATTTCATTTGTCCTTCATTTATACTGCTATCATAATGTATTATTTGTGTCTATTTGTGTCTCCCCTATTAATATCTTAGGTTTCTATAAGAGAGGTATGAAGACTTTCTTTTTAAGGGGAAGGGAGTCCAGGATCTCTTTTCACTTCACACCTGTTATAGAGCCTAGCATAGTACTGTACACATAGTAGGATCTTAATAAATGGTGGATGTAAAGTATTGAATTGACCTCCCAAAGTCCCTTCAGTGCCACTATTCTATGATTACTTAATTCAAGCATACATATTAAAACACATATCCCTACATGACTAATTTCCCCTCTAGCACTGAATATTTTCAGAGGATTTGACAGCATAAAATATTTAAGTCAAGATAAATATACCTAATGAGGTAGCTTATTTTGGATTCATAAACATTTCCCATTGATCAAAGACAGATTTCCATCACTGTTCACTCCATATTGTCCAGTTCAAATACAAGTCTTTTAAAATAAACTCAAATGTGAATCTTCGGCAGATTGTTGGGGCTTTGTGTTCCAGGACCTTAGGAAATTAACTTTCTCCTGTTCCCCTTTAGCTACGCAGATGAGTCAGTGACACCTTAGTAGCCCAGGGGATTTCATGAAAGCTTAAATAAGATGTACAAATGTGCGATCTATGTAGCAAACTCACATTGTTTGAAGTGGGGCTCTGCAGGTCTTGGGTGAAGGAAGCTTTGATTGTGAGAGAGTCAATTAGCAAGAGAAAATTAAGGAGTTGAAAGAAAGGGCCTATTTATACTGGCCTAAGTCTTACCTTGTTTCACACCCCATGGAACTGCTCCAAGTAAAGTTCCCTTTTCAAGTAGCCCTTATAAGCAAAAACAATGATAAAATCATTGGCTCCTCTATTTGCAGGAGGCTCTAAGTGACCTTTGGAAGTCACCAAATCTGTCCCCTTTATTCGATAAAGGATTGTTGCTTAAACCATTTCAAGTAATAGAATGTTAGAGACTGAAGGAAATTTAGACATCCTCTCATTCATTATTTCACAGATAAGGAGTGCTGAGGTGGCCTATAGTCCTGATCTTTTCTTAAATCACAGCCCCTTCTTTAGAGTCCCTTGTCATCCCTCCCTTTGGTGGAGACCCTTGAGGCTTGGACTGAAGTCTTTCTTTTCCTTTGTATTCTAATGTGAATATAAATTGGTACAATGCTGAATGCATAGTAGATACCTAATGAGCATCACTGACTAATGGAAAGTTTGGTTACATTTATTTAGATCAGGAGTTCTTAGCCTTTTTTTGTCATAGACCCCTTTGCAGGCTGATGAAGCCTTTGGACCTCTTCTCAGAACAATGTTTTTAAAAGCATAAAATACATAGGGTTACAAAGAAAACCAATTATATTGAAATACAGTTATCAAAATATATATAAACAGTTCAAAGACCCCAGATTATGAACTCCTGATTTATACGGTCATAGCAAAGAAAGCTATTTTCTCAAAATTTATTTCTGTGAATGGGAGAGGGCGAATGGAGAAATGTGGGGTGAGAAGGTATATCTCTCATGAATACAGGCATTCTAATTATATTTCTGGGAATCAGACTCATTCAGATCTCCAGTTTAAACTGTGAGTCCCTGGCAAACATTTTACAAAGGGCTTTCTTACCTCCATGTCACCAACAGAATAAACAGATGTCTAGTGATCAGGGGGCAACATCCTTTCAAGGATCTGTCTTTCTGTCTTTAAAGCAGGGATGGCATTTACATCTATCGCATAAATCCAAAGTATCTGAGCTTCATGTACAAGTTTAAAGGAACACAAGAGATTCTGTGATACAAGACAAAATTAAGAGCAAAAGATAAAAGTTTTGAGGGAGGCACATTTCAATTTGACCTTAAGAATATTCTGACAATGAGAGCTGTCCAGCAATGAAATGAGCTGATTTACAAAGTCGTGAGTTTATTCCCACTGGAAATGTTCAGGCAGGAGCTGAATAGCCACCTGTCAGGGGTGCTATAAGGAGTATTTCTACATTGTATGGGCAGTTGGAGTGGGTGAACTATAGGGTCCCTTTTACATTTAAGTTTTTTTGCGTGTAATCTGGATCTTCATCTCTGAAGCTTTCACACTGCTTGGCACATAGTGCTTAATACATGTTCATTGCTTGTTTGATTTCATAGGGGCCTATTCATATGTCTGATTTCACATGGACTTGTGGATTTCACATGGAAGATAATATTGGAAGCATGTTAATAATAAATAAGGTACAGTTCATTTCCCTTTACCCAGAAGTCTTCTTGGGACAAACAAATCCACCTTGTGTGTCTTAATGCCCCAGTTTTCTCTCCACTCATCCCTCCAACCAAACTTGTAAGAATGACAACCAAGTTATTCTCTCAGCAAGAATCCCCTCTCAACATGCTGGCTGCATACAGTTCTGTGATTCCAAACACACCTAATCATACCTTTTTAGAAACTCCACTTGGACAGATGGCATTAATGGCTCTGGCAAAGGTTAACATTTTTTAACAAACATGCAGCAAAAGGGGTAGGGACTGGACCTATGCTGTCACTGCTAGAGGGAGCTTTGAGATAAGGAAATTCCACCTACTGATTCTTTGCAGTACTTTGTCTGCAACTAGAGAAAGTTGGCTGGAAAACTGAGAAGCTGACTGACTTGCCTAAGGTCATATAGCCAGTATATGACAGAAACAGGACTTGATCTCCAATCTACCTAGTTCTCTACAGGCTAGCTCTCTATCCACTATGCCAAAGCTGCTCTAACAAGGCAGACATGTTTGTAGAAACAAGTATGTAACTGATGAATGATTGGAACATTTACCTGGATAATATTATTTTTTTGGTCATTTGTTTTTTATGATTTTCTTCTTCATAGAATTAATATCGTTCTTTGATGTATCTCTTCCAATTTGGCATGTCTTTAGCTTATGAGGAGGCACATTTCAACTTACCATAAGAAACAATGTTGTGATGAGATGTCCAGCAATGGAATAGTTTGCTTTCTGAAGTAGGATAGAGGGTATTTTTACATTGGTTAGAATAAGCAAACTCTTGAATTCTTTCTAACTTTAGGATTCTATGTCTAACTTATATCTTCAAAACCCCCCAGTTCTGATTTTACGCTAGCTTAGGTAGGTCATTGGAGATAAATATGACTCCCAAAGAGATATTCATTTGATTCTGCTTCCCTATGAGATGACCTTTTCTGATTGAGGGATTATAAACACCGTAGTAAGATAAATCCAGGCTGGACCCTTGCAATGTATATGTGTCTATTTCTGTGGTTAGCAGTAGCACTGGAGTGAGTGTTAGTGAGTGCCATGGGTTTGAAAGAACATATATTGGGCAGCTAATAGGTACAGTGGCTTAGAGTGCTGGGCCTGGAGTCAGGAAGTCCTGAGTTTAAATCTGGCCTTAGACTCACTAACTGTGAAACCCTAGGCAAGTTGTTTAACTTCTGTTTGTCTCACTTTCCTGAAGACATGTAAAATTTGTACAAAAATATCTTTTATTAAAATGATTTGTAATTTGTAGATTTACTACCTGGGACAAATCCCCATCCTTTGGGCTGTGGGATTTGGTGTGTCCCTCCCTCTCCCAGGTTTTTTTTTTGTCTTGTTTTCCCCAAATAAACCTAATCTTTAAAAAAATGGAGATATTAACAATACCTACCTCAAAGGACTGCTGTAATGATCAAGGGAAATAGTAACTGTAAAGCACTTAGTGCAGTGCCTGGCACACAGTAAGACTATATAAATGCTAGCCATTATTAATGCGTTTATTAGGGTGACCATGATGAAGAAACTATTTAGAGATACAATATATTTTCTTTCTTTCACAACAGATGAGAAGCAGCAAACTACTCCTGGTCCTTTTTTAAGTCAGCAGGTGCCGTGTCCCTGGAATGGAGCTAGCACTACAAGGCTAGCACTACAAGGCATCCACATAATGCCAGGAAATTGGCTTGCTTAGTTTCTGCTAGTTGCGCTGGTTCACGTAGACTCTAGCTATAGAGTGCCCCACTTTCTCCTCCATTCCATCGACTGAATTCTGAGCCGTTCTCCAAAATGCCTCCCTGTGGAATTGACTTGACCTGATGAATTATTCTATTTAACCAAATACCCTTTCCAAAGAAAAACAACAGCTCTGTGTTCAGTTACAGCCAAGTAACAAATATGCACATCTTGAACAGCAACACAACGTTCTGGGAGAGCCAGATTCCAGCCTCAGATGTCTGCATTGTTCCTTCGGAAGGCGATGGGAGCAGGGAGTTCATCTCCACAGACTGAAATCTGGCCTTTTAATCCCAGTCATGTTCTCTAGCAGCTGAGGAAAGTCTTCAAGGTGAGCAGCAACTCCTTGAGCTGAACTTGGTCACCCTTTTTTTCTCCTTATGAGGAGACCTGGCACTTCTTACAAAGACAAGCCTGAAAAGAAGCTGAGAATTTGTCTCACTTGGAAAAGAAGAAAATAAAGCAACAGTTGGAAGGACTAAAGAAAGAGCAGAAAGTAGGACAGAGCACGTCGAAAGTAGGACAGGTTTGTAGTAGAAGATCCTAGATCAGAACCCAGGCCAAGACATATTTCATACTTCATTTGCATAGTGAATAACAACTTGTGCTGGTTAGATGGCACCCATGATTATTATTTAATAGTTAAACAGTGCTTGACATGTGCAAAATGATTTAGCATCATGCTTTATTATTTATTAAAAAGGAAATCGTTTTTAAAAAGCAAATTGACTTTACATCTGGGAAGCATTAGAATTTGGTTCCCTCACCAGAAAGTGTGAAAAGAATCAGCTCATTTTCACTTTGGAGTGGATGGAGGCTTGTAGGACACTTTTAGGTTTGCTTTTAATGTTTCAGGGAAAAGTGAAAATCCAAACATTAAAAAATGGAAGTTTTAGTAAAACATTGCCTTTGCAGTTGATATATTTTTGTTGCTGCTGTCAGTTTTAAAGGGGAAAAGACTGGCTAGAGTAAAATCTAGAAATAACAGCCCAGAAATACATAGCATTATACAGTTATACAGTATTTTCATTCATATTTGGTATTTGATGATTACAGTTACCCTAGGAAGTTGGTGACCATACCCAAATTTGTGGTCGAGGAAGCTGAGGCTACGACAGGTGAAATTGCTTGCTTTGATCACACCATGAGTAAGAGGTTGAGCTGGGAATCAGATCCTGGGATTCTGATTCCAAGGCTAATCTTTCCATTACCACAGGATCTCTGGGGAACAGCAAAGAGATAGAAATGATGGTAAAAGTCAGTCAGTCTGGAGACATTGGAACGAAGGCTGCATGTTGCAGGCTTATTAGGTTAAACAGACTTAAGGCAATGACAAATCAGGAGCCGTAAAGGGTATGTTGACACATCACAATATTTTTCATAGCACTTTAAAGTGTGGAAAGTTCTGTAGGTACATTTCTCATTTGAGCCTCATCACAACCGTGTGAATTACATAATACAGTTACTCCTATAATTAGATAAGAACATTGAACCTGAGGGAGGTTAATTGTCTTACCAAAGGTTAATATAGGATTGAAACCTTGGCCTTCCTGACCTTCAATTCAGTGCTCAAGTCCCTTTACCAGTTAGCTGCCCCCTGCATAGACAAAGAAGGGAATTATATGGGAAGGAAATATATAAAACTTCTTTTAAAGCAATGAATACCTTTGTTTGGAAGGCCTTGCTATATGCAGAAAGTTTGCTTCCCTTGGCAGCAAGCACACATAACCACACAGACGTTCCATGAATCTGTGAATCTTAGAATGTCACAAGTGGAAGGGATCTTAGCAATCATCTAGCTCTATCTCATTTTATAGATTAGAAAACAAGCTCAGAAAGGTTAAATAATTTACTTAAGGTCACACAGCTAGTTTGCAAACCTGGGACTAGAATGCAAACCATTTGACTCCTTTGTTGCTCTTTCCCCTATACCATATCTTCTAGACAAGAGGAAAGAAAAAGAGACGGAAACAAGCGTCTGTTCGGCACCTACTTTGTGGCAGGCATTTTGATGAGTGCTTTACAAATGTATCTGGTTTAATCCTCATAGCTGCCTTGAGAGATAGGTGTTATTATTAGTTCATTTTATACTTGAGAAAACTAAGGCAAACAGGGGTTCAGTGACTTGCTCAGTATTACACAGCTAGTGTATTTTTGAGATCAGATTTGAATTCTGGTCTTTATTACTCCAGGATCAATGGTCTATTCTCTGGGCAACTTAACTACTTATAAGAGAAATCAGAAATAAACATATTATGTGTAGGGGACAATGAGGACTGCTACCAACCCCATGAGTGGCAATAATCTAGTTTGCTTAGTTTAATTCAGGTCAACACATTTATAAAGCACCTAAAATATGCAAGGAACCATGGTCCTTCCTGGGAATATAAAATAAAACCATTTCTTCTCCTAAGAAGCTTACATTCATTCCACTGGGACCGCAGTGATATCCATCCATCCATCTATCTATCACAGAAAGAGTTCTGAACTTGGAGTTTGCATGCCTGGGTTCAAGCCCTGGTTCTGCTCTTTACTTAATTCTGCTCTTTGACCACTTAATTAACTTTTTGAGTCTCAGTTGGCTTGTCTGTAGGATGGGGATAAAACTTATATGATATAACTCGTAGAGTTGTTTTGAGAAAAATGCTTCATGAACTTGAAAGCTCTCAATATATGTGAGTTATTTTTATTGTGGTTAGTATCCCCTAGAACCTCAGGCACAATATGTTACAATAGTGAGGACAAATGATCACCAGGTCATGGCATATTTTACTTTTTTAGCCATTTCAAAAACAATCCCTTCCTTTTTGTAAGAAAAATAAAAGAGATCAAACTGCACAGCCTGACATGCAGCCCATTCCAAATGGGACCCATTTGCTGGCTAAGCAGTAGATCAGCACAAATTATGAGCATTTAGACTCATGTTAACGTGCTAATTGAGGGGAGGGGGACACTAGATGATGAGGTCTCCCCAGATGCCCTTGATCTTCCCCTCCTGATTCCTGAAATACCAATTAACGCACTCAGTCAATACTAGAAAACATATGGCACGGATAAACATAACACCATCAAGAATCTCACCTCCCTGCTCGTCACAGGACATTAACTCACCCACAGTAGTGGCCCTAAGGGGGGGTGGCAGCAGCAAATGCTGATGGAAAAGTTACAATTTCCTATTTTACTTGCTCTCTGTCCCAGAGAGAATGCTTCAAATCTCTAAGGGTTTTGAAAAAAATGGCTTTATGAGTTGGCACTCTTCTGTTCATTAATTAATTAATTCAACAAGCCTTTATTAAGTATTTAATATGTACAGAGCCCCATGTTAGGTGTTATGGGAGATGGAAAGATAAGCCAGACTCAGCCTCCTGAGTCTGGAGCTCATGGCTTAGTATGGCATATGTTTCTTCAATATTTCAGTGGATTTATGATGTCATCAATTAAGTCCAGTAAGCATTTATTGTACACCAATTATGTGTAAGACATTGTGCTAGGAACTGGGAAGACAAAGGCAAAAATAGAGCCATCTCTGCCTTCAAGGCGCTTTCTATTTATTCTTCTATGAGTGAAGATTGCAACTCATCCACACCTTTCTATATAATTCTTGGTTATATTTTCCTGTAATTCTGTCAGAGAATCTAGGTACACTGATAAATATAATGCAAATTAAAGCAGATGTCTAGAAGAGAAGTATAAAGTGATACAAAGCCAGATCAGGGAAAAATAATTTCCAGCTGGAGATAATTAGGGAAGACATCATGAAGGAGTGCTTGAGATCAGAAAGATAGGATTTCACTAGGTTAGGATGAGGACTCAAGGGTGTTCTAGGTAGAGAAAATTACTTGAGCAAATGTAGGTAAGATGGGGTAGGGGCATATTCAGCGAATAGGAAAATAGTGCCATTTGACTGAAGTATAGAATATGTCAGAGGGAAACATGTCAGAGACTGGGATGGTACAATCATAGCTTTAGAGCTGGAAAGGAGTTGAGAGATCATCTAGTGCAGCCTCCTTATTTAACAGCTGAGGAAGCTCAGGTGCTGAGAAATTAAGTAACTTGCCAAAAGAACAGGAAGTAGTGCTGGGATTTGAACACAGGTCCTTTGACTTCAAATCCAGTACACTCTCTAATTACACTACATTGGAACCAAGTGGTAGATTACCTTAAATATCAGGCTAAGGGACTTTATCTGATCAATAGTGAGGAACCAGTGAATGTTTCTGAGCATTCTGAGGGAAATGACCTGATTGGGGCTGTGCATTACAAAAATGAATCTGTTCTGACTGATGTTCATAAGGTCTACAGAGCTCTCAAACTTATAATTACTTCCTACATGTCCTGGAGAGTCAATCAGCTAGAATTTATTGAGTACCCACTATGTGCCAGGCACTCTGCAAAGGATACAGAGAAAAGCAAAAATAATCCCAGCTCTTTGGGACCGCAAAGTCTCATAGAAGAGACAACAAGATGTATATGATAAACTGGGGATAATCTTATGGGGAAGGTACTAAGATTAAACAGGACTGAGAAAGGCTTTTTGCAGAGACTTGAAGGGTAGATGAGTTATCTGAGACTTGAGCAAAGTCATAGAAGCTAGCAGGTGGAGATGAAGAGGTAGAACACTCCAGGCTATCCCTCAGCTCAAGAATAAGGAGATGTATTGGTGGATGGAGTGTTGTGTTGGAGGAACAGAAAGGAGGCCCATTTCCCTGGATTTCAGAGTATGTGGTTGGGAGTAAGGTATAAGAAGACTGGAAAGGGTGAGAGTAGAGCAGGGTCCTGATATGACTTGGTTATGAAGGACTTTGAATGCTTAATAGAGTAGTTTACATTTGATCCTGGAGGTAAAAGAGAACCACTGAAAATTATTGAATGGCATGTGGGGTGTGTTTGTGTGTGTGATACAGTCAGACCTGTGTTTTAGGAATATCATTTTGATAGCATGCCTACAGACTTTACCCCTTCTACCCCCAAACTCTCTGTGTGTGTGTATATAAGACCCAAGGGACCACTTAAGGATTGCTATGTTACACTAATTAACCCTGTCCTTCCAGCAATGAGTTAGACATGCTTGGCCAGAAAAGGACAGGGCAATGCTACACATGCTCCAAGTCCTTTTTGATTCTGGAGAAATTTGCAGGTTTTGAAACAAAAATATTCATAGGATATAGAAGAAAAATCCACCAACCTTGTTTGAAACAACATCCAATTTCTTTTACTTTAAATTTGTATTCACAAAGCAGTCTGATATTTTATAATTTAGTTTCCCAAGTGGAACTACCCACTAGGGAGAGAGTATTATGTGCAATGAGGTCCTGACATTCAGTCCAGCTATATTGTTCACTGAAAATTAATAAATAAACATTTTGGTTCACATAAATTTGGTTAGTGTGACTCATTTCCCCAGAGCCTGATCACCTCTGGCAGAACTGGTAAGATTGCATTTCTTAGCCTTCATATTGGATAAAGCCTAGTCCTATAGTCCTATTGAAGTGTTGTCCCACCAAAGGCAGAAATTTCCCAAGGCATGTTTTACAATAGCTTATTCTTCTTATTTATCACATTGTTCCTGTCCCAAGTCACAGGCAAGTTTGCTTATCCAGCCATTGCCAAATGGCCTATTTTCAAATGTTTCTTGAAGTCAAGCATAGCCCTCAAATTCTATGTTTCATAAATTTCTTCAATGTAGAGGGAAGAGTAGTGTTACAACACGCTGTCTACCACTGGACTTGGAAGGGCTAAGTTTGGATGCTTATGTAGTTCTCTTAATGTGGATGCATTACTATGCAATGAGCATACAGCGTGTTGAACCCATGTACTTTGAATGGTGGGAGAAGAAAGAAAAATTATTCTTCTCATTCACTATATTCCTTCTAAATTGGATTTTTCATCAGTCAATGCCTTGACTATTGCGGTAGTCTCCTAATAAGTCCCTTAACCTCCAGCCTTTTACATTTCTAATCCTTGCTGTATGACTTCGTGAGATTTATCTTGATCATATCATGTATGTGCATGCACAAATATCATTAATGGTTCCCCACTTCTTGCCAATAAAATAAACTCCTAGACTGGCATTTGAGGCTCTAATTTGGTTCCGATTTATCTTTCCAGCCTTATCTCACACTGCTCTTTGGTCTTTGATTCCACGACCTGCACAACCTGTGCATCTGCGTGGCCCACCAAAGGATTTCAGGTGGCTTGGGAAAAATGTAGAGGAGGTAAAACAGGCATATATAACTTACTGCCCACCAGATTTTGTGCAGGGCTGGCCTAATTTCTAACAGCATGTCTTACTTGCCTGTTCTTGAACACATTTCATACTTTCCTGCCTTCAGACCTTGTTCATGTTGTTTCCTTTGCTTAGAAGGTCTTCTGTCGCAATCTCATCTCATTCCATCCTGCCCATTCCAGTTCAATCTAGCAAGAATTCTTTAAGTACTTACTATATGTGCAAGGCACTATGCAAGGACCTGGTAAAAGACTGATAATTTTTTTAAAAGGTCTTGAAGAAGCATAAGGTAGGTACAGCCTGTACAAATAGGCAAGATATAAATGCCAAGTCTGGAGCCAGTTTGCCTGGAACTTAAAGTGCATAAAGGAGAGCAAACTGAAATAGATTAAAGAGGTTGGGTGAGGGTAGATTATAGGGGGCATGAAATGCCAAACTGAGGATCTTAATTTATTGTAATTGTAATTTATCCCAGAGAAAACAAGGGGAGACACTGAAGGTTTGTAGGTAGGGGAATAACATATTCAGACCTATGGTTCATGAAACATGTCAATAGCTGTATTGAGATGGAATTGGAAAGGAGAGAGGTTAGAAGTCACAAGGATAATTAGGAACTTCTGCAATAATTCAGACAAGAGGTGATAAAGATCTGAACTGAAGTGATAGTTGTGTGAAAGATGAAGATGGATGTTATACATCTGTACAGGTAGAATTGATAAGACTAGCCAACTTAGATATGAGGTTTGAGGAAGGAGAGTCAAGTCTGATTCTCAATTTGCAATCCTGGATTTCTGAAGGAATGGCGATGCCTTTAAATAAAAGTAAGGACATCTGGGGAAGAAGTGTCCTTGGGAAAGGGGGAAGGTAATGTCTTATATCCCCAGCTCCTACTATAATGATTTGCATATAGGAGATGCTTAATGAATATTTTTGTCTTTATATACCTAGTTTCTAACATGGTACCTGACACATAGTAGACCATAAATGCTTGTTGGATTGAAATGAAATTGAGTTTGTATATTCAACGGTTATTTGGTGATTTGGAATTGGAGCCCAGGAGATTTTGTTTTTGGTCTAGACCTGTGATTTGGTCCGGAACTCCTGGTTGGGAAATCCCTTCTACCAATACATATTTGCAAGTTACAAATTTTCTGGAGGGTCCAGAGGATCATACAACTAAGTATGTATCAGAGACAGGAGAGATATTGGGGCTGAAAAATGTAGAACTGGGAGTCATCTAAAGAGTAAATTCAACCCAGGGGAGCTGAGATGGCTAAGAATGGGTGTGAAGAGAGAAGAAAAAAGTGCCTAGGAAAGTCTTTGGATATATTCACAATTAGGGGGTAGGGCATAGAGAATGACTCACTCAAGGAGATAGAGAAAGAGTAGTCATACAGATAGGAAAAACAGGAAGAAGAGTATGGTGATACTTGAAGGACTTCCTTAAAGTCCTCCATCATTTTCTCCATGAGACTTTCCCTTATTCTGTTCACCGGAAAGGATTTCTCTTTCCTTTGATTTTGCAGTGGATTATATTCTTCACATATTTTAATCTGTTTTATTTGCATGTATGCACATTGTAGTTCCCTTGGCATATAATGTTTTAAAATTTGTTTATTACAGATGAGGAAAAAGGCTCTGAGAAATTGGGTGATTCACCCAAGGTCACACAGCTAGCCGATGTCAGAAAGCTCAGATTTGTATCCAGGTCACCTGCCTTAGTTACAAGGCCTTGTTCATCATAGCATATTTTCTTTCAAGCGGTGGCAGAGGGAATATAAAGGAGCAGGGGATCTAAGAGGAATTAGAGAACTAGAATATAATATTTGTAATAGTAATATTGGCGTGTATATAGTACCTCGAGGTTTGCAAAATGCTTTACAAATATTATCTCATTTTATCTTCACAACAACTTTAGGAGGTAGGATTTTCTGTTATCCTGATTTTAAAGATGAGGAAACAGAGGCAAACAGAAACTAAATTACTTTCTTAGGGTCCCACAGTAAGAATCTGAAGAGGGATTTGAATTCAGGTCTTCCTGACTACCTGTTTGGAGCTCACAAGGACGTAACCTGGTGTGTTCTATTTCCTACACATTCATTTAAGGGCAAGAAATGACAAAACACAACCAATACAGAAAATCAATCATGTTCAAACTCATATTGCAGCCCAGGTGGAGAGATAAGGTCTTTTCCCATTCTCTCCCCACCAGAGGCTTACAGCATGTCTTCCCTTGATTGCCACTGGTAAATCAGTTCTTACTTAGTAGCCTCACTTTTCAATAAGCAGAAAGGAAAATCACAAAATGCCTGTCCAGGTTCTGAAGTTGAGGCCAACGTCCTCCAGTGCTCATATCCTAAGCACACTCCCTGAGCATCCATGTGAGTTGGCTCTGAGCAGAGCAGATTGTGCATACTTCAAGGACTGAGCCTTAAATGGCCAATACTCCTGTTAAAAGAGTAAATGAATTCACCCAAGGAAGAATGAATAGGAGGAGAAGAGAAGTATAGTACAGTATAAAGAATGCTGGATTTGTAGTCAGAGGACCATCATTTATAATCTCAGCTCTGCCACTTATCTGTATGAATCTGGGCAAGTAATTTTAACCTTTCAGTGCCTCAGTTTCCTTTTTTGTAAAATGAAGGGGTTGACCTTCATAACTTCGAAGTTCTCTAGATCCATTAGATGTATGATCTATGATCTGATAAACTTTTTAAGAACAGGGGCCGTATTTTATTTTTCTCTCCTACTACCTGGCACATCATCTTGACACAGACTTCAGTATGTTGAATGGATCAATGATTTAATCATTGTTAAGTATTCCTTTCACTGATGCAGATCACAATTCCTAGACACCATAGTAAAGAGTCTAGGTGACTCTATAAAACCTTTTTATCACCTGTTGACTGATCTTCTGGTGATGAGTCAGTCCCTCTGAACCCAGATAAATTGTTCTTGGACAATCTTTTATTGGGACCATTCTTAAAAATATGTTAAGTATAACACTCTCCTTAAAGTTCTACACTTGTTTGCTTCATCAGACCTGTTAAGATTTTTCTGAGGAGATACTTTCGAATACAATTAGCTCTCCCTTTCTCCTTCCTAATCAGTGTGTTTGGATCTTTAAACAATGAACAACAGACACCTTTTTGATTGAACTATACTGAATAAACAATTTTTTGGTATACACATACACACACATATATACATATATATGATCTAATGGGAACCTGCAAACGTGAATTCTCTAAGAAATCTGTAGTCTATTAAAAACATGCAAAGTCATCAAAATGACTTCTGTAAATTTAGAATATAATTCTTAAAAGATACCCTAAAGATAGGGTCAGGCAGGCATTCCTACAAAGATAAAAGGAACTGAATGATCAATTGATAACTCTTCTAGGATCATCTGGGCCTCCTAGGCAACTAGTGGCAGAAAACTGCCAAGAATTGCTCCCTTGCTGTTCTGACCATCAGGGGAGGGATTTTGAAGAAGGAAAGAGGACAGGGAGAAGAGAAAGCGGACCCTTCAGAACACTTGCTATTACCTCTCCTAATTATTTGGCTTACAATGGCAGCTAGGTGGTGCAGTGGATGGAGTCCCCACCCCAAAGTCAGGAAGACCTGAGTTCAAATTTGACCTTAGATACTAGCTTTTATGAGTTCAAATACCTGGGTGAGTCACTTAACTCTGTGTACCTCAGTTCCTCATGTGTAAAATGAGCTGGAGAAGGAAATGGCAAACTGCTCCAGTATCTCTGCCAAGAAAACCCCAAAAGGGTTACAAACAGTTGGACATGACTGAAAGAACTCAACAAGTCAGTTCACATGTGATGATCTTTCTTCTTGTTTAAGTCCCTAGACCTTGCTTCCCAAGGGTTGAAAGCAATGCCACACCTCCTGCATTCCAAGCTCCAAAAGAGAAGTGGACTGGAACTTAATAAGCTTGTATAGTAAGTGTATCTTCCTGATTCCATTTGATACTTTTAAAGGAATATCAGTTTTTTTTATCAAGGAAATTAAACTCTGTTGACATAGAAAGTTACTCCTTCAATCCAGTCATATAATTCAGTTCCACCTGCTCTCCTAAGAGACAGAGGGGTGCTGGAACCTGACTTATTCCTGCTCCAAAAAGCCAATTGTTAAATTTTCAGTATGAGCTTTATACCTCAGAAAGTTAGCAAACTACAAACCAAGTCTTAGTTAATTGATTTGTTGGTTGTCTAGCCTTATGAAAGTGATGGATCAAATGTTAATAATGCAGATTAAAGTTAAAAGTACGTCTGGAGCACATTGATTGTTAAACATTTGTCAGTACAACACTTTCTGAGACCCATTTTTCTGGTTTGAGACTTGTGGAAGGGACTTGTGTTATTACGGTTCCTACATCAAATGTGTTGTATGTTCGTCCTTCATTACCGAAGAAGACCATGTTATCAGAGATAATGACATGACTTGCACTTGACTCTTTTTTTTTTGAGTGAGGGAGGGCTGTGCAGGTCACCAGCCTCACTTCTTCTCCAAAACCATCTGAATCCAGTGACCAGATATTCATCAGGATGACTGGAGATGACCCAGGATGAGGCAATTGGGGTTAAGTGACTTGCCCAAGGTCACACAGCTAGTGAGTGTTAAGTGTCTGAGGTGAGATTTAAACTCAGGTCCTCCTGACTCCTGCACTGGTGTTCTATCCACTGCACAACCTAACTGTCTCCTCCCCATGTCAAGTAGTTAAAAGATAAAAGAAGGTGTCATTTGAAGGGTTGGATATTGCCAAGGAGAACTGTGCAGCCAATCCTTTCTGGTCAGTGGGCCCTTCCAGAGCTTATGGTCCACGAATACAGATGTTGAGAGTCCAGTTCTGCTCCTTGTCATTATGAAGTGGCCTTACATATGTACTAAATGCTTAATAAATGTTTCATGAATAAATGAATTCAGTTGACTGTCTTGGGGAGAGCAATGAAGCTTTAAAAGCAATTAAGGGAATTCAACAAGCATTTAGTAAATGCTCAGTATGGCGGCTAGGTGGCACAATGCATAGCGTGCTGGTCCTGGAGTCAGGAAGACTCATCTTCCTGGCTTCATATCTGGTCTCGGACAGTCACTAGTTGTGTGACCCTGGGCAAGTCACTTAACCCTGTTTCCCTCAGTTTTCTCATTTAAAAATGAGCTGGAGAAGGAAAAAGCAAAAGACTTGGCAAAGTATATTTGCCAAGAAAACCCTAAATGAAGTTAAGAAGAGTTGGACATGATTGAAATGAGTGAATGACTCATGGGCAAGGCACTAGTTAGTTCAGAATCTCTGCTTTACTGAATCCTTTTGGGACTGGAATATAGTAAGCAAATGCTGGTTTGGTGGATTGATTGATGTAAATGATAAATTGTTATTTATTTGGCAGAGGCATTGTATCTCTACCTCCACATTTGGCTTTACCTTGACTCTTGCTGCAACTGTAGTTGATAGTTCATAGTTAATAAACACTTACCAAGAGCCTGTTGTGTACCAGGCACTATGCTACATACTGGGGGACACAAATAAGAAAAAGATGGTCCCTGTCTTCAAGGAGCTTGCAATTTAATGGGGGAAGACAATGCAAAAAAGGAAGTGATAGGAGATAAAGGAGAGGCATCATGTTTATGGAGTTAAAACCAAGCAGACTAGTTGATAGGAAATGAAGTGATAACTGGAAAATTCTGAGACATCTATAGAGGGCGGCTTTGGGAGGAGCAACTGAAGGTCTTGAGTATCAAAACTGAAGCAATCTCCATGATAATGAGATTTCTGGTGCTGGGAGAAGCACCATGTATTTGAGGTTGAAACTAAGCAGAGAGATGGATGGGAAATAAAGAGATAACTGAAAAATTCTAATATTTTATCTGATTCTATCGGATAGCCTCTCCCCATTAGTACAATCTCATCAGTATTTTGGAGCTACAGACATGCAAAGACCCCAGACTATTTCTGAGCTGGCCTGGCTCTGCTCTTGGGGATGGTGGTGAACTGATATGAAAGAATCAGTGATGTTGCATTGAGCACAAATAATTGTCACTTTGTGGAGAGTTCTTGTGTTCCCCCTTTAAAAATAATTTTTGTTTAAATTCCAATAAAACAAAGTATCACTATACTTCATTTGTCTTCAGTCATCTGAATGGAACCTTTTACTATATAGTTTTGTTCTCTTTGGAATCAGAAGAGACAGTCTAGATAGAATATTATTTTTCTTTCCTTTTCTTGGCTTTGCTGGCTGGCTCTAAAGGGCAGATGATAACAGTATCATAGATTTAGGACTGAAAGACCTTAGAAATCATCAAGTCCAATCCCTTCATCTTAGAGATAAGGGCTATAGTGGGCAGCTAGGTGGTGCTGTGGATAGAACACCAGTGCAGGAATCAGGAGGACCTGAGTTCAAATCTCACCTCAGACACTTGACACTCACTAGCTGTGAGACCTTGGGCAAGTCACTTAACCCCAATTACCTCATCCTGGGTCATCTCCAGTCATCCTGATGAATATCTGATCACTGGACCCAGATGGTTCTGGAGGAGAAGTGAGGCTGGTGACCTGCACAGCCCTCTCTCACTCAGAACAAAGTCAAGTGCAAGTCATGTCATCTTTTCTCTGATGGCATGGTCTTCTTCAGTAACAAAGGATGAAAACACACCCACACAAAGGCTATAGTGATACAGTTAGTATTCTTGCTGTTCAGTCATTTCAGGCATGACCAACTCTTTGTGACCCCATTTAAGGTTTTCTTGGCAGAGATACTAGTGTAGTTTGCCATTTCCCTTTCTAAGTGACACAGTAAATGCTAAAAGTAGGATCTGAATCCTTATTCTGAGGGATCTCCTCCATCCACTACTTCATCCAGCTTCTCATCTCAGGGGCCACCAAGTCCAAACAATAGGTCTCACCAAACATGATTAGAGAGTCAAGTAACGTGTAAGTAAATGCATTAAGAAAAGATGGAATGGTGGATGGAATAATATTTTTTTTAATGTCCATCTTTTCTCCATAGAAAGTTGTCACTTATGAATCTCAGTCATGCAGCCTTTGTTGGCATGACTTGACTCTTTTCAATCGAGGAAAGTCATCCTCACACCCTGGGTAGTGGGAAAGGGAGACCTGACTAGTGTTGAGGAGCAAGGGTGGGTTTAATAGGGTTTAGGCAGAGGGATGATTTCATCCCTGATTCAGTGAAGGCAAGGAACAAAGTCTTTTTAATAATGTGACCCTTGGTTTCTATTAGCTTGGTGGCTATGGGGCAGATTTTTAAAAAAATGGCCCAAGTTTGTATTAATTCTGCCCTTGGATATATAATTATGAAATGGTTCATGCTTTTGCTCTCATTTAGAGAGCAAAAATTCTCTGTATAATGGGCTAGAGTGGGGTGGGGAGGTGAGAGCCTAGGCCTGTGCCAGGAAAGATTACCTTCTCCTGTGGCTCCTAGCACTATCTATTACCCTAATGCTGAGATTTACAATGTAGGGGGACCATTGCTCATTCAAAAGCTGATTGAAATTTTCCAGGTTATATGACAAGAGGAGGTTATCCCTCAGGTGTTCAAGGATACCTCCATGGCCCATCTCTATAAAGGTAAAGGAAATGAATTGTCCTGTGACAATCACAAGGGGGTCTCTCTCTCAGTCATTACTGTCAAGATTATTGCGAGAGTTCTCCTTAATAGGCTGATCCTTCACTTGGAAGATGGTCATCTACCTGAGAGTCAGTGTGACTTCGGAAAGGGCTAAAGGACAGTCAACAACTTTGCTGCCTGACAAATTCAGGAGAAATGCCAGGGGCAGAAACAAGTCTGTACACAATGTTTGTAGATCTGACCAAGGTCTTTGACATTGTTAGTCATGAGGGCTTATGGAAAATTATGTCAAAATTTGGTTGCCCAGAGAAGTTCATCAGTATTGTATGTCAATTTTATGATGGCATGTTTGCCTGGGTTCTGGATACTGGACAATGCTCTCATGCCTTCCCAGTCACCAATGGAGGGAAATAGAACTGCATACTTGCTCCTATATTTTTTAGCATGATGTTTTCACCCATATTGTCAAATGCTTTCAATGAGGATGAACCCAGCATCAAGGTCAACTACTGTACTGAAGGTAAATTCTTCAATTTGAAAAGGCTACAATCCAAGACCAAAGTGGAGGGAGTGTTGGTGCATGATTTTCTGTTTGCAGATGATGGTGCACTCAATGCAGCCTCTGAAGCTGACATGCAACAAAGTATGGATTAATTCTCTGCTGTCTGTGCTAATTTTAGCCTAATAATTAACACCAAGGAAACACAGGTGCTCCATCAGCCACCACCACACCATCGGTTACAACAAATGGAGACATTTTGAATGCTGTAGACAAATTCACTTACTCTGGTACACGTTGGATGTACTAAGGATGTACACATTGACAATGAGGTTGATAGCTCAGTGTTTGGGAGGTTCTGAAGAAAAGTATGGGAGAGGAGAAGTATTAAGCTGACTACCAAACTGGAGGTCTACAGAGCTGTTGTTCTGATCTCATTGTTGTATGCCTGTGAAACATGGACAATCTACTAGTGCCATTCCAGGAAACTGAATCGTTTCCATTTGAATTGTCTTAGGAAGATTCCAAAGATCACCTGGCAGGATAAGGTACCAGACACTGAGGTCCTTGCTTGAACTAAACTGCCAAGTATTCAAACTATGCTTCAGAGAGTGCAACTCTAATGGGCTGACCATGTTGCTCGAATGCAAAATGTACACTTGCCAAAAAGACTATTTTATGGAGAATTTGCATGGGGCAGGTGATCACATGGTGGTCAGAAGAAATGATACAAGGATACCCTCAAGGTATCTCTCAAGAACTTTGGATTTGATTGTGGGACATGGGAGACACTGGCACAGGACTTCTCAGTGTGGTGTGCCCACATCAGAAAGGGTGCTGTGCTCTGTTAGCAAAGCAGAATTAAAACTCAAAGGAAATGTAGGATGTGCAAATTTGGAGCAACCACTCCAAATGTTCATACAGACTATCTGTGCCCAACCTGTTTGAAAGCATTCTGATCTCGTATTGGTCTGATCAGCCACAGTTGCACACGTTGAAACTTGAGTTTATCATGGTGATGACATTTTGGTCCTCTTCAAGAATGAAGGACAACCACCAGCACCAATCACCCTAATGCTGTGTACAAAGGAATACCAGGAAGTGCAAGAACCAGGTCAATCACATTGTTTATCAGAAATAAGATTAGACCTTTCAAATATGGTCTTTAACAAAATTTTTTTAAAAAATTAGAATTTGATGTTAGTTGCACTCAGTGAAAGCAATGTGGGAGTGGAGAGGCCAGGGGTTAGGTCCACTAATTCTCTGTGTCTTCTTTTCTTGGTGTTCTAGCTCCTGGAATGAATTCTTGTGATAAAAAATAGTCATATGCATTTCCCCTTGTCCTGATCTCTGGTAGAGGCTTGGGTCCAAGGAAAAGGATTACAAATTGTTTGTTGCCACTGGTTTCCTTGGTTAAGCTGCTGCTCCATGTCTTGGGAATCCCCATTACCTCCTTTTCTCCTCCTTGTCCTCCATAATTTCTTTCTTTCCTAAACTCCTCAAAATTCCTGTTGTGCTTGGAGACTCCACCTCTCCTGCCCCCAAGTTTAGATCTACCATTAGTTTCTTTATTTCCCAAGTGAAGAAGAAATGTAACTCCAGGTCTTTGCAAGGACTGTTACAATAACAGTAACTGTCATTTGTGCAGGTTATTAAAGTTTGCAAAGCACTTGATATACATCACACTATTTTAGCTTCACAACCTTCTGAAGTAGATGCTCATTTGTTTGTCCCACTTTGCAGATGAGCAAACTAAGTTTCAGAAAAGATGAGTGACTTGACCATCATAACGTAGCTAGTTAAGTATCAGTGGTGGAATTGGAATCCAGATCTTTCTCATGTTAAATGCTGCCCTCAACTCACTATGCCATACTTTCTTTTAGAGGAGTGGAAAGGTTAATTCTATTTAGAAGACAGTAGGTGTGAGGGGAGAGGAAGAATGAGACTATGTGGAGAGAGGAGTGCATTTAGTTTGGAAGAGTTAATAGGGGGTAGGGAGCTTGAGTTTGTGATCAGGAGCTTGAGTCTATGATTAGGAGTTTTAATAGAATGTGAGAGGCAATTAAGTAGGAGATAAGAGCTGGAAGTCTCCATTTTCATCTGCTGTCAGTCACCAGGGCCAGCTTTGAGGATAGAGGAGACAACCCAGTGCTCTATGATTCAGTATAATTCATTTTATAGCTCCATATCATGGATGAGACTATACTGATGTGTTCTGTTCTTACCTTATACCTTTCTTGTGAACAAATACAAAAACTATAATCAAATGAATTTAACAACTTGACCTCCCCTCTTAAGGGAGGCAAATGAAAGCAAGCCCAGGATGAGTATTCTCATGCCATGCTCTGGTAACCCAGGGAGCAGAACTTTTGTCATTCATCATGAATTTGTCCAAACTTTTTAAAGTGTAAGTGATGGCAGTTAAGTTGGGAAGGAGGAATAAGATAGAGCAAGGCCATCAATACAGATGATTGACAAATCACCTTGGAAACAACGCTTCTATTTCACACTCAGATTACTTACGTTCCTACTTTTCCCTGCTTTTTTCTTGAATCCACTTTAGGTTATATTTCCCACATTAAACTGTGTCATCAGTTCATCCAGTCAATAAATAATAATTGAGCATCTGTATCGATGGGGGGCACAAACATTCGATTTAATTAAAGATTTATCATTAAGTGGCTAGTGTGTTCAATATACTTGGGTAGGTGCTGGGGATACAAAACCAAAACAAAACAGTCTTTGTCTTCAAAGAGTTTATATTCTATTGGTGGGATGCGTCATTTACCTGAATAAGAATAGACAAGGCAAAAATAATTTCAAGAGGGAGAGATTGCTATGAATAGGACAGGTCTAATCAGGAGGAGGAATCTGATGCTTTGAAGGAAGCTAGGGATGCTACAAGACAGAGGTGAGGAGGGAATGCTTTTCATATATGGATGAACACTCGTGTAAGTGGAGGTGGGAGAGATGAAATGTTGTTATATTTGGAGAACAGCTAGCAGGCCAGTTTAACTGGATTAGAGTGTGTCAAGAGGAATAATAGGAAAAAAGGATACAATGAGGAAAAATGACAAAGATGTGGTACTTATTCCTGTAGGATTTATAATTCTTAGATCATAAATCATTGAAATACATGACAGAGTATGTCAATAATATCATATTTCTGTAAGTGATTTAAGGTTTACAAAGCCCTTTTTTTAAAGCAAACCTGTTGTGAATTTACAAATGAGGAAACTAAGACTCTTTAAATATTTTACCCATCTTTACAGTTAGAAGTTGTTAAAACCAGGATGTAAACCCTGATCTTTCCCATGCTATTTCTATTATACCACTCTGCTCCTAATGATGGGGAAAGAACAAAGTGCTTGTGGAATTCATGGGAAGGAGAGATGACTTTGCAGAGAAAACCAGTGAAAGTTCCATAGAAGAGGCAACATTTCACCTGGACTTTGGGGAATAGGTAGGTTTTGACATAAATGGGTGGAACTGAGGGAATGCATAAACAAAGGCATGGAAGTAGGAACTTATGGGGGATTGCTAGCAGTTCAGTCTTGCTAGAGTGTAGCGTACATGAAGAGAAGTAATGGTGGGAGATTAAGTTCTAGCATGAAGTAGCTGTTTGAACGTTGGCAAGTTACTTTACCTTTCTAGTCCCACTTTCTTCATCTGTGAAATGGGTATAATATTACTTGTACTACCCTTGTCTCAGGATTAATGTAAGGGAAGTCTTATTGCACTATATCAACATAGATTTTAATCAATAAGGTTGGAAAACTAGGTGAGGACCAGATCATGTCACACTAAAGAATTTGGACTTTATTTGGCAGACAACAGGGAATTATAGAAGGGTTTAGAGGTGTGATGTCACCATCTTTCCTTTTCTTCCTCCTGCTATTAAACTCTGAAGAAAATGAAATACATGCATGATTCTAACAGGTGCACTTATTCTTGAAATGATTTTTTTCTTCTCCAGATCACTTCTTCTGACAAACTGACTAATTTGTAAAAATGGGAAGTCTAGTCACCTAGATTAAGAGTTTC
This sequence comes from Potorous gilbertii, assembly GCA_028658325.1. Lineage (NCBI taxonomy): Eukaryota > Metazoa > Chordata > Mammalia > Diprotodontia > Potoroidae > Potorous > Potorous gilbertii. The sequence continues at coordinate 376,455,885 of CM053770.1, read as the reverse complement.
TACAATGATGTAGAAGAAAAACTATTGCCCTTGGAGGGAGAAGATGTAGGTTTAAATCCTGACCTTTGGCAATTCATCTGGCCTCTCTGGGATGGTTTTCTTATCAGTAAGTGGAGTAACAATACTTACACTGTCTCCTCTTAATCCATCAATTATAAAGCTCTTTGTAGACATTAAAGCTCTAGGTCAATGGAAGCTATTGTTATTAAACTTGGGCACTTGTAGCATTTGGATCCCTCAATTTAGAGTCCATAGGTTTAGACATTGGAGGTTAGAAGGAGCTTTAGAAACCATCTGGTCAAACACCCTCATTTTACAAATGAGGAAATTGAGACCCAGAGAGGTTATATGTCTTGATTAAGGCCACATAGTATCATAGCTGCTTAAAGAAAGAGCAGTATATAGTGTCAGAGTTCCTGGACCGGAATCCTGAACTTGTGAACATGAGAACTCTCTGGGCCTCAGTTTCCTTGTTTGCAAAATGAAGGAATCGGAACTACATGGGTCTTAAGGCTCCTTCCAGCCCTAAATCTTATGATCCCATGGCAGGTTTTATCTCCTGCTTTCATCCTCTGCTCTAGTTCTGAAATGAGTGTTTTCCTAGAAAATCTAGCTCATACTCTGAATGCCAACAGAGGCTCCTTAGATCAATCTTGGAGAAAATACCTTGGATTTAGACTAATAATAATGCCTGGTACATAGTAGGTATTTAATAAATACTCATTGATGGGACTGAATCCTGGCTCCATTACTATCTGAGTGACCATGGACAAATTATTTAATATTCTTAGGCCTCAGATGGAAAATGACAGAGTTAGACTAGGGAACATTTAAGACCCCTTTAGTTCTAGATTTATGGTCCTAGAATCCCAGGAGAGCTGAATTACAGAGATGCTAGTTTTTCTTTACAATACGAAAAAAAATCCTCCTCCAAAGATCCTAACTGAATTAGAACCAATACTAATACTTGGGACCCTGGGATGAGAATCTTAAAAAAAAGCAAATACTTTGTCACAAACTGACTCAAGGGCAGGCTTGACTAGCAAGAGAAAATTGTATATTAATCAATGAACATGGGAAATGACACTGTACACTGGAGAAAAAGAAGCTAAACTGATTTCACGTAAATGGATTGACCCTGTCCAGGAGACATACTAATGAGGACTTCAGTTGGAGAGGGAAAAGGCGTTTCCACAAATGCAAATGATCCCCGCATCCCAATGTCACTAGGATGTGTGCCGTAGTAGGGACAACTCCAAAGGGGATGAAAGTGAGTTGTTTTGTTCTGAAAGCTGATGTAATGAGCATTAGAACATCTCTGAGTCATGCCACTCTCCTTCCAAAACAGTTACTGACCTGAGTGGAAGCAAAGGCATTCAAAGTGGGGTGGGGGTGGGGGAATGGTTGATGTTTCAAAATACATTTAACTTTTTTTTGTCCTGTAGGCAGAGAACATGCTGGGGCAGCTTTGAAGTGATTGAAATGGAGCCGGGATTATTATCTGAACCAGTCCTCTTGTCTGGGTGGTCTGGGGAACTTAAGGTCTTTATACAATCTCATGATTGAGAAGAAGTGATAAAGGTGATTTTTATGGTACCCTGCCAATGCCAACTCTGAAGAGGCCTTTTTAAACATTAACCAGATTTGGGACACAACCTGCATCCAACTTTGGCCTGAAAAAGAACACCACCTTATGGTAAACTTCTGGTTAGACTATGAAACAAATGTCATTCCTGACCTCTGTGTTATAAAGGGAGCTCACTATATACGTCCCTCTTCTAAAAGTCGATTGGAAGGAGTTTGGGGCCATTGTGTCTATGATATGAAATCTATGATATGAAATTACAAGTGTGGAGATAGCCTGAGGCAGCCTGGTACCATGGAGAGAAACTGAATCTGGAGACAAAAGACCTGAGTTTAAGTGCTGGTCATTTACTACTGTAAGAGACCTCTCTGGTCTCAGTTTCCCTAGCTGTAAGATGAAAGGGGTAGAGTAGATTACATCTGAGGCTTTTTCTAGATCTAAATCTATAAGAATATGAGAACTTTAAAAAAACAACAATGCTTAGCACATAGTAGGTGCTTAATAAATGTTAGTAGACTGAGACTTGTGACTTCATTGTTTTAGGGACTAACCAGTGAAAGAATATCCTCTTCCAATACAAATCAGCAGCTGTTCTGCTACTTTGAGTCTGGGAGTGTGACCGGGGGCACTGAGAGGTTGAATATTTGGTTCAAGGTCACAAGCTAATATATGTCAGAGATGAGGCTTAAATCTAGGTCTTTCTGACTCTGAGGACAGTCCTCTAGCCACTCCATAACCTCTTCTTAAACAAATAAAACTTGGGAGCCTGTATCACCTGGAAAGGTATTCTATGAAGTCCTATCAAGGGGAGATTCTTCTGTATAGTTCTTTAATTATGACTGTATTGATCGATCTATGCAATGAAATCAGATAAAGGAGGCTGTTACCTGGGTTGGCTTTGATTTTGTTTATTTCAGTGACAAAAGAAAACCAAATCTTTCTCCCCAAGTTGAGATTACCTTCTTAACTTTTCCTATCTATATTTGATTAACAAGGATTAGATATCTTAAAGATCCCAGACAGATGGCAAGGAACTCAATTAGGTCTGAGATCCCATGAAACTCATTTTTCTTGAGTACCAAATGACCATTAAATCAAGTGACATGAGAGTGGGATCTGTTACAGGGCAGGTGGAACCTTTACCCTCTACCCTTTCTCTTCTATCTTTCCCACTCACTTCATTCAGACACTAATTAGATCCACAGAGATTCTGAATGTAGTGCATCAACTCCATTGATAACTTAGGCTGCAGTGAAGAACTTAGGTTTGGAGCCAGAGACTCTAGGTTCAAATCCTCACTCTGCTCTTTGCTGGGGATGTGCCCTCTAGCGAGTCTCTGGGGCTGTTTCCTCTTTTGTAAAAGAAGTGTCTTGGCTGATAATATTAATAATAATAGCTAGCATTTATAGAATGTCTTAAGGTGTGCAAAACGCTTTATAAAAGATGATATTATTAGCTGGATTTTCCAAATAAGGAAACAGTTGAACTAGAGGAACCATAAAGTTTTTCTTTGATTAAATCCTGTGTTAGTGGGTTATGGCCTTTTCAACGTCTCATTTTTCTTACCTAGAAAGGGAGAACTTTGAATCTGATGAGCTCTGTGGTATCTTTCAGCTCTGCCAATTTCTGTATGACACTGGGCAAGTCACTTCTGTCTGCTTCAGTTTTCTCTGCTGTAAAATAGAATAATAACTATATCTACCTTTCAGGGTTGTTGTGAGGACAAAATGAGTTAATGTTTGTAAAGTGTTTTACAACTGTAACTTTCTGACTCTGAAAACAGTCCTCTAGCCACTCCATAACCTCTTCTTAAACAAATAAAACTTGGGAGCCTGTATCACCTGGAAAGGTATATCACTTTACTGTAAAGTGATATAAATGCTAGCTTCTCTGTTTCTGCTTCTTCTTCATTAAATTGATGGTTCTACGGGACCTACTGACACCAAGATGTGGTGATGGATTAAGAAACTCTTGCTTGTGAGACACAATGCCTTGGATAACTCTGAGATTTACAAAACTATTTTCTTGACCTTGGGGTGGTGATTTCTGAAAAACTGCAGGTTTTTACAAGCTTCTTGACTTAGTACAAAGTGCTGTTGTGTCTATCAGCATACCTATATAAATTAATACTGTATATAAAGGAACTAGAACTTGGATCATTTGATGGCATTCTATAGCCAGTCATGTTTTAGATGAAGTCTAGGGACAGAGCAACCCCTTCATGATTAAGAAGTATTGTTTTTATGAGTCCAGGGTCACTTGGCTGAGGATAGAGACAATTAAGATTTGAACTCTGACTTGAGACTCGTGAAGGACTTTAGTATACTCAGAATCATTGCCTATCCACTTAGATGGACTTTTCCTTCAAGGAGTTACATGGTTGGCCTGAAACAGGTTTCTTTAATGAGAAATATAGTGACCTGGGCTGAGGCAAGCCCATTCAGGACACAAATAGCTATTATTACATTTTAGATAACTCAGTATAACAGAGTGCGGAAGAATTGAAAGGGATCGGAGATACAATCTCCATGCAAGAAGAGGCTGAGAATACCCCCTTTCTCCTACTGCTGCCTATTTAGTTGTATTTGTTATCTAACCCTGTAATTAGGGTGGCATTTAGAAAATATGAGCAAAGTTGGTATTCTTTTCATCCTCCCCCCGCCCCCCGCCCCAAATCTTTGCATTGCTGCATGAAACTTTTGGCTTCAGCTTTTCCCTGTTCATTAACCATGCCAAAATTTTTAATCTAACACCACTGTTAAAGAGTGGCAGGCTTCCAGGGAAATATATCAGCCAGGCTTATTAATTTCATGCCAAGTGCTGGAGGCGTGAATGTAGAGAACGCTGTTTGACTTTGGATAATAGGAATCAGGCAGCTTAAAGCCAGGGGATAAAGATCAGGAGCCCTGTGTCTCAGGAGGAGGAGCAGGTGCAGGCTTCAAGCAAGGCCTTCAGGCCCAAAGGGGCAGCCCATGCTTAAAACAATCTGCAGTGCATTTTTTTTTTAATTTGGCATGTGCCTCTCACAGCTTAACAGACCGCTGCTCCACAAAGAGTGGTAAACAGAGAAAGGGAAATTAAAAAGGGAAGTCCCAGGGTAGACAAAAACAAATTAGGGCAAACAAATTACACCGAGTCAACAAATAAACAAGGGAACATCTGTGAATATATTTCTTGGATTTTCTGATTCTGAAAGCAACCTGAGAAGTGGTGGAGGGAGGTGTTCAATTTAATCTAGAGCAAAGTCTTTTTGGGGTGTGGGGACAGGAGGGGGGTCATAGGAACACTTAACCTTGAAAAGGTCTTAGAAGTATGGCTGTCATTAGGTTCAAAGTCAGGAACTGCAATTGACAATAGAGTCCCAACCCAGCGTTGGGCCACCTCATTGCTTCTCACTCTGCCAGAGCCAATCTCTCTGGTAGACTCAGGTACTATGGGTGCTCCACTCATGAGAGCAATGTGGAGAGAGTTGCCAATGGTAATGCTGTCACGTTAGCTCCCCCCAAAAATGGGACTGCCTTTTCACTTTATCCACTTTCCACAGCTGTCTATGGAGGGTTCAGTGATTTCTTCCAAGTGCTGAATACACACTGGGTGCTGACCTAGTGGTATTGGTAAACATTTGAGCTTTCGCTCCAGGGAGCTTGGATTGGGATGCTAATGATACAATTTCTTCTTCATCGTGAGGCTAGTGAGATGAGCTTGGGGTTCAGAAGGAAGCTTGACATATGGGATTCTGTTGGCCAAATGATGAGATAGGAGTCAACATGACTGGATTGAAGGTAAATGAAAGGAACTAGAATTTCTTTAGCCTTATTTCTGTGGATCCTGGGCAACAGTGGCTGCCATGTAGCTACATTGAGTGGCACAGAATTGAACTCATAGTAGGTGCTCAATAAATACTTGTTGATCAGTAGGTTGAGTTATAAAAAACCAGGGGATCATAAGACTTCTTTCCAAATATATTTCTTTCAGGTTCTCTTTGGTACAAGGAGTTCTTCAGTTTCTAAAATTGTACATCTTGAACATGGAGTAGAGTTGATGGTTAGCCCTCAGATTTCAAAGAGCATCTCTTTCCCCCTAATTTGATTATGACATGTCTTGCTAATGCGGCCCTCATAATGAATTAGAAATTCAAGGTGGAAACTTTTTTTTCACCAGGGGAATGAAAATGGACCAAGTTTCCCTTGAACACATAAATCTAATTGCTCATTCTTGGCTGGATTTCTGCAGGTGTAACCTGAAATAGAAGAATTATGTAAAATCTTGTCCAAGTTCATAAATGTTGATGTGAGACGTTAGGCAAATCACTTTGCCTCTCTGGGCCTCCATTCAGTCATCTACAAAATGACAAAGCATGGGAGAGAACTAGATCATAGTATCATAGATCTAGAGCTAGAAGGGCACTTAAGTTTTACTGTCTCATTTTACACATTAGGAAATTGAGGCCCAGAGGAGCCAAATGACTTATTTAAAGTCGCAGTGTAGTAATTGGTCCAACAAGATTCAAATCCTTTGACTCCAAGATTAGATCTCTTTCGGTTACTTTTGGAGTCTAATATTTTATTATTATACAATTCAGTGACTAGAATGAGAGTTCCAAATGTCCAAGTTTTGATGAATTCAAATAGCCATTATGTTTTTTTTTTAATGAAGTTCATATCATCATAGATCCAGAAGTCATCTAGTCCAAAGTCCCTCATTTTTTAAACTGAGGTCCCCAAAATCCTGTGAAAGGCAAGATTTTTTCCCCAAGGTCCTATGTTTCTAGAGTCAGCATTCTTTTCCACTTAACTATTTAATAATAGCACTAATTAATTAGAAAAGAAGGAACAATAGTCAGGAAACATGCATGTTTCCTTCCTATCTTTACAGCTGTCTTGTTGTATGACACTGGTTAAGTCATTTAACTTGTATATGCCAGCTGATCTGTAGAACGGATTTGATCCTTTTTGTTCATTATTTGTGATCCAAGAAACAATGAAAAAACTTGATAGTATCTGCAAAGTACTTTGAACGGTGAAAAGATGTAGGCCACAAAAACACCACATCTCATTTATTATTAATCACAGACTCACAGGGCTACAAGAGACCTTGAGAGGTCACCCAGCTCATAGCCTGTGACTGGTATTTGGAATGCAGAAGTAGAATGATGGATTATTCCAAAGTCATCTGTGTCAAGGTATTAAGATGAGGTACCCAATTACTATCACAGGCCTACTAAAAACTCATTGTAGGTGGGAGAATCAATATCATCAAATATTTATTAGGTGCCTATTGGGTGCACAGTGTTTCATTTGTAACTATTTACCGTGATTTAGAGTTAAGGTCTATGGCATCTTGCTTGTTCATTTAAGTTGCTTTTAAAAAAATCCTCTTCACTTTTCATCTTTAATTTTTTTTTCACTTTAGGTTGCTCTCTTGTAGCTGAAGATGCCTCTCTGGGGTGAGGTTGTGAGAAATTCAGGTTGAGCATCAATTGTGGAGCAACAGAAAAAGGAATCATCACCTGACTTCATTGGACAAAGTGCTCCCTTTGAGATCCACCATGAAACTTGTAAGGGCAAAGAGAAGATGGTGTGTGAGACTGTTGTTCTCCTAGACTTAACAGACTTAAGTTTAAACTAATCTGAAAGGACAGTTTTTCCCCCTGTCAGCCTGGGATCTTATAGAAAATGATTTCTACACTCAAATGAAGTATTTCCATTGATTTATTTGTCACTTGAGGTTGCAGGTTAAGAAATGTAGTAGAGTGACCTCTATATATGTATAGATAGACAACTTTTCTGTTTAACAAATTATTGGAAAAATGCTTTAAGAAATATAGAATTTCAGAAAATTTCAGAGAACCTTTAGAAGACAACTGGTCCATCCTTTCCATGTACAAATAGGGAAAATGAGGTCTAGAGAGTTGTCCATGTGTAGTGTCTGAGCATCTTTTCTCCAAGGGATGAGACCATTTCATGCTCATGTAGGGTCAATTAAAAGTTCTGGAAGGAGACAATATTCCTTGGGCAAATGAATATCTGAAAGGGCAAACTGAATGCTATTAGTTGACCAGCATGGTGAATTAATTCTCAGGGGTGGGCAGGAAGTTGCCAGAGTAACACTTTAAAGTGAGAGGAGAGAGAACAGTGTAGAATAGGTCAGGAAACCCCATGGAGGGAAAAATAAAAAGTGTGGCAAATTATGGCTTGTGTTTCAGAAAATCTTACCAGAGGAGGCATCCTTGCATCTTGTCATTTCCATTCTTAGTCAGCTGTTTCTCTGCTGTTATGATTCTGGTGTTACTTTCAAATATTAGATAATGATATATAGGAATGAGGGAGTAAAATGACTAACAATAAGTTAGAGAAGAAATATCTTAACTTGGAATTGAAGCGATTTGAAACCAATGGTTAAAATTGGACAGTAATTGAAAGGTACTGGAATTAGAATGATCTGGTAGATGTTTCTGTTTTCAGTACTGGCTGCTTAAATATCCTACAGTTAATTACTATCTTGCTTCAGTCCAGTTCTCCTTCTGAAAAATGGAAATGGTGCTAGTCATGTCCAAGCCCTAATATATATGCAGTGAGTGCTTTGAAATCCTCTCAGTAAAGATTTATATAAATTTAAATTCATTATTAGTCTAATCACAAAAATTTAATGAATTTAATTGCTAACTTTCTGTTGCTTGCATCCCAAGAAATAGAAATCAACCTGTTTGAAACCTGAAAGTGGAACCTCAGGGAAGTCAAACTCTGACTTCAGGTCAAGTGGGTGAAAAGTCTAGTCCAGGGTTGGGGAACTAGTGGCCTGGAGGCCACATGTGGCCCTTTAGGTCCTTAAGTGTGGCCCTTTGACCAAATCTGTGGAGCTTGGCTTCAGCTTGAGGACCTATAGGGTCACATGTGGCCTTGAAGGTGCAGGTTCCTCTCCCCTGCAAGTGAAATCAACAAGGGATTTCTTAAGTGCCTGCTATGTGGAAGACACTGTGCTGTATGTAGAGGATACAAAGATAGGTTAAAACAATTCCTGCCCCCAATGAGGTTGCAGTCTAATGGAGAGCCAACATGCAATCAAGTATGTACAAATAATATATATATACAGGATAACTTCGAAGTAATCTAGGGGGGAAAGCCCTGGCATGAAGAAGGACTTGGAATGGCCTTTTGTAGACAGGGGAATTTTAGCTAAGAATTTAAGAAAGTCAGGAGTCAGAAATGAAAAGAAAATATTCTAGGCATGGAGGAAATGCTACAGAAAAGACACAGTCAGAAGATGGAGGGTCTTTTGCAAAGAATAAGAAGGAAGCCAGTGTCACTGGATCACAGAGTACTTGGAGGGGGGTAAGTATAAGAAGACTCGAAAGATAGGAAGAGACCATGTCTTGAAGGGAATTGAAAGCCAAATAGAAGATTTTCATATTTGATCCTGAATATAATTTTGAACCACTGAAGTTTGCTGAATGGTGGAGGTGAGGGGGAAAGGGTAACATGGTCAGATCCGTACTTAGAAAGGTCATTTTGGCTGCTGAATGGACTGGAGTGGGAAGAGACTTGAGGCAGGGGAACCAATTAGCAGGCTATTGTAATAGGTCAGGAATGAGGTAATGAAAGCCGGCATGGAGATAATGTCATATGTAAGAGATGTTGTGAAGACAGAATTGAAAAACACTCAGCAATGGACTGAATATGGGGGATGAGAGAGTGAGAAGTCCAGAATGACCCCTAGGTTGTGAGCTTGAGTACCCAATCACTAGGAGAATGGTGGTACCCTTGACAGTAAAAGGGAAATTTGCAAGGAGAAGGGTTTTAAGGGGAAAGATAATAAATTCAGTTTTAGATTGAGTTTTAGATGTCTAAGGGACATTCAATTTGAGATATCCAATACAGAGAGGATGTGAGACTAGAAGTCAGGAGAGAGGTTAGGGCTGAATAAATGGATCTGGAATCATCAGCATAGAGATGATAATTGAATCCATGTGAACTGATGATATAACTGAGAGAAAGAATTTAGAGGGAGAACAGAAGAAGGCACAGGACAGGGCTTTGGGGGACACCCATAGTTAGCAGGTGCAAGCTGAATGAAGATAAAGCAAAGGAGACAGAGAAGGAGAGGTCAGACAGAGAACCAAGACAGAGAAGAGAAGAGGCATGAAAACCTAGAGAGGAGAGTATTAATGAGAAGAGGGTGATCTACAGTGTCAAAGGCCTCAGAGGGGTCAAGAAGGATGAGTATGGAGAAAAGGTCATTCATTAGCTATGGCAATTAAGAGATCATTGGTAACTTGGGAGAGAGCAGTTTCAGTTGAGTGATGAGGAAGTCAGACTGCAGAGAGTGAAAAAGAGAGAGTTAAAGGAAAGGAAATAGACCCCCTAATTGTAGATGCCCTTCTCAAGAAGTTTAGTAACAAAAAGGAGGAGAGATAGCAGTGATGGTAATGGATCAAGTGAGGATTTTTTGAGGATAGGGGAGAAATATGTGTTTGTAGGCTGCAAGAAACCAACAAATAGGGAGAGACTGAAGATAAGTGAGAGAGTGAGGATGACAAAATGGGTAATCTGTTGGAGAAGATGGGATGGGATTACTTGTGAATGTGAAAAAAGAGAAGGGTCACCCTTTCATAGGAGATAGAGGTGAAGGAGGGTATAGTGGACAAAAACATTGGAGCGATGTGAGGAAGAGGAAAGAAAAGAGAGTTCTTTAAAAAAAGATTTATTCAGAGTAGATTGTATTTAGGCCTATAATGGGAATTTCCCCAAAAGTAAATCTGATCTTGGATAGATGAGAAGGCTTTGTAGCTACTTTTGTTACCATGCCCTCTTAGGAGACATTTTTTTAAAAGGGTTAATTATGTATACTGCCAGATTGTTAATGGGAAACATACACCTGGGGGCTTGTGAATGATCATATTAAGAGTACAGACCCACAGCGTTACCCCTAAAACTTGGAACAGTGGCAACTCTTTAGGTACCTAGCCCATTGGTATGAGGGCAAGTCTAAGGAAATATCCTAGAAGGGGGTATTGTAAATGTAGTCTTTAACAGGATCATATTTTTATGCTAAATAAAGTCTCTCCAATTGATGGAAAAGGAATGCATTATTATAGTACCCCCAACCTCAGGCAGTAGAGGAAGCATAAAGAGAAAACTAAGGGCATAAACATGTTAGTAGGGACAAGTCTTGGGAAACTGACTGAGGCTAAGAGAGATTAAATGAACAGTATAGAACTACAGACTTACTTTGTACCTCTCTATCATTTATCCCACACCACCTTTTCAGTATATAAATGAACTCAAGAAAAAAAAATCATGTCTGGTATCATCCGGTGCCTAGCATAATTTTTGGCACATAGAAGGTCCTTAATAAATGCTTATTGATTAATCTTCAGTCACACCCTCTGCGGAATCCAGATGAGGAGACAGATCTGGTAAACCTTTGTTTTTGGCTGTATTTTCTGTTTCAGGAGAAAAACAAAACAACCCACCATCATCATCTTTTAGACTGTGTTAGATGGTACATTCTTACATGGTACATAGTTACATAAAGGTTGAGTAGAATAGTATGTGTGACTTGAGGATTGCAGAGAATCAGAAGAATGGGAATGAGAACAGGTTGGGGGGGGAAGGGTTAGAACAGAAGATCAGGGGCTGGGAGTAAAAACACATGATGTTAAAGAGGAATCTTCATTTGGGTATGGAAAGTACTCAAGGGGAATAGAAAGAGGTGCACTCCAAAAGCATTAATGGAATGAAATGTATCTAGTTGACCTGTGAATAAAAGCTTTAAGTAAAAGCATCTCAGAAGGCATGCTAGTTTTAGGACAGGCGCCTACTCTGTTCCATCACTGACTCGAAGTCTTCCTGGCGGTCCAGATTTTCATCAGCTCATCAGCTTTGCTTTGCTGTACACATATTTACTGATGTATCCCATGGCATGCCTCCCATTCTCACCACTCCTCCCCCATGTCATTAGACTAAAAGAATATAGCTGTTTGACTAAAACAAATGCAGAGTTCTAACATCATTCATTATTTCAGAGTCTGACACAGCTGAGGTCAGACCATGTCGCATAAAGCATAACTGCTATAATACGGGAAGATATTGGTATTCCACCATCTTTAAGGCAGTGAGGCACCAGCATCATAAGAGGTCTTCATTATATCCCCAAAGGAGTCCCACTAATAGCAATTCCTGTGAAAATGTGGAAAAGGAGATACAAGAATTATTAGATTTCCTTAAATCCATTGTCTTATATTTATCATGGAAACAGAAAAGCCCAAGTCTTGTGACTGATTTCCCCAAATAGCTTCTTGTCTGAAGCCCCTACCTGAGAGGAATGTAGCCACTCAATTCAGTTGGATTCAATTTAGTTGCATTAGATGTAATTCATTTTAGTTTGGCAAACATTTATTAATTACCTACTATGTGCCAAACTTTATTTTAGACTGGGGATACAAAGAGAAAATGAACCTCCTTCCCCAACTTCAAGGATCATACATTCTACTGGAAGCCCAAATGATTTCGATCTTTAAGGATCTTTAGGCACGAGGGAATGGTATGTATGTTGGAGTAGGGGTGTGATTTATAGAATTGAGATTCTTAAGTATGGAGGTAGCAGTGGAGAGAGGGATGAATTTAGAATCACAGGACTTGAGCTCAAACCTCAGCTCTTTACTATGTGACCTTGGAGAAGTCCATTAACTTTTCTGGACCTCAGATAATCTATAAAGTGATGGTCTAGATCATCCGTAAGGTTCCCATGAGTTATGAATCTATGATCACAGCCTTAAACTCATGATGTCCCCTTGAGAGGATGTGGGGGGTAGGGAGGAGGCAGAACAGAGGCTCCTCATATTGTTAAGGAAAGTGATTGCAATTCTTCACTCAAATTGTCAGAAGAGTGCCATTCCGATATGGGAGAAACTATTAGTGTTTTCAGGTGCAGAATCTTAGGATCACAGATTTAGAGCTAAAAGGACTTTAGAGGGAAGGGAAGAAGGGAAAGGAAATGAGCATTTATGTGTTAAGCATATTCACAAATATTATCTGATCCTCATACAACTCTGGGACATAGGCGCTGTTATTACCTCTATTTTGCAATTGAGGAAACTGAGGCAAAGAGTGTCTTGCTCAGGATTACACAGCTATTAAATGTCAGGTCTGACTGGCTCTCAGGACTTCCTAACTCCAGGTCCAGTTGCCTCTAATCATTTGGTCCAACTCTCTCACTTGGAAGATGAGTAACTGAGGCCAACAGAGATTGATTTGCTTCAGGTTACAGAGTTTTTCATGGCAGAGGTAGAATTTCAACCTGCAAATGGTGACTCCAGATCTTTCACTCTTGTCACTACAACCCCATGCTTCCACAATGGTGTTTCTTAGTGGTGATGATCAGATGCATAGAGCTAGAGCCTAAATGTTCTAAACTGAATCCAAATGAATTGAGTATCTACAATTCCTCTCATGTTGGAGCCTCAGACAAGGAGCTATTTGGAAAAATCAGATGTAGGACTTGGACTCTTCTGTTTCCATGATAAATAAGATAATACCCTTAAAGGAAATCTAATAAGCTTTGTATCTCCTTTCCTTTTTCTACATTTTCACAGGAACTATGATTGGTGGAACTCCTTTGGGGATATAAGAGCTCAGAGGATATCTACTCCAATTCTTCTTTCTCATTTTATACTTGAGGGGTCTGAGGCTGGAGGTCACTAAGGTAGTATCATTGGTGTTATTTGAGCCTAAGTACTTTGACTTTGGGGTAGCCAGTGGTGAAGTGGATAGACGACTGACCCTGCAGGAAGGATGATGTGAGTTCAAATCTGGCCTCTGATACTTACTAGCTGTGTGACCCTAGGCAAGTCACTTAACTCTGTTTGTCTCCGTTTCTCATCAATAAAAATGAGCTGGAGAAGGAAATGGCAAACCTTTCCAGTATCTTTGCCAAGAAAATCCCAAAGGGGGTTACAGAGAGTAGAACATGACTGAAGTGACTCAATAACAACACTACTTTGACTTCAGATTTAATGTTCTCTTCTCTGAGACACCCTAACTCCAAATTGTGTCACATGCTCTTAGCAGTCTAGGCAAAGGCAGGAACCAATAGGCTTCTTTGTCTAGATATAGTTAGACCTTCCTGTCTAGGCACACAGCCATTGAATGTGGTAGAGAGAGCCCCAGATTTGGAATTTGAGACTTGACCCTTCTAGCTTATCAGCTGGGGGATACTGGATAAGTCACTTGGCCTGAGCCTCAGTTTTCTTATCTGTAAGATGGGGATTAAGACAGTTGTGAGGATCAATTTAGCTAATGTATGCAAAGCAAAACTTTGTTAACATTAAAGCATCCAGCAAATGGGAGTTATGATTTAGACTCTCATCTGTAGCGTCCTCTTATTAGCCATGCTGCCGCTGCCTCGTCTCAGCCTGCTTTCTTCCATGTCTTAAACTAACTAACATTTGCCTGCTGGCCTGCCCTGAGCTGTACTGACTATCCAGGATAGTGATGTTTGTCTTGGCTCCTTTGGAAAACTGAAGGATGATTATTCAGTATTAGAGCCAAATGGCAGGAATCTTTGTTAAAGTCCCAGATGAAGAGTTGGATTTTTGCTGTAAGATCAGGCTTCATATTCCATAAATCCTCCAGGCTAAGTGGGTGATAGGACCCTAGACTCAACTGGCAGAATTTGGTGCAGTAGAAAAACTACTAGATTTGGATTCAAAAGACCTGGATTTGAAGCCAGTAGGACCTCAATCTCACATAATAGCTCTGAGTTGGAAGCATAATGCCTTGCATATAGTAGGTGTTTAATCAATGCTTGCTGGATTGAATTAGATTGGAAGGGATTCTAGAGGTCATCTAGTTCAATTCTAACTTGAATAATACTCTCTTTTATATTCCCAACAAGTAATAACCCAATAAAATGTAAGCAATTGTAGGGCAGAGACATAGGATCATAGATTTAGAGCTAGAGGGGATCTGAGAGGCTTTATAGTCCAACCTCCTCATTTTATATATAATAGAGGTCTTGTGCATGCACAGAATGCCTCTAATGGGCCACTGGGGAGCCTGCTTCCTGCATCAAAATGGCATAGGATAGAAGTACCTCAGAGAGACTGCAGAGCATATGTAGACATTCTATAACTACTTCTGATAGGCTAACCATGTGATGAAAAGGAGAATTTTTGATTGGCTGTGGAGGCATATGGAAAAGACCTATTAACCTGAGCTATAGTTATCCCTTCCATGTTTTGGGGATTAGGGGCACCCTCCACTCCACTCCCACCCACCTCCTGATCTGTAAAATCTGTATAAATTTTTTGGCCCTCCTTTCATACCAGAGAAGAAGTCTGATATTTTTCTTTTTCTTTGATGGAGTATTTACAGTACTTTATTATAAATTTGGATTGATATTATACAATACACATATTTTATGCATTTGTGAATTTCTAAACTTTTTCTAGGTCATCTGCTGGCTTTCATGTGTTGTCTTTGACTTCCACAAAACTCCCAAATTCCCATTCAACTTCTTATGCCTACCTGCAATATATTGAAACCATGATGGGGAAAGTAGAAATGTAGAAGGGATAACTATTTCTTTTTGACTTCAGTATCTTGAGAGAGCTTGTTAACTCCTCTGCTCATGATAACTAATGAAGAAAGTGTAGCCTATGACTCTGTGAGTTTGAAAGGTCCAGGGAGTGCTTCAGCATCCTGGTGATTCAGAGCTTTTGTTTGCAGCCAGTGTACCATTAATGCCCTAAGGAGCAAGGAGTGAGCTCTGGGAATGACCTTTAGCCCATCAGTAGCTGAGACAGGGACTCATCTGGCATCTGTTCTGCCTTTAAATCTTAACTGGGGACTTCAACATACATATTGATGTTTGTTTGGCTCCTATTCATGGGCTGCTGAACAATGCTGAAAAAAATTATGACTTGGACTCATTGAATTCACTACAAATTTATGTTACATAATCTTAACTGGGTCCTCAATGAAGCAAGACAATACCGTACTTTAATACATCCCTAATTAGTTTGTTCTCCCATTCACCTGGGTGGCTCTTATCCCTTCTGGAACCTCCCTTGGCTTCTCTTCCCCCTGCTCTCCTTAGCTGAGGCCCTCATCTTACATCTCTTAGAATGCCTTCACCCACTGTCTCCTCTTCCATCCCTGTCTCGTATGAAAATGTGATCCTTCTTTTAATCAAGGAAAATACCGTGCATGTACAAGTGATCTCGTCCCAGCTCTCCTTTCCAACAGATCACTCTCTTTATCACCCCTTCCTTCTTTCCTTCCTTTCTACTTGTCTGTGTCAGCTCTCCTCTACTCAGCCGTCAATGATCTTCCTAAAGCAAAGCTCTGACCACGTAATACCTCTAGTCAATAAACTCCAGTGACTACCTCTAATCTCCTGGATCAAATATAAAATTCTCTTTTTGGAATTCAAGTCCCTTCATAACATCAACTCCTCCTACTTTTCCAATTTTTTCTGGTACCTTGTAACCCCCCCCTTCTCCCTGCCAATATATTCTGTGATCCATTGGCACTAGCTTTCTTTCTGTTCCATGCAAAAGATATTCCATCTTCTGATTCTGTGCCTTTTCATTAACACTTCCCCATGCCTGGAATGTTCTCTCTTTTCGTATCTGCCTCCTGGCTTCCTTCAAGCTCCTACAGAAGTCCTTCCATATCCCCTTAAAGCTATTGAGTTCCCTCTATTGATTATCTGTAATTTATGTATCTTTGTCTTGTTTGTACATAGTTTGCATGTTGTCTCTCCCATTAGACTGTAAACTCCCTGAGAACAGGTACTGTCCTCCTTTTTATCTTTGGAATTTAGCTTGGCACATAATGGGTGCTTAATAAATGCTTGTTAACTGACTATGTAGGAACTGAGCTAAATTGAGCTACTCTCCCCATAGACTGAGGTGGTATAAAGGACAGTAAACCCCTAAGGTATTGAAGGAAAGTGTACTTCATTCTTACCACATTTTTGAAGTAAATATCCCTTTTAAAAAGCTTACTGACATTAAATGGTTAAATGGAACTGTGCAGCTAATCACTACAGGTGTAGGGTGCTGGAGGTAAGATGAAAGACAAAGTCGCAAGCCCCTCAGGGTACCCTTTACTTTGAGGAGGAGTTAAAGTCAGCCTCTTGGGAGAGTGAGCCAAAGTGTACATTACTTATAGTTGGAGGGTCCATAGAAGTGATTTACCTAAGATTATGCAGGCAATAAGTATATGAGGCAAAATTGGAACTCAGGTCCTCTACAAAACCAGTGCTTCTTCCCCCCCACTATACCTTTGTCTTTTCATTCTTAGGATCTAGTATGTACCCAGCACATTGTAGGTGTGTTGTTGTTGTTTAGTCATTTCAGTTGTGTCCAACTCTTCCTGACCCCATTTGGGTTTCCTTGGCAAAGATGCTGGAGTGGTTTGCCATTCCTTCTCCAGCTCACTTTTTATAGATGAGGAACTGAGGCAAAGAGGGTTAAGTGACTTTCCCAGGGTCACACATCTAGTAAATGTCCCATTTTTCCTTTTAAATTTGACCTCAGATTTTGGAGAGCAATCTGAAGTCAGATTTGAACTCAGGAAAATGAATCTTCCTGACTTTAGGGCCCAATATTCCCTCCACTTGTTGACTATCTAGGAACTAAGCCAAGTTGAGCTACTCTGTCCATAGACTGAGGTGGTATAGAGGACAGCAAGGGAATATAAGACGTGCTCACATAGCTATGATATAAAGTGATAGGTTGACCCTGCCTATTATGGAGAAGAAAAGATAAATAAATGGTGAGAACATGCTAAGACTGCTGTTGGACCAAAGGTTCTTTATTTTTGTAATTATGATACAAACAAGTAATCTTCAGGAGTTGCCTGGAAGCAGTAGTTGAAAAGGAAAGGTGTTAAGTTCTTATTGGATCCAGGGCATGTCTATCAACTCAGCTTTACCAGTGAGTGTAGAGCTAGGGAGTGCATCAAGAGGGGTGGAGTCATAGAGTCAGAAAAAAATAGATGTTCTGTTTGGGGTAGAAGATTATATTAAAAGCGGGAGAAGAAGCCAATCTGTCATGGATAAAAAGATCATAGACTCCTTCTCTGAATGGACCCAGGCTATCGGGCTCAAGGTTTTCATGGGACTTTTGTTGCTGCTCAGTTGGCTCAGTCATGTCTGACTCTGTGACCGCATTGTGCTATTTCTTGGTGAAGTCACCAGAATGATTTGTCATTTCCTTTTCTGGCTTATTTTTTACAGATGAGGAAATTGAGGTAAATAGGATTAAGTGAATTTCCCAGGGTCACACAGCTTCTAAGTATCTGAGGCCAGATTTGAACTCAGGAAGAATGAGTCTTTCTGACTCCAGGGCCAACACTCTCTCTAATTGCAGCACATAGCTGCCCAGAAATAGGGTACATGAAGATAAATAGATTTAGGAATTGTCTACACAGACAGCTTCTCATTGTTTCATCACATTACAGGGTTAAGACATCCAAAGAAGATAATGCAGAAAGAATAAAATTCTGGGATCAGCAGAAGGAAGAGGAATCAGGAAAGGAGATGGAAAAGATAGGGAGGAGGCAGTGTTACAAAAGAGGAGAGAGGTTCAGGAGGGAAGGAATTAATGGGACTAAGGGGAAGAAATATTGAATTTGGTGATTAGGAGGAGACATTGTGGTATAGTAGAAACAGCACTGGCCATAGTCATGAAGGCTTAGGGTCAAGACCTGGTGAAGCTGTGTGACCTTGAGTCTAACCTTTCCAGGCTTCTGTTGCCTCACCTGAAAACTATAGGGCTAGATAAGACGGACTTTGAGGTTTCTTCCAACTCTAAAAGCTTATGAGATCATCAGTGACCTTCAAGAAAAGAGTTTCTGTAGAGTTGTGAGCAAGACGGGCTGCATGGTAAGAAATGGACAGAACAGCACCGGAATTTTTTTTTAAGGTGAGGGAAGAATTTAGTATGCTTTAGGCAGAGAAACCAACCAGGAGGTGATGTAACAATGGATAGCACAGAGATTCAGGAACAAGATTTGTTTTTGGATCTTGGCTACTGCGTGATTGGACAAATCACTTCACCTATCTGGGCCTCAGTTTTCTTATTAATAAAATAGGGGGGAATGGAGTAGTTGAGCTTTTAAAGTTCCATCTATTTCAAGATGCTATGATTTGATGGAAGGTAGAGGTTGAAAAGGAAAAAGAAAGTTTGATTAATAGGAAAGGGAGGAGATGATAGGGAGGTACTCCAAGGTACTTGTAGAGAAATTAGCTTTTGAAAGGAAGAGGGATGATTCATTCTCTGAGGAAAGAAGGAAGGAAGGGAAGAGGAGAGAAGAAGATGAAAGGAAAGGATAGAGGAAGGAAAAGAAGTAAGGAAGGGAGGGAAGAAGAAAGGAAAAGAGAGAAGGAAGATGGGTGAAGATGAAGAGATACTTTCTTGTGAGGAAGGAGGTTGAAAGAAACTGGAATGGAATTCCATCCTCCCAGGAACAAAGAAAGACAGGTTGCTCACTTGGAGGGAGTATGGAGTGCTGGCTGGATTGATGAAGTTCTGATGTGAAGCCTGCAGTCAGATGGGGTCTGCCAGGAAGGGTCTGATGCTGATCAGAGCCCCGGCAGTGCCTGCAAGCTGTTCCACGTGTACACATTAAGTGAGGCCTTCAGGCTCCTGGCAAACTGTCAATATGGTCCTCAGCTGGGCAGAGCAGGGGAAAAGTGAGAGTGGCAAGTGAGGCCCCTGCAGGAACAGGCCCAGCCAAGTCTTTGATGCAGCACTTGTCTTTAGGAATTCTTAGGTGCTGAAGGATGCTGCTTTGAGACTGAAGTTGGTCCGGCATCAGGGATCAATGTCTGAGGACATCTGCTTTTAAAGATGTACAATCATGGGATGATAAATTCAGAGTTGGAAGAGACCTTAGGGTCCCTCTATTTAAAATTCCTCATTGAACAGATGAGGAAACTGAGGCCCACAGAGATTAAAGCATTTTGCTCAAGGTCACATTGTGAATAGGTATCAGTGTAGAACTTGAACCCAGGTTCGTGGGCTCCAAATTTTATTTTTAAAAAACATCGTATCATACTAGCTCCTGATAAGAAACCAGGGTTAGGTTCAGTATTGTGTATTTATTCAGTAATAGACCAGGAGCTGGCATGCTAACATGGCCTTATTTTATTTTTTAATAAGAGAGCATTTTTTTGGATGAGAACTTCCTGTTTATTTAAACCATGTAGCAAGAAGGACCACCTGGTGTACACATTTCTTGAGAATGCTGGGCACATAATGAATTCTGGGTGGGATTTGGAAATCCTCTAATTGGCAAAAAAAGAGGTTCAACAATTCCCTTACTCTCAATCCCTCTCCCCTGCCTTTGCCTTGTCTCAACTTCCCATTTCTGGACTCATTAAACAGATATGCCTAGTGCACAGAGATGACTATTGGCCAAGTCAATCGTCAAGCCACTAGACGGATTTATCTGAGCTGTAGAGCCCCTCTTAAAACAAAACAAAACCCACAACCACAAAAAAACAAAACCAAAAGCCTAATCCCTTCTGTATAATTCACATAAGAAAAGAACTCAACCTCCTTTTCTTTCTTTTTTCTTTCTCCTTTTTTTTTTCTAATTGACTACCACCATTTTCAGCGTTGCCAGTGTAGGATGTCAAGAGAAGGAGGCCTTGTTGAGAATGACCCCTTAAGAACAGATCCATTGAAAGGTCTCTGCCTGAAATGGGCTCATTTTATGTGAGCTCCCCATGCTTTGTAAAGGACAAATGGGTCCTAGCAGCAGGCATTATCTAACATTTCACTTCCTTCCTGGTTTCCTGCAGTAACATAATGGCATTTTAGAAAAAAAAAGATTATTTGTCAAAGGTACTGTTTCTCCAAGTGGGGAGTGGATAGGGACCGATTTAGATGTCTAGGGCTTGTTGTAGGAGAATTGGAGGTGGAGGGGGGAGAGTACAGAGATAATAATTGGGGAGCCCTTTACAGTCTTTTAATAGTGCTAACGAATTGTAGGCCACGTACATAAGCTGTGATGATATCGACACCTCAGATTTTTGTCCTTTACTCCCTATTGTTTAACATCATGGAACCACTGAGCTGAGTTGTACTCCAGAGATCATCTAGTTCACCCCCTTACCTCATACCATTATTCCTTCCACACGGTAGTGGTTAGGGGCACAGTGCTCTCTATGTA
Source organism: Potorous gilbertii (assembly GCA_028658325.1). NCBI lineage: Eukaryota > Metazoa > Chordata > Mammalia > Diprotodontia > Potoroidae > Potorous > Potorous gilbertii. The sequence continues at coordinate 376,435,113 of CM053770.1, read as the reverse complement.
GGTCAATGTTAAATAAAAATACTGAGAGTTCTGCAGAATTCCCCTCAGATTCCCATTTTCAATAATATCTTATGCCGACCTGCAATGTATCAAAATTGTGATGGGCAAAGTCATGATATAGCAGGAATGCGTGTGGACTGCCCTACACAGATACAGGTATTTGGGAGATCGTACTGCCAGATAAATGGTGAAGACTATTTTGGGAAATGGAGACATATTGGTAGTGGCATAAGATGAGAACGTGAGAGCCACCACTTTAAAATAATAAACATTTATGGTACTTTGATAATGGGACTCTTCATTAGCACCAAGAGTCTGATCTTTTTCCTTTTTAAGCACTGATCTACTTTTGTGCAGTGCACTTCTTGCTGCATTTTGTTCTGGTCACATCTAGAATACTGTGCTTAGTTCTGGGCACCAGAGTTCAGGAAAGATGTTGACAGAGAGGGTAGTATTTAGAGGACAGTGCGATGGGAAGAGGAGAATATTTAGACAGTATTTAGAGGACAGCCAGGACCGGAAGCAGAATGTCACATAAGGACCCGCTGAAGGAACTGAGAATGTTTAGCCTGAGGAGGAGAAGATGTAGGGGGAGATATGATAGATAATCTTTGAGTATTTACCTCTGATAAATAGAACTAGGAGCAATGGGTAAAAGTTGTTGAGAGGCAAATTGAGGCTCAGATAGACTCGTGACCTTATTGCTCAGAAAGTTCCCTCTATTTTTGCAGATTACAACCCATCCATGTAAATGCATCCTATATAACTTATGGTCATGGTCTCCCAGAGATTCCAGTGTCTGGAATGCTGTCCCTCCTTATTTCTACCTCTTTGCTTCCTTCAAATCTCAGCTAAAATCTCACCTTTTATAGGAAGTTATTCTTGATCTTCCTTAATTCCAGTGTCTTCCTTCTGTTGATCATTTTCAATTTATCCTATCTATATCTTATTTGTACATAGTATTTTGAATGTTGTCTCTCATTAGACTGTAAGTTCCTTGAGAGCAGGGACTTACCTTTCTTTGTATCCCTAATGCTTAGCACAGCTCCTGGTACATAGTAGGCACTTAATAAATGCTTATTGACTGACAGACTGACAGGGCATCTGTCCAATGTACTGGAGACTTTTGTTGATTTTTTCTAATATTGAAAGGATTCTAATGAAGCACTTGGGCTGCTATCCTCTCATCCCTCACCCTCATCACATGAACAGCCTAGCTTCTTTTTTTTTTGTCACATTTTTCTCTGAAGATATGTTTTACTTCTGTCCTTCAAAGTGACTTATTGGTTATATATCACAGACTTTTCCCATCCATCATTGTCCTCTGTGTGATACTCATTTTCAATTCTTTGAGACTACTTATGTTACCTTCCTCATAACAATACAACAACAATATTGCTATTAAAAAGATGGGCCTTTGTTTCTTGGAGAAGTTTTCTGTCATTAAGATAGCTATACATTTTATGAAGGCAAAATCCAGTTGACTCTGCTTCTGTTTAAATCTGGGCCTAACTTGTCCATTTGTGCTATCTGTCTCAGATAAAATATCCTGATAGATAAGTTCTATAGGCTGTCCATTCAACTATACAATAACCTTCATTTATTTGGTATTTCCTATATGTGAATGGTCATTCTTTTGAGTGGTTATGAGTATCTTCTAGGAGGTACTGCAATATTTCAGGGGGCAGTGATGTCAAATTAAAATTAAAATAGGGCCACTAAATCATAGTAAGGACCCCTGCCAGTGCATATTGACTTAGGAAATCACATATTAATATTATCCATGTTTTACTGTATTTTAATTTATTTTGTTAAATATTTCCAAATTACATTTTAATTTAATTTTTAATTAATTATATAAAATTACATTTCATATAATTAATTAAATTTTAAATTAATTTAATTTACATTTAATCAGATTTGGACCACACTCTGGAGTGTTGCCAGCCACATGTCCACAGGCCACATGTTTGACACCTCTGCTCTGGGGCTTGATGCCACCAGTACAATATTGTTTGCAAGCAATAATATTTAGAGGACCTTACCATCCCTAGAGAATCCTTCTTCATCTTGGACTTTGCTGAATCCTTCCTATCAAAGTACTGAAAAACTTCGGTGAAAATACATCTCCCTATTTTTGACTTGGCTAATATTTATGATCAAAAGATCTTTATTATCTCCGTTGCTGCATCGTATCTGTGGCTGTATTCAAAGACCTTTGAGTGGGTTTGATGTATGGATGGGAAACACCTTTTTTTCACCTTATTTCAAGAGGACTTTTAAGGTAGTGTTTTGATTAATTAAAACAAATACTTTTTCATAGTCTATAAACAATAAGCATAATGGAACTTGTATTCTCTTTTAGTCAGTTGAATGAACAAAGATATATTTTTATTGTGAAACAAAAATGAAAACCTTGTGAAAACCTTTCTATTCCCTACTAATACCATCACTGAGGATGCCTTATTGTTTGTGTAGATGTGCCAATGGGAAAGTAGATATATAGTTTGATAGTTTTTGATGTTTCCTCAGTAACTTATTTTTTGTATTAATAAGATCCAGGATGTTTTCCCATATTTTTGATATTGTCATCTCTTTCAGACACCTTATTCCCTTTTAAACCTTGATCCCTTAATATCTTCCAATTGTGTTACCTCTGACATGAATCTCCTATATGTACACTTGATCCAATTGGAATGTCTTTCTCATCTTTGTTACTTTATTACCATTTCTACCTCTTCTATACGTACACTCAAGACTGTGATATCAGAATTCCCAAATGGTGACACTTTTGTTGCAAATGATGAAAATAACCTGATACTTAAAAAAATCTTTGCAGATCTTTTTCATTTTTCTTCTGTTTGTTTTTCTTCCATTTTCATCCTTAAGTACCAACAATGTGAATTTGTTAAGTTGGATCTCTCATCAAGCTTTCTTTAAACTGGTATTATCTTCCACTATCTCTCTCCACTTTAATCTTTCATAATCATTCTTTATAATATTTTACAAATGAGGTCATAGCCTAAACCTGTATTGCATTGATTGGCACATTTTTCCTCTTGGCAAGTAAGTCAGTTGTTTTTTGACTAAGGTACTTTTAAAATTCCTTCGTTCTCTTTATGATGGCAACTTGTTACATAGGTTAAAATTCTATAAGTGATTATTATAATTAGTGTTGGTATTTTATTATCTTTCTCAATATCAATAACTTATTTAAACAAGATAAAATTGATTTGTTTCATTTGTAAGCTACTTTTCTCCTTATTATGCATTCTTCTAGATTTCTACTAATTATGATAATTGGTCTAATATAGCTTATTTAGGGATGACTCCCATTCCAATAATGAGCCTTTTCCTCTTTGCTAAAAGAAAACAATTTCAGAGGTTTTTTTGGTGACTTGTTTTTTTGTAGTGCTTATGTCTGATGCCAACTGAGTGTTTTCTTGACCTCGAGTTAATGTAAGGAAATACTTCCTAATGATTAGAGTTATCCAAAAAGGTTGCCTTGAGAGGTACTAGGTTTCTTTTCACTGGAGGTCTTCAAGTAGAAGTTTGAAGACCTCCTTTTGATGATTTGTGTAGGGGCGGATTCTTGTTCAGTTATTGGTTCAACTAGGAGACATATTAAAATCTGTTCCACCTCTGAAACTGCTTAATTCTGTGCTGGTTGATAGGCAATGTACCTGAGTGAAGGAACTTTGAAAAATAATATCCCCTGCTGATGGACAATTGACAATTGTTTCATTTACAGGGACATAAGCCTCCCAATTATCAGTTCTTCAAAAATGGAAAAAGAAATAGCTTTTGAGGTTGTCACAGGGCAGCATCTTTCAAGGAAAGACTGGTTTCTCTCCTGGATCATTCAGCGAGGCCAGATAGGAGGTGGAAAAAAGCTAGGAGTACTATGAAACATCCTATGTATGCTGAGGGGATCATTAGAAAATCTGACCTGAGAAGTTCAGGAAGAATCTTGAGAGTTTTTTTTTAAGCTACTGGTATTCCTTACTGTCTGAACAATTCTATTAGGACTATAAGTGTGCTATAAGGCAGAGAACCCAAGTAAAAATATTGCCTATAACTATGAGTAGAATGACTTAACATGTGTTCATTTTTTCCTTTTAAACTGACATAGCTGCAGTTTCTTTCTGTAGCTATTTAATCTGAGTGGGGCTGAGAATGAGGGGAAAGAAAAAAAGATGGAATTACTTGTGAAGATGCATATCCATTTTACGTGAACTCACTACCTGAGATTTTTGATATCTGAATTGGCATGGCTCTTCACAAATCTTTAGGACATTTCCTTAACTATTGTTTGGAGTAGAACCAGAGATATGCCAAGATGGAACAGATGGCTACCAATGGTATAATTTCAGTGGGAGAAGGTTTCTCTAATCATTTTCTATCTTCTCCTTCTTGTGATGCCCACTTCCTGAAATGTCACTATTGAAGCTATATTCCTTGGACTACTCTAATAAAAATATGTCTGTGAGATTATTTTATAGAAACTGAATTGGAAGAGAACTTAAGGGTGATCAGTTTCAACTCCCTGTCTATTTCAGGCATCCCCTCTGTGACAGCCCTGACAGTTTGCTTAGCCTTAGATGATTCAGAGGCAGCCCATTCCAATTTTGGACAATTTCAATTACTGGGCAATTTTTCCTCCCATTGAGCTAAAACTTCTCCATTGTTACTCTTTGTTTTACCTTTTGGGTCAAGGAGATAAAAGTCAAATCCCTCTTCTTCATGGCAACTTTTCAAATATTTGACAATAGCAGGTCTTTGAATTGGGCTTTAAATAAAATCTGGGGTGAGGGTGAAGAGAGCTTGAGGATAGATGGTACTTGATGAGTATGTGAAGAAAGTGCTGCTTAGGGGAAAGTAAGATAAAATGTCAAGAATGGGAGGTCTGGAGGTGCTCAAGACAAATTCTTCCTACTTTACCATTTTGAGCAGTACTAGCCCTGGCTGAGAGGGTTTTGCAGCATGAGTTCCATTTAAAAGATCAAACGCAAAATCCATTTTCTTTGTACAATTCTTTCCTCCTGTTTCCTCTCTTCTCACTTGCTTCAGGGAAGTTTATGGTTTAAAAAATTAGAGTGTGGATCTATTTTCATTACTGAAGGATTTGCAACTCTGAACTGAGCATGTCTGTTCACATTTGCATCTATCATCCTTTAAGCTGATTTTGAATGCCAAAGAGCTATTTTAAATGTTTTTCAAATGTATGCTATTGAACTCTTCTCCATACTTGTGCTATCCAGTTCTACTGGTCTTTTATTTGTCTTTCATGAGAAAAACCCAAGGACAGGAGCCAATTTCAGGTTGGGGTAGGGATGAAGGATCACTCAATCAATCAGTCGATAAAATTTATTAAGTCCCTACAATGTGCAAGGCACTGTGCTAAATACAGGATCACGGCCAGATGGGCCATTGAGTAGTTGGGGTTCAGTAGATGCAGTTTTGAGATTCTATGAAGGACTAGTGACCTTGTAGAGCCTTATCTCCTGAATATTTCAACTGTCCTAGTTGTTCTTTATTAATTGGGAAAAAAATATGCACCAGTGTCAGATAAGTGATTAAAGTACTTTGAGTTCCATAATAATAGTGGCACTAATTGTTTAGTAGTGTTAGGTAGCCAGTCATAAATTATGAATTATAAGCTTCTAAGAGATTTCCTATACAAGTTTTATGGGGTTGCTTATCAGTTTCTGGCGGGGTGAATGATTATGACTCCATTTTGGAGTTGAGGAAAATGAAAGTCATCTGGGATTTTGACTCAATTCCTCTGCTTCAAGTTCAATGCTGTTTTCATTACACGTTGACCTCTCAGCATTTGACTTCTAAACAGGGACAAATAGGCTTTATTGGCTTTGTGGTAGAGGGCAACTTGTCAAATGACAGTTACATGACTGAAAATTAGAGCGATGTGCTCATGGTAGGCAGGGCCAATTTTGAGCCCCATTCTGGGATGTAGTATTAGTAGAAATGATAGTGATAATTTTATTAATTTAGGTAATTTTAGTGTCTGAATTGCAAGACTGCTTAAATCAGAAAGGTTAGTGAAAGGGAATCAAAGTAAAGAAGGAAATGGTGAAACATTTTCAGGAGGAATAACTAGAAAACCTACGAGCAGACTGGTCATTCTAGTAGCTGACTACTTTGACCACCTCCAACTTCATTGTTCCAAGGTATTTCTTCTTGTGAACAAAGACTATTGAAATAATAATTCTGGTTAAACTCCAGAAAGCTTACTTCTGTCAATATACATATCGTCACTTTTCCACTTGGGATTGTTGTTTGTCTTTCTTGAAAATGACCAATGAAATCAAGAGGGTGATGTCTTGACTTACAAGTGAATTGGATTTAAGTGAGGCAGAGCTGTGCAAAGTCACCAGCCTCATTCTGTCCTCCAGGGTCATCTCAGTCCAGTGGCAAGACATAGATCAAGATGACGGGAAATGACCTCAGATGTAGTGGGAGACTTTGTTCTTTTAAAAAAGATTTTAAAAATCTTTTAAGATTTTTCCCAGGGCTCAGTTTGTCTGAGGCTACACCAATTCAGTGATTTAAGGCTAGATAAGAAATGAGGTAAAAGATGATGTTTGCCTACTCAAAAAACAAAACAAAACTAGAAGGGGAAGACCCTCAGGGTTTCTGGTCTGAACAGAAACAATTGCTATTTACACTTACTCTAAGCCATCAGAATCCAATGACCTGAGTGAGGCTTGAGTTGGGACCTATTATCTGTCAATCCCTGAGAGCCAGAGTGATTTGGGTTTAAGGCATGGTCAAGTAGCTCCATTTGAATCCCGGTGGGCTTTTCAAAACCTGATTTTCCAGTGCTGTATTTCAATAAATCATAAATGAAACTACATGGGACAAAAGAGTTAATTGTCCCAGTTTTTTAAAATGATAGAATGAACAATTAAGAAGAAAAAGAAATTAGCCTATTAGCCCAAGTTACCTTGTGAGGTTTCAGCAATCAAATTTTATATTCCTTTGAGCAAAATACCCACATGTAAGGGTGTGATTCCCTATGTGGACTGACATAGAGGAGGGAGAAGAAGGAGGGAGGGAGAAAGGGAGGACAAGAGGAAGGAAGTAAGAATGGAAGGAAGGAACATTGCCTTACTAAAACTGGCCAGATGGGTCCTCAGTGGGGCAGCTCTTACTACTACTCACAGATTGTTTGTCTTTTATTTTAGAAGCATATGAATGATATCAAGAGGGTGATGTCTTGACTGGCAAGTGAATTGGATTTAAGTGGGGAAGAGCTATGCAAAGTCACCAGCCTCACTCTCTTCTTTTGGGATAATGGAGGTAGAAAGATGGGCAAAGTGTCAGAAATGGAAGAGACCTTAGAGGTCAATCCCATCACTTTACAAAATCAGAAACTGAGATAGAAGTTAAGTGACTCACTCAAGGTCACACAGGTAGCGAATATCTGAGGCAGATTTGAACTGATATCTTTCTGATTTTAGGTATTGGACTCTATTCCTTACAACATGTTAGATTTTAAGGTCTATCTTTAATTTATATTAATAAGAGATTAAAAAGCACTATCTTTCTGCCCTTAAAAAATAAATATAAGTAATTCCATTTATCACTGTGACAAATATTAGGAGAATGGTATCATAGATTTAGAGTTATAAAAAGCCTTAAAGTCCAACTCCTTCATTTTATAGATGAGTTACCTGAAATCCAAGGGATTTATGTGGATAGCCCAAACTAGAATTTGAATCTAGGTCTAATGACTTCGGATTGCACACTCCTTTCATTGCCACAAGATGAAATAGAATTAAGGTTATTACAGGAAGTAGTGTAATGAATTAGGAAGATGTTTGGATTTAGTCAGGAGACCTACATTAGAATCCTGGCTTTGACACTTACCACCTCCCTTCCTTCCTCTTTCCCTTCCTTCCTCTCCCCTGCATTCAAACATAGAGAGAGTGGAGGAGAAAGCAATTGTCCATGCTCTATAGACTCTTACAACCAAAAGGAATCTTATATCTAACCTGTTCTAACTCGCTCATTTTATAGTTGAGGAAACTGTTTCAGAAAAGTGAAGCAACTTGTCCATAGTCACACAGATAGAAAGTCATAAAACCAGAATCCAAACTTCAGATCTCTTGCCTCCTATCCTAACTCTCTTTCTGCTCACTATGTTAAAAGAGTTTCCTTATTCTACATATATTTTAAAGTCAGTAAACTTGGGGAGACATTACTCTTCAGAGTAAAGTATGTGGGCTTTGTGAAAACTATTTTCTTTCTTTTCTTTGATCACACTTGTTTCTAATTGTTTGAGATCACAATAAATATTATTTATGAAACTTCAAACTCCTTAAAAACAGGTGCCTTGGTTTGTTCATCTTTGTTTCCTTCACAGTGCCTAAAATAAGTATGTGATAGGCCCTCAGTAAATGTTTGTTGAATTGAATTACTATTAGTATTTGATAAAGGATTGGTAATGTTAACTTGTCACCAGTAATTGTGTCAACTGAATCTTGACTGATTGTCTGGTGCATCTTGCCAACCCAAATATCTGGGCAAGGTAAAGGCAATACCACAGAAAAATCGAAATCCACGTCCAGCCCCCAAATGCCAGTCTCATCCTGGCTGTGCATGTCCTGTTTTTTTTGGTGAACTGAGTAGCCTTCTTTATAAGCAGCCTTGGCTAAGCACAAAACTAACAATGTCTTGTTTTTTTCTGCTCATTAAATGATCTTGTCATGGCCAAGAAAGAACTAACATCCTTAAAAAAACTATCCAAACATCTTAACCATTTAAAATATATACAAGTTTGGACTTTTATTACATATCAAGGAGTTATGTGAAGTGAAGTGAACTTAATCATGTAGATGGATGATAATTTTCAAAAGGAAGGAGTTAAAACTTGAAAATGTGACAATGTAATGTGGAACTTTAGTTTGAAATGACATTTCACTTAGAAACATTTATAAAAACTATAATGATGCATTTTAAGTAAACTATTTAAACCAAGAAAGCATTCTGAAGGAAAATCCAAAAGCTCAGACCTGGTCATGTGTCAGATAGGTTCCTTTCATCATTAAAGTACTGTCATTTGATACCATTGCATGAACCCTGAGATTGATGTGATATACAAGGAACTGATTCAAATTTATAAGAATAAGAGCCATTTCCCAATTGACAAATGTTTTAAGGATATGAACAGGCAGTTCTCACGGGAAGAAAACTAGGCTATTTATAACCACATGAAAAAAATGCTTCAAAACCACTGTTAATTAGAGAAGTACACATTAAAGCAATTCTTAGATTCTACCTCACATCTATCAGAATGGCAAAGATGATAGAAACAGAAAATGTTAGATGCTAGAGGAATTGTGAGAAAACTGGCATATTGGTACATTGTTAATGAACATGTAAAAGGGTATTTAACCATTCGGGAAACAATTTGGAATTAGATGCAAAAGTTACTAAATATTCTTTATTCTACAGCCATCCCTATACATGACAATGATCAAAGAAAGAGGGAAAAGGTCCTATATGTACACAAATATCTGTCTGTCTATCTATCTATCTGTCTGTCTGTCTAGCTGTCTTTCTATCTATCTCAACTCTTCTTGTGGTGGCAAAAAAGTGGAAAATAAGGAGCAACAAGGTCAGGGGTGGGGAATCTGCCTTGAGATCATGTGTGTGGTTCTTCCCCACCCCTGAGCTAGGTGGTGCAGGGGACAGAGCATGGAGTTAGGAAGGCCTGAGTTCAAATCCAGTTAAGACACTTAACTATCTGTGTGACCCTGGGCAAGTCACTTAATATCTGTTTTCCTCAGTTTCCTCAATGAGATAATGGGCATAATAAAAGCACCTACATCCCGGGGCTGTTGTGAGAATCAAATGAGATAGCAATCATAAAGTGACTAGCATAGTGCCCGACATAGAGCAGGTGCTAGGTAAATGTTAACTGTTATCACTATTAATTGAAGAATGACTGAATAAATTGTTGGTATATGAATGTGAGAGAATATTATTGTGTTTTAAGAAATGAGGAAATAGACGATTTCAAAAATACATGGAAAGATTTATACAAATGGTGAAGAATGAAATAAGCAAAACCAGGAGAACAATTTATATAATAACAGCAACACTGTAAAAACAAACAATTTTTGAAAAGGATAAGAACTATGATTGATAAAATGACCACTCATGATTCCATAGGGCCAATTAAGAAACATGCTATCCATAAGAGAAGGCTGATGGATTTAGGGTGTGGAATGGGATCTCTATTTTTCAGTATGCAACCAATGCAGTAATTAGTTTTGTTTGACTATGAAAATTTGTTGCAAGAAATTTATTTTTCTTTTTTTTTTCCTATGGAGTAGAAGGCAATTTTTTGCTGTTGTTCAGTTGTTTCAGACTCTTAATGAGTCCATTTGGGATTTTCTTGGCAAAGATACTGGAGTGATTTTCTATTTCTTTCTCTGGCTCATTTTCCAGAGAAGGAAACTGAGGCAAACAAGGTTAAGTGATTTGCCTGCAGGACGCACAGAGAGGAAGTTTCCAAAGACAGATTTGAATTCAGGTCTTGATTCTGGGCCCAGCTTTCTATCCACTGCACCACTGAACTTTCTGTTAATTTTTATAATTAGAGGGGGCGGGGTGGATGCTACAGATGTGGAATGTTTCATATCCTTCAGATGAAGTCAATGTACTATTAATTTTACTTAATTGTTTTATTTTATTACAAGAGATCTCTCATGGAGTGCTTGTGTGCATGCATGAGCGCGCATGTAGGTGTGCGATCTATAAATGTTAGTAATGTGAAAACCAAATATATTAATGATATTTTTTTTAAAAAGGAAAGGATGCTGGGCCTGTAATCAGGATAGACAGATAGATATTTATTAAGTACTTAGTATGTGTAGCAACAATTCCCGAGTATACAAGATGAAACACTGAGGTAGTCTCTTCTCTCAAGGAACTTACATTCTAGTGGGAAAAGACAAAACATAAATAGAAAAGGGGTAGGGTGGGGGTGGTCCCTCAGAGAGAATTATTAGAGAGTTCTAGGTAGCGGGGCTTTGCAGGGGAAGGAGAGGAGTTGGTGACTGGAGAGAGTGTAGATGTGAGTGAGGTGATCTGGTTCACAATCTTTGCTAGGGACCTAGTTGCACAACTTAGGGCACGTCAATTCATCTCACTCAATTTCACTCTCTTTACCTACAAAAAGTAGACAACAATGCAAGATGTCCCAAAAGTCTTAGACTCTTGGGACATGCTCTACTTTATAAAGTTATGAAGAAAGAACATTCAAGTGCTATGTATATGTGAGTCATTAGTATATCTAGCCACAATAAGTTTACTAAATAAAAAATAAAACACAAAATAGCAGATCTACAAAGGACCTAACAAGGCATATAATTCAAACCCCAAATTTTAGAGATGAGGAAACATAGGCTAACTGAACTGCCCATGGTGACACAGAAAACATATGGCTCAGACGCAAACCCAGGGAATTCTATTTTTCAGTCCAGGGTGCTTTCTACTTCCTGTGGGAACCAAATGCCAAGGAAGCAGACATCTAACATGGAATTCTTGATGCCAAGTCTAATGACACAGCAGATAGTGAGCTCCGGAGGCTTGAGAAGCCAGGAATTGGCCACTTTAACTACAGCCCTAGAAGAAGAGTTTACCAGACTTAAGGGAGAGGTCTTATGGAAGTCACCAGGATAAGCATCAATTCTGGAATCTGTTGTTTCAATTGGTACTCTGTCTCTGGACTCTAAAGGGGTTTAGTCTCATTCAAGTCTTTTCTGGTGCAGCCATTTTTTAAGGCTCATGTAAATGTGAGGCTGTGCCTCCTGGTGTCTGCTCAGTTTAATCCTGTGTGTGAAATTCAAGTGTATCCCATTGTGCAGTTGAGAACATCTGTGATATTGACCTTTGAGGCCCACATCATGGCCTGCCTCCTTAAATGAGCCATTCCCTGTCTAGTTGAAGATATATGGATCTATTCCTTCTCTGAATTCCTAGGACTCTTAACATATTACTTAATTTTACACTCTCTTTTTTATTCCATATAAGAAGACAGAGAGGTTTAGTATTGAGCAGAATATAAAATCAAAACTAATTTTAAAAAATTGTTACTAAAAAATACACATGATCAAAGTAGGAATGTAGGTCAGAAGACTAGAGAACAATGATCTTTTTTGCTCAGTTTAGTTTTTTTTCTGTAGAGTTATTTGCAAACCCATCCAGAGGTGATCTGGAGAGTGAAGTAGACTATATAGCCTAATTTTCACACACTGCATGTGAGGTTTCTTTGCTGGAGTTTCCACAAATTGACTTTGGGGATATGAATTATTAAATTGGGGTCATAAATTGTTAAATAAATATAACAAGGGATTTCTAGCTCCAAGTCAGATAGTTGTCTGGGATAATGATCTGTGATTCAGCTCCAGACATAGTTAGTTAAAAGAATAAACTTAATCCTCAGTGGAGGACATTTTGCTTGACTTTTCTTTGATGGGCTGGGTGTCTTGGCTTGCAGTTGTGGGTATGATTAAGGAGCTGTCAGCCTGTGCTTATGAAAGAAGTGATTTCTCCTCACTGTACCTTAGAAGATAGGAAGTGAGATGCTTAGGAGAGTGTCCTAAAGAGATGAAGTCCAGAAGCTTGTAGCAAATAGAACAGTAGAGATCAAGAGAGACGGAAATGTCATGTCCAGTGGAAGTTGCAGAGACATGATGCCCAGCAGAAAATTCACTTTATTTCCAGGGGGGAGTGATTATGAAACAGCATCCAAAGGGGAGTAGGCACTACAGAGACCACCACTCAACTGCGACCAGACCTAATGTCAGAAGCGTGATGACATCATTGGGTGTATGTTACAGGCCTGTAGTATCAGCAGCATGCATTCCCCATTCCCCAACACACTCAGCTTGCATGTGCTCTTTGATATGGGTGTTTTCAAAGCAAGTCTACTCTTCCAATTTTGTTGACCATACATGTATTTGTGGGAGAATTTGTTCTAGGATTACAGAGAAATACTTTATTGTTATTTTTCTTAACGTTTCACTTCATTAAATTCTTATTGAATTAATTGCATTCCTCTGACTGAATGATAGAAGTAAACACATTGATAGGGCTCATTGCTATGACTTTGAGTGGGTACAAGTTCACACAATACCTTAATTATAGGATAGCTTTTCTGAGGGCCTCACATGTGAGGGAAGTGTGCCCCAAGTGCTCCGTAATTGCTTTGTTTGGAGTGTGTCTTATTGCCACCATGAGATATTAGGCCCCTTGAAAATAGGGATACATTCTATACTTCTCCTACACTACCTAACCATGCTGGGAACATGTTAGATGTTCTATAAATGTTGATTGGTTGGTCAGATGTGGAGATTATGAGTTATGAGAGGCCTGTTTTCAAATTCTTCCTCTGACACTTACTAGTTATGTGACTGTGGACATATCACTTCCTTTACTGGTTTTCTTGTCTATGAAATAGGCACAAAAATATCTGTGGCTCCTTACAATATTTTTATTTTTATTTATTTTTAAATAAATTTATTTAACTTTTTACATTCATTTTCACAAGATTTTGGGTTCCAAAATTTTCTCCCCATTTGT
>CM053770.1:376362908-376420999 GCA_028658325.1 Potorous gilbertii | reverse complement strand
GATATTTGGGATTGGGATACAGAGGCCTTGACTCCCATGTCTCTACCTGATGGCAAGCAGACCTCTTCGTCGTCAGAGACAAATGGAGGAATCATCTTCTCAAGGAAATAACCATCTATGGTCTTAGTTTTTTTCCCTTTTCTGGGCATTTTTCCAGCCAGTTACTTGATTTCTGAGAGTCCTCTCCACCCCCTGGCCTAGATCCGCCCAGCAAGTGCTTGGGGTCTGAGATTCAAATGCTGCTCCCCAGCCTCAGGGCTTTTGGGGGCAGGCCTGACTGCTCTTCAATGGGAGTTTATCTACTGGTTCTCAGGTGGGGGCAGGGCAACCTCTCAGGCTCAGTTCCCTCTGGGGGTTTATGCAGAGATCTTTTGTAATGGAGCTGGGGTGGAGCTCCTACTTGCTCTGCAGGCATCTGGCCAAGCGGCCGCCGCCTCTCAAGGGGGTCCGAGTCCCAGAAATACCTCGCTCCCCTCTCAGCCCGTCTCTCTCGCTGACCTGTGCGTCTGTGGGTGGAGGAACTTCGCGGCCACCCGGAGATTCAGGTCTCTGAAGCCTGCTTGGGTCTGCTGGCTCCTCTCAGTGCCGCGTGGCCGGGCAGAGCTCCGCGGCCGGGGGGAGGGGAGTGCTCCGCAGGGCAGGACTCCGCTCCCGTGTCTGGGGTACCTTTGTGGTCAGTTTTTCAGGGCTCTCTGCAGCAGAAATCTCCTTCACTGTGTTGCTGTGTGGCTTCCACTGTTCCAGAATTTGTCAGGAGTTCTTTTTACAGGAAATCTATGGGCTGTGGATTCGGAGCTAGCAAATGTGAGTCTTTCTACTCCGCCATCTTGGCTCCCGCTCCTTACAATATTGTTGTGAGGATTATCACTTTACATAAAGTATGTGAAAATTAAAACCTTGAATGTCAGCTATTTGGATTGATTGATCATTTGGTACATTTCATGTGCCTGTTGTAGAATGTTCTGTGCTCCAGCACAGGAAGTTTTGGCTTGTGTACTGAGGAAGCCTTTCTGAAGTCTTTACTTTCCTCAGTTTTAAAGGTCCTTGTAGTTGGGGGAAGAAGAAGGGGAAGGGTGGGCCAGTACAAGTTCTCCCTCCCCTTGGGGCATATGGAATGTCTGAAGCCATGGGACTAGCCAGAGGATGTCTACTTAGATGTAATATACTTCTCTTTCTCAAAATCATCTCCTAATTTTCTCAGCAAGTCACACAGTGCAAGAGACACTTCGGTGTTATTGACTAAGGTTATTGCTATTTACCCATTATTATTAATAGCTGAAGATTTTGAATCTTTCTCCTAGGGAGCTGAACTAGATCCCAGACACATTAATTACATTTTAATGTCACTCTCCAAAGCCATTACATTTCACAGTGTCCCTCACCTCTCTTCACTGAAGCTTTATTTCTCTCTCCCACACCCTTCTCTCATGATCACATTACAAGCAGGCTTGCAATAGCGGAATCTTAATGACACATCAGAAAGAAAGAAATGAAAACTTGGCATTCTTTCTAAAGTCTTACAAACTTTATTTGATGCACTATTATCACAACAAAAGTTTCAGATTTCTTATGACTTGATTATTAATACACTGAAAGAATATGCAACATGATATGAAAGACCTATTCAGCTAAAATATTATTAGGTTTGGATTTTTTTTTTGAGATTTGTCTCTAACTTATCTAGTCAGTAGACTTGAAAGTTAGGGAAATTGGCTCAGATTTCAATTCCCCAATTAATGCTTTTTTGTGTCAGTTACAGCATCAAACTGTAGGAAATTTTGGGGGCTTTAAAAAAAAGAATGTTTGCTTCAGTTCTTTCGGGGAAAATTGACTTGGTTTTATTATATCCCTTGGATTTAAATAGATATGAAGTCATAACTAGAAATGATTTCAGCTTTTTCATATTTAAAGCTTCATTATACTTGGATCTGGAGAAGAATTAAGAAAATTCACCTTCCTTCTTTGCAGAGGTGGGGGACTAGAGACATGGAACATTGCATCTACTATCAGACTTGGCTGATACATTGTTTAATTTTGTTGAATTGTTTTTTTCTCTTTCTTTTTCATTCTTTGTTAAAAGAAATGACTTACCAAGCAGAGACAAAAGAAGGATCTTTTTAAAAATGAAATTGATCTAAAAGCAAAAGGTACTATTAAAAATGTAAAAGGGAAACCCAACTCTTCATTGTGGAGGATTCCAGTAACAAACTAGATTCTCCCCTACCTAAGGTACTTTTTAGTTTTAAGTGTGATGCCTTTGGGAGCTGCATTTGCTTTTGGAGGTAAACTAATTAATACCTTGAAGATGGCCTTTCTGCAACATTATATATAACAATGGTCCTAAAAAATTAATGCAGTTTTTGAAACCTAATTTACAACCAGAGTTTAGACAAGAGACTGATTCAGTCTGTCTAATTACTTTTCAACATAGGTAGCCAGTTGAATATAGATAGAACAAACTTGGTTCTGCCAACAGGAAAATAACAAATCATTTACATTTTGTTGGTGCATTAACCCCTTCTTGCCAAATGGAGTAATTTAATAGCTGTTTTCTCTCAGAGTATCCCAGAGGAATTAACACAAGGTAGAAGAAACATGGTTCTCTAAAGCCCTAAGGGAATGAGTCTCGGGTAGATGTATTTTCCATCTATCCAAAGTTTATGCCCTTGAGCACCATTCACTTTTTGCCATTTGGAATGGGAATATATGAAAAAACATATTGCATACACTATGAGGGAAAGGATCGAAAACCACGTTAGTGGCTTTTGCGCTATACCAGAGTTGCCGTCATGGGAACTGGAGAAAGGCTGCCATGACCATGCCTGGCCACTAGGGGAACCCCAGCACCATTTAGAGTGTAAATAACACCCTCTTCATTTAATCCTCAATTTTGCAATTTATCTTTCATCTTCAAAATATTGTTTCAAAAGCACTCAAAAATTCTTCTGGTTTTGTGATTAACACACAGGCAGACCTAGTTACTAGTCCTAGTACTGAAGGACTGGAAAGGATGTCAGAGGATATTCATTCCAACCTCTAAGTATCACCTCTACCACAATCCCAGTAAATGGTAGTCTAGTCTCTGCTTGAAGACCTCCAGACACGGTGGAAAATCCCGAGATATACGTTCTTTTTTTCTTATACTGAGATAAAATCTGACTGAAAATTTCCTTCTATTGCTCCTAGTTCACCAAGCAAAAGGGAAAGAGATGGGGCGAGGAGGAGGGAACAAACATTTATTAAGTGCCTACTATGTGCCAGGCACTGTTCTAAGCATTTTACAAATATTATCTCAGTTGATCCTCACAACAACCCTTGGAGATGGGGCCTATTATCATCCTTATTTTACAACAGGCAGACAGTGACTAAGTGACTTGTCCAGAGTCACGCAACTAGTTAATTGAGGCCAGAATTTAACTCAGATCTTCCTGACTCTAGGTCCAGGACGCTTTTGGCTGTACCACCTACCCCTAAACAGAATGAGTTTAATCTCTTTGTCAAATGACAACCTTGTGATGTTCTCTCTCCCTGTACTACCTCCCCACACCCAAGTTTTTTCTTAATAAATTAATTGTTAATTTTGGAATTTTCTAAAGAACCTTTATGAGGAACAAAGAAAATAAACAACAGAGAGGATAAAAGCATATAAAAGGCCAATCTTACAGAGTGCAGAATCCCCTTTCTAAGGTACATATGTAGTGTCAAGCTGTAGGCTGTTTGGAAAATTCTGCTTACCACCCTTCCACTTTGCCTTCAGTGCTTGGATGTTCCTTCCTTTCCCTCTTTCCTTTGACTCCTTTCACCTTCATGAGCGAAGATAAGATGAAAGACTCAGTCCCATCCACATGGGAAGCTTAGGAATTGGGCCTTTTTATTTTGGTGAAGGTATAGAACTGACTGCACAATTAAGTGATTGTATCGAAGAATGTGGAGAGGAGGAAGGAAGAGGGAATTTCTAAGAGAATGCTTGTAAAGGAGCTCTTAATACTAAGGCTGCTTGTGGAATGTGATTCCCTGTACATCTTAAATACAGAACAGGCACACACATCTACTTGTAATGATGTAGGAAATTAGAGGTGAGGGAATGAACTCCATCAATAGCCTGGGTACCATGTGTGATCTTGAAGGTCCTTCAAATGGCCTCCAGTAGCATTCAAAATTTGACTATTTACTTTGGTTCCTGCCAGAACTTAATAATTGTCATTTGGTAAGATAAGAAGTAGAATTCATCTCACTGAGGATTTATCAAAAGCTATTTCTGTCTTTTTGCCAATTCTGTTGGAGATTCCATGGGCAAACGGGACTAGGTTAATAGGTTATCTAGTTGGTAGGAGTGAGGTTTGATCCAGTAACAGAAGTTCATGTGGGAGTTATAACAAACATTTTTTCTTACCTGGAGCTAGCTCCACCAAATGAGCTATGAGTAAGCAGCTTAAAAACTATCCTCAAATCAACTCTTTTTGATACAAATACTGTTGGTCCTAGGAGGGGAGGGGGAAACCCACTTTGGGATAAGATCTCAGGACCTAAGTCCTGGTGGATAGGGATCATTTTGGCCCCTGTTGGCTGGGAACACTGAAAAACACAGCAAGGGTAAAACCCAGAGGAGTTCACCTGAGAATTAGGTACCACAGGGGAAACATGCACCGTTTGGTGTAGCCTCTTACTTTTACTAATTACTTTTTCTAACTAGGTATTGAATTTAGCTATTTCTACCTGTTAAAGCAGTACGAATACTGAGACTTCCAGAGGATCTTCCTGACCTCTAATTCCCTGGAAGTTACTCCCAAGCAGGTTCTCTTTGATCATCGACACAGATTGCCTTTGGATCTGCTAGCCTTTTACACTCCCTGAAGAAGAAGAGAAAGAACTCGGGGATACTTTTCAGTAAAACTGTACTATTGAATGACTGGTTCCAATGTGATTCCATTTTCCTGAATGTTCATGAGAACAATTAGAGAATTCAAAGACCGTGGTTGTAAATTGCATTTGGGACTTAATTGTTGTGTCTTCCCCCTGACTAGACTGCCTCTGTGAGTTACACATCAACTCCCCACTTAGTTTTTCCTTTTGCTTGAACCTAATTCAGTTGTGGATCAGAATAAAAGCACTTTGTGGAATCTTTTAAACTCTCCGAAGTTTGCCATTCATTGTACTATTAAGGCCATCTCAATGTCACTCTCAGCTCTGTCACATGTCACTGACAATGAGAGCTTTAGGGAATTCAACAAAATAGCTAGGATTCGAATGCTGTTTTTTCTATTTCTTTTTCTAAAAAATATTTCATTGGTATTCAAATGGTACTGACCCAGGCTATTTTATTTAAAAAAATATTTTGGATTAAATCCTCCAATGGTTATCTTGCAGGAAAGAATTACTTGTTTCTTTTGTGTATATAGGTTGAAAATAATTTTCCTAAACCACAGAATAAAATGGATGCAAATGTACAGGCAAATTTAATTATAAAAACATAAGACATCATCTTGCTCACCACTCTGAAGAACTAAATCTGTATGGTATTTGAATAAAGAACCAATTTTCCCCCATTAATTCTTGTTCACTTTTAATATAAAGCATCTTTTTTTTCAGGGTTAGGGACATAGAAAGATTCCTTCTTTAAGGAAGTCTGTCTTCATATTTTATGCCTTAATATTTTGTCCAAAGAACTATTTTGATTACAGCTGGCCATGGGCACTTAGGCACTTAAAAGTATTTGTTAACCTGAATTCCAGAAAGAAGGAGCATCTTAAATAGGTGCACTGGGGTTTGTGGTGGCGTAGGGGGAGGGGAATCTTCTATACCTATTAGGAAGGCCTCCCAGAGTTCTGCTGAATTGAAGGGAACGTTTCAGGCGGAAAGAGTGACATGTGCATAGACTTCGAATAAAAGAGTGAAGTAAGTGTAGCTTAATCCCCAGTCCTCAACAAGGAGCCCTCAATCTCATTCTCTATTCTGGTGCTGCTGAGCCCTGGCTTTGTGACACCAGGTTGCCTCCAATTAACTCAAAGGGAGCTGAAACGTTCTCAGAACCAAATTTTTTTTAATTCATTTTAATTTTTTTAAAGAAGTATATAACGTAGAACCCTTTGGAAGGAGGGAAAAGAATGTCAAAGTGCAGACTCAAAGATAAACAAGGTACCTTACACGAAAAGGATGGCAGTCAAAGCAGGAGGTCATCTTTACCGTCTGATATTGTTGGCCATATAAATTGAAAGTGACTCTGGGCAGCTCACTTCATGTCTCAGGGCTATGAGCAACAATCTAAGACTATAAATTGCAGAGAAGGTGTCAATCAGTATTGGCAGAGGGAGTTTCCTTACCTGGGAATTCCTCATACTAATGAAATCATGGGTTCAGTACCTTTCCTATAAATTGAAATTGTGGGGTTAGAGCAAAGATTGCAGAAGAAATTTCCTTGCAAAATAGACCTCTATCCAGCAGCCGGGGCTGGGGAGTTGGGGAGGAAGGGGAAGGGAGGGAGGCTTCCTCTTCTAGTGTGTCTCTACCCGTACAACACGAAGGCATAAAACACATTTAATACCTCTGAGAAATTTGATCTGGCATATTATCTTGAACATAGGGGAGTCCCTTGGGGGTGTAAGGGTGGTGGAAAGGAAAGGAACCAACCTTCGAGCATGGCCTGGGAGTGTAGGGGGTAACCCAGAGAGGGGGTACTCCATGAGTAATTATATTTCTTTACACAAGAAGCTGCTGAGGGGCAAGCGTCCCTGTCTGGGATGCCACTGTCTCCTAAGAAAGCAGATGTGCCTATACACATTCCTTGTGGAGACACAGAGGACATTTCCTCCAGTTCTTTTTGTCAACACCTGATGGCAGTTATCTGAATTTCATTTGAGCATTAACTGCGGTGGGAGCTCAGTTCTCCCCTTTGAGGAGCTGGACATTATTGGATTAAGACCATAGCTGCTGGGAAGCACTCAAGACTCCACAGGGGATTCTTCTATCAAATAATGGGACCAGTGGTTTATTTTTCCCTTTTTCTAGCAAACCCACTCAATGCCAAATCCTGTTTTTGAGGTTACTACATCAATTAATTGGAGACAAGAGGAGAACAGGTTTTTTTTTCTTTCTAAATTATCATTGTCTGAAGGACCAGTCAAATCAGTCATTTGGGAATTTTTCCCTCAAAATAATTGGGATTTTGATCAGGCAGGAACTTTAGAGACCACACAGACCAATCCCTTTATTTTTCAGATGAAGAATTGTTGATCAGAGAAGTTAAGTAACTCACCAATATCACACAGCACAGTGATGAGCCCATGTCTTCTCAAGCCAATATTTTTTGCATTATGCCATACTCTCTCCCACCGTGATGGTGGGATCAGCAGCTATATCTCTATTTAGGGCATCAGGACTCATCTGATGGGAGAAAAATAAAGGAAGCCGCCTACTGGAAGTCACTCACAAGTGAACAAGCTGTACTGAAAATTAACACTGTAATTTCTCTCTATGGCTTAGATCTACAGGTGATCTTATCCTTCTGTAAAGAAGATATTCTCCATGGAAGGCAATGCATTTTAATGGATGATGGGCTAATTTGAATTTTGGGAACAGAAAGTACTCATGCATGGGTACACATGAGCTTGGGTTGGTGTGTGAGGAGATTTTCTTTGCATTTAGGGTCAAGAAGTCATGGGTTCAAATTTTCCCAAGTAATTTGCTAGTTATGTGACCCTGGGTAAATCATTGAACTTCTCTGTTTCTTAATTAATAAAATAGAGATAATTAATAACTGTATTACCTACCTCACTGGGTTGTTGTGAGACTCAGATGAGATGAAATATGCGATCATAGCTTACATATTTATAGCATTTTAAGATTTGCAAGACACTTTACATATATTATTAGCAACATATATTATCTGCTATTTGTTAGAAAATGGAATCAAAGCCGGGGCTAAATGTCTGTTTGCCCCCAGAATAGTGGGAAAGGGCTACAGGAATTGCATGACAGATGGTTTTTGAATAATATACACAACCTCTTTCTCTGGGCCTGCTTTGGAGGAGCTCTTATGAGGTAAGTGCTGTTATTAACTATATCTAAGAGATGAAGGAACAGAAACTGAGAGGTTAAGTGCCTTGCATGGGGCCACACAGCTAGCAAGTGACTAAGGTAGGATTAGAACTCAGGCCTTTCTGATTCAAATCTAGAGCTCTACCTACTATGTAACTTAGCTATCTCTACAAAGTGCTTTGCAAGTGTGCAAAGGCTGTGAGGGTCAGTTATTATTTACCAGTGGGGATGTTCTCTTCATGGAAAGGATAGAACAGGAGGGGTGCTCCCGGCCAGTGTAAGCAGTGAAGGATCTGAGCCATAACAGCTTGGGAGGCTAGCAGCTTCCCACCTAGCACTGATAGGACCTAACAGGATACCTGCTTCATCCCTATGCCCCCAGCCACAGATTGTTCTGTTAAAAAAATAGGCAAATGCAGAAACCTTAAAAGTTTCTCATTTCTGCTTCTGGTTGGCTCCTGAAGTTTCTATTGGATTTCAGATGAAATCGCGAAGGCATATTTTTGCTGTCTCTCCCGAAGCATCACTCCCCACTTTGGAAACTTCATTTACATGCACATCATATGCAGTCTGAGTGACTCCTACTGTACCTTTAAACAGATCCAATCAGATACCCATATGCATGTAAATGAAGCTCCCCTAGCCTGGTGCTCAGCTCAAAGAAAGGAGAGGTATGGGCAGGCTTTTCTTGAAACTTGTTACGGTGACAATCTCACACTAGACAACACAATAAGGGTTTTTTTTTTCTCTTTCCTTTCTTGCCAGCATGCATGCCAAGAGAATGCCCTGTAACTTGGTTTTCCAGACTGAGGTAATTTATTTAAACATGGATTATTTGAAAAAATGGGAAGGGATACAGGGCTTGATTTTAATCCCTGCTAACACAGAGAAAAGAATGCTCATGTCACAACTCAGTGAGTGTAAAAATTAAAAAAGGCTGAGACTATTGTTTGAAAACAGGCAAAATAATTAAAATTATTATGGAATAATCACATATCACACAACAACCTCCCACTTTTCTGAGCAACAATCCAAAACAGCTCCTCCAAAGCAGGCCCAGGGGCAGAGGTTCTGTATATCATTCAAAGACCATCTGTCATGCAATTCCTGTAGCCCTTTTCCACTATTCTGGGGGCAGGCAGAAATTTAGTCCTGGCGTTTTTCTTTCCATTTGCTAACAAACAGCAGTGATGGCAGATAAATATGGCAGACAATAGGCGTTTGTAATGAACTGGAAAGGGATGTGGAGTTTTGGAATGAGCACCAAAATAAGAAGTTTTGGGTCCTGTGTGAGGCTCCTGGGACTCCCCAAGCTGGTCCTGCCATGTGGCACTACAGACAGACATCTGCAAACTGTGTTCGGCTTGCAAGGATCCAGCCAACCTGCTAAGGGCTTGATTTAAATAAAATCCTTTTTTTTTTTTTAAAAAGAACTATTTGAAAAAGAGTAACCCAGAAGGTCCAAAGCTATCTCTCCTTTACTCCTGCATCCCCACTCCCACCCCCACCCCTCCTCTCAGGGAAATATCAATAACCCTGTATAAACGGGGAGAAAAGATAAGGTACAAACAGGTCTCAGATTTCAGTTTTCCCTTTTTTCCCTGAAGTAGCCTGTCTGATCCCTCCAGTGTCTCCTCGTTTGTTTTATCTTGTCCTGTGTGCTAGGTCCCTGTTTTTCAAAGCCTATGAGAGTCTGACCTTGATGATTACAGTGGATACCTGTGCTCCTTTTGATTCACAAAGTTGAGATTTGATTGTCTAATGCTAAATCACAGAGATCCAAATATTATTCTGACAACCTTGAAAAATTATGATTTCAGTTCACAGATTAGGAAATAGCTGAAGTACTGTCTACTCCTGTCTTTTGCTACAGTTCTGAAAGGTCAGAAATGTGTATAATTTGGTTTCAGCCCCTCCTCACCTTTAAATGAATGATTAGCCATTTTTCTCACAGGATTATAGAATGTAGAGCTGGAAGGCATCATAGATCATAGCTTTAAAACTGGAAGCAACTCTATAGGTCGTTAGGTCGACCCCCTCATTTTGCTGATGAGGAAAGTGGAGAGAGAGCCTGTAGAGGTTAAGTGCCTTGCCAAAAGTCACACAGGCAGTAGGGAGCAAATTCAGGATTCAAACCCAGGTTATTTGACTCCAAATGTGACTCGGGAGATTATTTAAGTCAACCTCTTCCTTTTGTATATGGGGAAACTGAGGCCCAGAGAGATTACCAACCTGAATGGAAATTACATGATGAATTGAGAATGTCTAGCCTAGAAAAGAGAATACTCAAGGAAGACAAGGTTGATTTCTTCAAATATGAGAAGGGATCATATATAGAAGGTTATTTTCTCTCTGCTCTGTATAGCATCTGTATATCTGTATATCTATCTATCTATCTATCTGTCTGTCTGTCTGTATTATTTCACATATTGTCTAGAATAAGGACTCACTGAGGGGACTGTTTCCAGTTTTCACCCAGAACTAAGCATAGTGCCTGACATATAGTTAATGCTTAATAAATATTTCTAGATTGATTTGGTTCTGATTCTGTTTGGTTCCAGAGGACATAACTCAGAGATGATGGGCAGAAGTTGCAAAGCGGTAAATGTAGGCTTGATGATAGGAAACATGTTCCAGTAATTAGAGCTACCTGTAAGTGGAATAGACTTCCTCAGAAGCTGGATTTCAAGTCAGAGGATCTGGGGTTAAAACCTCACTCTGTTACCTGGTTCATTTGGGGCCTCAACTCAGAGGGAAGCAGATTTTTGTTTCTCTTGTGTGCATAGGTCTGCTTCAGTCCAGGCTAGAGCTCTTTCCATTGTGCCACAGACGAAGGTTTTCTCTGTCCCCATCCCCTTCCTATTCATATTCCTACCAGTCAATGAGGGAGTTAGACCAGATGGCCTCTAAGGTCCTTTTCAGCTCTAAATCTGTACTCTTTATTGGCACATAAGAATAAAAATGTAGAATGAAAGAGATATCAGAGGTTGTCTAATCCAACCCCCTCATTTTACAGAGGAGGAAACTGAGGCTTATGAAGGTTAAGTAACTTGTCCAGTGTCACATAGGTAGTAAGCATCAAAATCAGCATTTGAACCCAGGTCTTCTGATTTCAGATCCAATGCTCTTTTTCTTGCACAGATCTTTAAGTAGACTGGTTGACCACCTGCCAGGTATACTTTAGTGGGGATCTTGTTTCTGGTGTAGGGGTTCACAGAGGAGCATTCTGACTCGCTTCAGTCATCAAAAGTCAGTATTATAAATTCAAATAAAATAAAATATTCATGAAAGAAGATAGGAGAGTGGACTGGTAAATAAAAGTTTCCCCAGGAAGTCCTCCTCTTAAGCTTCCTTCCCTTTCCTTTTCTTTTCCCTTTCCTTTTTCCTTTCCTTAACCTGTATATGTGAATGAAAGGGGGAGTTAAAGTGTCAGTCATCACTGTTTGGGAAAGTTCCGTGTGGCATAGATCTAAGTATAGATGACTGCTATACTCTTCAAATCTGAAAACATTTGGTGATTCTGATTAAGCAATGTTTCCACGGTTACTTAGGTGGTAAGTAGGTCTCCCCTTCTGCCTCCTCCCCACCAGCCACCCCATTAAGAAGTCTCCAGAGAGGTTCTGCAGCAACTGGGCTTAAAGCAGGGGTATAACCGACAACCTGTATTGTGTAGTTTTCTGAGCTGCTCACTTTCAATGAGCACAGAACCGCTGGATTCATATTGAAGGTGGCCTTCCCCTCCATCGCATTGAGTAAGGAAATAAGCATTGCTACCTACCTTGTGAAAGTAACGATTCAGGTCAAACAGGGAAGGTATTTCACAAAGTAGGCAAGAAAATCCACTTCAAGTGGCCTCGTGAATAGCAAGTACATTCTAGTTGTGTGAGAGAGGCTTTAAATAGCAAATATTCTCAGGAAGCCATCTGGCTATTGTGGGCTCTGCTATTAAATGGAGTTGCATCGAGTTGTTCACTGGCTTCAATCTTCACAGAAATGAGTTCCAGTTAGCTGTTATTGAAATTATTGAAAGAAGAAGACGAGATCTCTTGTCTGGTACTTCACTATCACTCTCCAAGTGCCCCAGCTCCCTCCCCCAGTTCCTGTTCTCATTGACTGTATACACCCAGCCAAGTGATATACACCAGTGCAGAGTTTTTCAAATCTGTTTGTGTGTAACTCAAACCAACTTTCCATTTTCTGTTATGCCTCAAAAGGGAGCCCTGTTTGCAACCCATCATAACTTAAGGCACTTAAAACATTTCCTTCTGGAATTAAAGCATTTTGAAAATGGAAAGGGACTTGAGATATCAACTAGTTCAAGACCCCCTTTGTTTTACAGGTGAGGAAACTGAGGTCCAACGAATTTGCTTAAGATCAGATACCTAGTTAGTGGCAGACATGGGACTACATTTCAGGCCGGTATTCTATAACGGATTGGGCAAGATAGAGTCTGGATCTGTGATTTTACTGATAGAGGGGACTTCCAGATGAGGAAACTCCTTCTATTAATATAGGCCAGCACCTTCTCTTTAACTTACATAGTCTTATGAATTTACCTAGAGCAGGGGAAAGGAAACTGTGACACTGAGGCCACATGTGGCCCTCTAGATCCTCAAGTGAGGCCCTTTGATTGAAGCCAAACTTCACAGAACAAATGATCTAATAAAAGGGAAATAAAAAACTGTGAAATTTGGATTTAGTCAAAGGGCTGCACTTGAGGACCTACAGGGCCCCATGTGGTTTTGAGGTCATAGGTTCCCTATCCCTGGCCTAGAGCATTTAGAAGTTCAGTAACTTACCCAACATCACATAGCCAGCATATGTGAGAGGCAGGACTTAAATCCAGAACTTCCTGACCTAAAGGCAACATTCTTTCCACTATGCCATATCATACTGTTTTTATATACGGGCATTTATCTCTCTATCCTCCTATCTGTCCATTTATCTGCTACCTACTACTCATCAGTCCACTTAAATTTAACAAATATTTTTCCATTGTCTATATGATGTGCAAGGGATAGAGTTACCTACTGGGGTGGAGAGAGGAATGACTTAAAGTTCCTATCTTCAAGGAACTTGTTGCCTGTATAGGGAGAAAAAACAAGGACATCTTTAATTAATTATAATATAAATCTGAAACAGACTAGCATATTAGATGGAGAGGTGCCCTTGAACTATAATAGTATCTGGGTTCAAGATCTGCCTCAGGTGATCTGCCTATTGACCTTGGGTAAGTCATTTAACCCCTCAGTGACGTGAGCAACTCTCTGAAATTGTAAGTGACAGACACGCATGAAATCCTAGATTTAGAGATGGAAGGGACATGAACAGCAATCAAGCCCAAACCTCTCATTCATGGATAAGAAACCAAGCACCAAAGAGGTTCATTCTCATAGCTAATAAGTGATTGATTCTAAGTCCAGCGCCCCATCCACTACATTTGCATTAGTATAAGGAGGGGAGAAGGGAATGAGTTTTTATAAAGGCATTTTGCTACTAATATTATCTTATTTGATTTTCACATTAACCCTGGGAGGCAGGTATTAGTTTCTTTTTACAGTTGAGAAAGCTGAGACAGAATTCAAGTGACTTGCCCAGGGTCATGCATCTAGTAAATATTTGGGACCAATTTAGAATTTAAGAGGTCTTCTTGATGGTAGGCCTGGTGCTCTATCTACTGCACCGCTTGGCTGCTTCCAGGAAATCCCCATATCAAGGAAATCACAGGTCTAGTGAAAAATGCAACATATCAGATAATTCTGACTCACACCAGACATCAAAATTCAAAGCTATAAATTAAAAATAGAGTAAAATATTTATGATATAATGTATTAGGAACAGATCAAGGGAGTGCATGGGCTAAGAAAAAGTTTCACAGAGCAGTCTTCTTAGCTTTCCTTTCCTTTTCACCCCTCCAAACCTACTAAGTCAATAAAATAATAACAGTGATGGTGGAATATAATGATAAAATGATAAGGGAATGAAGTTTCCTAATAAGTTAATGAAAGGGTGAGTTTTACATGTGTCAGTCATTACCATTTGGGAAAGTCCTGTGCGACATAGATCTAAGTTTTATTAACCTCTCATCTCTCCCAGATGGAAAATAACTGCTTGTTAGCAACTCTGTGTTACCTACACAGGGTAGTTTCATTGTTGCAGTCTGACTAAAATCCTCAGCTGTCAGATTAATCATTTATATTGAGGGGAATCTAGAAATTCTGTAGTCTTTAGCATTTTGGTACAGTAAAAAGGCCCAATACTATAACTTTTACTGTGTCTCAAATTTCTTTATGCAGGCCATAGTGTAGGAATTCACTCAGGACATGGTTCACGACCTTGCATTATATCTTTGTGCTATTTTCTCACTTACTTTACAATTGAGGAAGTGAAGGTCACAGACTTGTCTCTCTTTGCAGAAGGTCATCTTGCTTCTTTTAAAAAGAGAATAAACTTGAACCTCTGTCACATGTGAGGCAAGGATTTAGTGAGGACTGAAGAGAGGTAAGGAGGGAGATGGGGTGTGGAGGGCAGGAAAGCCCAGTTAAATTATCATTGACTTGGTCTGATAAATTTCTTAAACTCAATAAAAACCCATGTAACCACATTTCTCCTACAAAGAGAGTAGAATGTACTGCCTATCCATTTCCTGCTCTCCATTATTCGAATTGCCTTTCTCTCATTCCTTTCAGGATTTGCATAAAAAGCTAGTGGGTATTTTCAACATTCTTGGGCTAGATTAGAGAGGATTAGATAGTGGTGGGCAACAGATGGTCAGTTTGTCAGATATTTCTAACATGGAAATGGTCTTAAAAAGATAGGGTAGAAATAGGGAAGATTATTATTATATTGGATCTTTTCGGGAGATATCTTAGGAGCTAACCCATCCTTTTAGGGCAAGTATTAGTGGAGAGGATGATAGAAGGAAAAAATACTCATAAAAACGAGAACTGGAAGATCACCTGGTCCAACCCCCTTCATCTTTCAGCTAAATGAACAGAAGGTGTTGAAGGAGTCACCTAGAAGCAAGAGGCAGAGCTGGCACTTGAACCAGTAACTGAATTTGAGAGTTTGAAGGGATCTCAATCCAGGAACAAAAGGAATCCCCACTATAATATACTTGACCTGTGACCATCCAGCCTGCGCTTGAAGACCTACAAGAAGGGGGAACTCATCAGCTCTTGAATCTACCCTATTCTGCTTTTGGAGAACTCCAATTATGAGGAGGTTTTTCTTGACCTCATGCCTAAATTTGCTTCTTTGAAGGTGTTGGGTCAGACAAAATAAGTTTAATTTTTCCTCTATGTAACAGTCTTTCACATACTTGAAAACTATTGCATTACTCCTTTGCCTTCCCTTCTTCAGATTTAAACATGCCTAGCTCCTTCACGTTATTCTTAGAGGAAATCAAGTTCCTTTGCTGTCCTGATTGCCTTACTCAGAACTTCCAGCTCGTCAGAGATTTTCTTATGCTGTGGCACCCAGAACTGAATACAGTTCTTCAGATGAGGTCTTAGAAGGACAGAGCATTTATGACTCAGAATCCAGTGCTCTTTACCTTATTATTGGGTTCTTTTGGAGTTTTGTGGGAAAGAAATCAAGAGGGTACAGGTCAGATGCTACTCCCAATCTCCTTTGTGTAACCCTTTAGCATCCTAAAGAAAGGAAGTCAACATTTAGTAAGCCTACTATGCACCAGGCATTGTGCTAAGAATTTTACAAATATTAAATAAATCATTTGATCCTCACAACCCTGAGCAGTAGATGCTATTGTTACCCCTATTTTACAGCTGAGGAAACTGAGGCTGGCAGAAGTTAAGTGAATGACCCAGGGTCACATAGCTAGTAAGTGCCTCAGGTCAGATTGGAACTCAGGCCTATCTTGACTCTAGGTCCAGCACTCTATCTATTGTGTCACCCAGGAGCTGCTGTAGAGAGAAAACAAAAACTGATATCATGCATAAAGCAATCTTCTTAGAAAACCAGAAAGAAAAAAGAAGCAGACTGTATACCAAGACAGAACACCAAAGAGCCAAATGCTCTCTTTATTTCATCCAAAATCTATATTTATGATGTCATGGAGTCACTGCCCATGAGCTATTTGCTTTTTTTAAAGTAGAGTATAGGTGCACCTTGATTTATGCAAACAATGTAGATTATGAAAGTTGTATTTATAAAACAGCAGTTATATATTATTTTATTATATTTATTATAATATATAATTATAATATATAATTTATTATAATATTATAATTATTATATTTATGCATTTATATAAACAGCAAGGTAGTGTGGCTAATGGGCAGAACTGGGAAACCTGAGTCTATCAGAGGTGGGGAACCTGTGGTCTTGAGGCCACATGTGGCCCTCTAGGTCCTCAAGTCCCCTTTGACTGATAGAGTACATGACTCCAGAACTGGAGGAGAAGAAAGATGATTAAAGAAGCTAACCAGTATAGAGTTTTGGACTAGACGACCTATGTGGCCTCAAGGCCGAAGGTTCCCCTACCTCTGTAGGGTTTTGCCTCTGCTGCATACTAACTGTGAGGGCTTAACCTCTCAGTACCTCAGTACCTCTCTAAACCTGTGTTAGAGATAAGCTGCTGACCTTCATTGACTTCATGTTTGAAGTTCTCTATAAGGATGAAATCATAGTTAGGGACAAAAACCAAAAATTTACAAGACATGTTATTTTAAGATGATAACTCACTTTATAAGAGGCATTTAAAAAATGTAATTTTCATGAAGAAATCTAAGCTCTGGGCTTACATGAAATGGGTTCACTCTTGGGGGTGGGGCAGGGCTATGAATACTCCCTTAACCCCTTCTGCCTCCACTCAGAGTTTTCTCTGGGAACTTTGGAATATAGTTTGTATCTAAGTCTCCACAAATGTGGGTTAAAGGCCTTCAGCTCCTATGCAAGTACTCAGGACAAAAATATATGCAAGATGCAGTTTAGCCTTTATTTCCTCTCAAATAAAAGATGCAGAAAATACAAAGTACTCATGTGAGCAATTGCATTCGTTACACTCTCCCTTCTTTTGGTTAGTCCTTTCCACACTAATGATATCTATAGGCCTCTAGCCTCCTAGCATGAACCTAAGGAATTAATCTCACTTCAGAAGGGAAATGAACTAGGGGCTTGCTATAGGGGAAACCATTTATATTCCGAAGAGTACCACTTTTGTCCCAGGACTCTCTGTACAGGTATTTATTTGGTCTG
The DNA here is from genome assembly GCA_028658325.1 of Potorous gilbertii. Taxonomy (NCBI): domain Eukaryota; kingdom Metazoa; phylum Chordata; class Mammalia; order Diprotodontia; family Potoroidae; genus Potorous; species Potorous gilbertii. The sequence goes on along the minus strand of CM053770.1, from coordinate 376,403,746 downwards.
TCAGTACTACTTTAGAGTCAATGTGCTGACCTACGAGTCAGTAGATCAGAGTTCAAATTCTTCTATTCTACTTACTACTTAAGTGACCTTAGGTAAATCATTTAACTTCTCAGCAATTAAGTTTTTTTTTTTAAATCTGTGAAATAAGAATATTGCACTAGATGGCTTTTAACATTCCTTTAAGTTCTGAATCTCTTATTTCTTTATGACTCTTCACTCCCTCATAGCCCAGAACAAAATGAACTTGGCATTCTTAGGGGGGTAGGTAGCTTTAGTCCCATTAAGTCTGTATCATATTAATAACTCATGGTAGTAGTAGAGGGCAAAGTTCAAGTTTTCATTTCTGTGTAGCATCATAATAATAGCTAACACTTACATAGTGCTTTATAGTTTGCCAAATGCTTTAGTCATGTTTGTCTCATTTGATCTCACAACAATCCTGTGAAGAAAGTACTATCGTTATCCCCATTTTACAGATGAGGAAATGGAAGATGAGAGAGTTTGAATGATAGTCCAGGGCCATAAACCTACTCTGTGCAGGTGGCTGGATTTCAATTCAGGCTTTCCTGACTCCTAGTCTAAAATTCAAAACTGGTTAGATTCTTTAATTATATTTTTGCTCCTTCAGTTCTGGGGCCATATCCTCTATTCTTTAAGCGACTGGCACTGTCCAGCAAACCTTCCTCCTCTTTTTAGAAATTGAGTCCTAGAAGTCTCTAGGAACACAGTATCATTCAGAAAAACCCCTATCCACCCTCTAGGATATGAAAATCATGTCGCTCCATCCTCTTCAGTGGGTGGAAGCCCCACTATTGTTTCCCACTGTCACTTCTCAGATGCTAAGGGTAAAAGAGAACATGTGGTTGGCTTCAACATGCCTTTCCAAGTTTGCTCTCAGTGGCTCCCAAGAAGGAAGGAGTTTTCAATGTACAGAGATTCAAATCCAATCCTATCTCTGTTGCCAATTTTTCTCTCTGACTCTGCTACTGAGAACTCTGTTTTATTGTTGGTCTAATACAAAAGATTGGCTCTGATCCATAGTAGACTGAGGGAACCAAATCATCTCTAGATCTTAAAATTTAATCATTGTTCCTTAATGGAATATGAATGAATTGACAAGTACCCAGGGTCAGGAGGTCACTTCAGTACGGTGAAGGTGCTGTTATTGAGCATAGCCATAACTTCCACAGGGAGATGACAAAGTCTCAAACAGAGATGTACATCATTGTAACTTTGTCAAGGATGATCAGAGGAACTTGATCAACCTTCTGCATTTATTTTACAAAAAGACTCCATTATTTTATTTAAAAATTGTAGTTACTAATATCTCATTTTTATATCACATTCATTTCCATAGATATCCCTCTGCTTTATCTATTCAGTGAACTACTTCTTATAATTAAGATTTTGTAAAAAACCCCAAACTAACAAGGAAGCAAAGAAAAGATGATTGGATCTCCACACAATGCAAAATATTTATTATGTAGGCTTTCTTGAAAGGGAAATTTATTGTTATATATTTTGAATTCTCTCTTTAGTTCTGCTGTGCATATGATGTGCTTTTTTTCCTCCTTTTCTTACTTTGTATATAAGTTTCTTTTTCTTTTCTTATTGTGTATTTAAGTTTCAGTAATAAAAAGAAAAAAAGATTATCAAAAAAGAGGAAAAAAGTTCAGAAAAATGAACCCATACACATTCACTATGTAAACAACATTCAACATCCATAGTCCCCACATATGTCATGGAGGGAGGTATATATAACTTTTAAATTGCGAGCTTTCCTAATGCTACCCATTAATCCAAGCTTGATTTGTATATAAATTTGAAGGGATGTGTCTGAGGTAAACCCATATCTCTAATCTAACTTACTTTTTAAAAAATGACCATGACAAAAAGATAAAATCCAAACTGTGCTTCTTGGCTTTACCCTCAAAAAAACTCATGGCAGTTAAAATGGTCATTAGAATCAGAGCTGCTTCACCTAAGTGATTATTTTACTTGACTACTGGAATCAAATGAAAAATTTAAATCAATGGCGGACCAACTACTTTATTTAGTAAACTGAGTTCCAAAATTTGCTGAATTCTATCTATATACGTGAGTTCTTTTTTTAGTCTTATAACTTTCCTTCACTTGAGGAGTGTCTTTTTCCTGAACTGAGATGATGTATGGAATATCTCTCCCTAAAATTTGATGTAATCAAAACACTTTTCTCCCAACCAAGTAATCTTTCCATTCTAACAACTGGCAGATGAGATAGTAAAGAAACAAATCTGGATTGGGCCTCTGCCCTGAATTTTACTATAGGGAAGGAGTCAGGCTCTACTCCATATTCTTTCATTTTCTTTCTAAAAATCAATTTTTTGACATATATTTTTACATCACCAAGATCTCTCCTTACATCTCTCTTCCTTGCAAAGAATGGATCAATATATTGCAAAATTCTAATGTTTCATGCAAAGTTCCATGCCTATGGACCCATGGACCTCCACTTCTGCAAAGGAATGGGTGAGTATAGCTTCTCATATCTTTTCTGAACAGTCAGGTTTATCTTTTATAATTTTGTGTCATTTATAGTCAATCAGTCCATTGATGAGCATTAGGTACTACTAGCTGTTATTTTCATTGACATTGTAGCAATCATTGTGCATTGTTTTTGTGCCTCTACTTACCTCACTTTGCGTAGTTCACATATTTCCATGCTTTTCTTTATTCATGTTCATCATTTCATCATGTTCTTCAGCATAGTACCATTTCATTTCATTAAGTACTATTATTTGCTTAGCTACTTCCCAGTCAATGGAGTACTATGTTCTAGGTGTCTTCCACTTTGTTTCCATTTCTTTGCTCCTACAAAAAGTGCTCCTATAATTATTCCAATTAATGTTTTGTATATCTTCAGGCAAAACACTTAACTTCCCTGGTCCTCAGTTTCCTCACAAATAAGAGATTTGTGATAGCACTAATATTTTAGGAAACTAATACAGAGCTCTGGTTCTGCCACTAAGTAACTATGGGACCTTAGACAAGTTACTTCTCAGTGCCTTACTTTCCTCATTTATAAAATGAGAGAGTTTAGTGCAACATGATCGAATCTGCCTTAAAAGTTATCTTGTTCAACTCCTTCCATTTAAAAAATTTTTTTCCTTTCATTTTATGTACAAAGAACTTATTAGCTCTGTGCCCCTGGGTAAGTCACTTAACCCTGTTTGTCTCAATTCCTCATCTGTAAAATGAGCTAGAGAATGAAATGTCCAACCACTCTAGTATCTTTGTCAAGAAAACCCCAAATGGGATCCCAAAGAGTTGGATGTGACTGAAAATAATTGAACACCTCAAGGAACATGAAGCTTAGGAAGGTTGAGGTACTTACTGAAGGTAACACAAATAGTTGCTGAGGAAGGATTTGAATTCAGTGCACCGTGACCTTTCATTCTGCAAGGTCTTTTCTAGCTTTAACATTTGATGACTTTAGTTAATTTAATGCAAATATAATACATTATTAACATTTCCTCCATAACTTTCTTAGGTCTAGATCAGGTGTCAAACTCAAAGGGAAAAAATCATCTATACAGAAGTATCCCTGTAGACAGCACTACTCATAATCTCCTTATGGCATATATTATTAATTTCTTTATCTTTCTCCCTAGGCCTTCACCGTCCACTCATAATCACTTAAATTTTTTTTTCCAGATTAGGGTTAAGGGAAAGTGATGAAGGAAATCTAGAAACTGAGAGATGACCATGAAAATTTTCCTGCAGAAGATGGGGTTTTAGTTGAGAGTTGAAAAAAAGTCAGGGAAATCATAAGAGGCGAAAGCAGCAGAGAATTTCAGGCACGGGAAGTAGTGAAAAGACACAGAAGCAGGAGATGGAGTATCATGTGTCTATACTTGTTGCCTCTACTTCCTTTCCTCCCTCTCCTTAATTCTTTGCAGTCTGACTTCTGACCTCATCATCCAGTTAAAACTGTTCTCTCCAAAGCTACCAATTGCTCAATATGATGGGCTTTTCTCAGGCTCTATCCTTCCTGACCTCTGTCCAGCCCCAATAGCATATTGGATTAAAAAATATGAGCCTTTGTTTCAGGGTGAAGTTTCTTAAGTAGCTTTGATCATGAATATCAGGCAAAAGGCATGAGATAAGATATAAACTCACCCAAGATATTATGGAGGAGTCAGAGAATCATAGAATTTTCAGATTGGAAGGGACCCCAGTGGTCATCTAATTTAATCCATTCCTGAAAAGGAACTCCCACTGCATACCTAAGAAAGAGGAGGAATCCTACCTCTTTGAGGTGGAGACTACTCCCTGCCTATGATAGTCCATTCAGCTTTTGGACACCTCTTGTTGTTCGGAAGATTTTCCTGCTACTAATCTCAAATTTAAATCTTTACAACTTTCACCACTGTGCCTACTTCTGCTCTCTGGAGCCAGACAGAACAAATCCAGTCCTTCTACATGGTAGTTGATCAAATATATGAAGATAGCAATTTATTATGACCTCTCCACTTTCCTTCCTCCCTGAGTCTTCTCTAGATTAAACGACCCCAGTTCCTTCAACTTCACTTATTTGACATTGATTCAAACCTGTTCTTTATTCTGGTTGCTTTCCTTTAGATACCTTTTAGCTTATGAAAGTCCTTTAAAAACAGACTCCAAGAACTGCATATAATACTCTGGATGCAATCTAATCAAACTAGAGTTCTGAGGGGCCTACCAAGTCCATATTCTTTGGTGTTAAGCTTATCTCAATGCGGTTCAATATTGAATTAGCTTTTTTGGTTGATATATCATATTTTTAACATCTATTGAGCTTACAGTCAGGGGTGTGCTGATAAATGCTTAACAACCAGCTCTCTGAAAATGACTACTTTTAAGTTCAACCTATGTTATTAACAGTTCTTCCATAACTTTCTTAGGTCTAGATCAAGTGTGTCAAACTTAAATGGAAACAATCATTAATCTATATATAAGTATCCCTATAGACAGCACATTGACTTAGAAAACCACACATCAACATTATCTATATTCTCTTGTGATTTTATTTGTTTTATTAAATAATTCCCAACTACATTTTAATCTGGCTGGTCAAATACCTGTTTAGAATCTTTGGTCTAGACAATCAACAACATAATAATTCAAGTCCTAATTTGTAGCATTTTCCAGTTTCTGAAATAGAAATGCTCACACTGAAAATTTAACAAGCAGCTCTCCCAAGTTGGCTACAGCACACCCCTACTTATAGTTCACCAAAACTTTCAGATCTTTTTCAGAAGAAAACTACTGTCTAACTATAATTCCTCCATACTATACTTGTGAAATTGATTTTTTGAACTCAAGGGTAAGATTTTACATTCATCTCCATCAAGTTGTACCATTAACCTCTCAAGCTCTTTGATAACTTTTGGATCCTGACTGTCATCTAGTATATTGATGTCCCTTACAGATTTGCGTCAGTTGTAAATTTTACCTTTATGTAAGCAATACATAAGAAACATTACCTAGCACAAAGCTGAGGAAAAATGCTAAGGTCACCCCAATGGAGATCTTGCTAAGCTGACATTGAGATGTTAATAAATATTCTATGAGTCTGGACATTTAACCAGTTCCAGATCTATTTAATTATATTATGGTCTAGGTGACAGCTCACTATCAATCAAAAGTACTTATTAAGATCTTGCTATAAGACAGGAACTCTGCAGGGTTACAAAGAAAGGCAAAAAAAATTCTTGGCCTCAAGAATATGTTCTAATGGGCGAAACAACATGTATACAGTTAGATACATATAACATGTGTATGGAGGTAAATGGAAGACAACCTCAGAGTGAAAGGCCTCAAATAGATGGTGAGATTTGAGTCTGAAGAAAGCTAAGGAAACTAACCAGCAGAAGCAAGGAAGGAGAGAATCCCAGAAGTAAGGCATAAAATGCCCATGAAAAGGTTTGGAGATGGGAAATGGAGTGTTGTGTTAGAAGAACAATGTTAGTAGGACAACGTCTCTAGATTGTAGAATGTGTGGTGGGGGATACATTACCATGTGTGCAAAGGTAGGCCAGAGTGAGATTACGAATAACTTTGAATACCAAACAGAGGGCTTTTTATATTTGATCCTTGAGGTATGAAGGAGGCATTGGAGTTTGTTGAATAGCAGGATGACATGAGTGAATTTGTTGGAAATGGAAAGTTTATGACAAGGTAAGAGCCTAGTTTAGTGGGCCACTTTGCCTTTCAAAAGGAGACTGTATCTCTTATCCAAGGCCACTTTTCATGAGGCTATACAAAAATTAGAAGTTTCTGATGCTTTCTTCACCTTCTTCCTCCTCTAAATGATTCAGACAAAGGATAACAGCTCTGATTTGGATCAGTGATCTTTGTCAGGAGATTTTGGGTCCAACAAATTAATAATAACATATTTTAACTAATGAAAGACTTCTACATAGGAAAGAATTTATTCCCCAAGTGGGGAATCATTTCTACTTATAAGTCACCTGAGCACATTGCCACATAAGCTGTAAGTCTACAAAAAAAGTCTTTTGTTTTTCAGCTCCTGAGAAAGAGAACACCACTGATTGGGAGTGCTTATACAAGAAGGCAGAGGGGGCTGCCACATAGTGTGACATGTGGCCCTCAGGCCTCTCAGTTCTGTGACTGGCATGTCACACTCTCTGGTTTTCTGACTAAGGCATGTCACAGTTGAAAAGACAGCCAGTGAAATGCTTTTCACTTCACTGAGGGGTATGCCACAGGTCAACAAATGTTGTTACCCTAACAGCAAAATGCTACAATACAGCTTGGTTGAAGACAACACTTCAGTGTTGAGAAACTTGGTGTCACTTGTGGCTGAAACAGTTGCCAATGGGCCAGGAGAAATAACAGAAAATGTAACTTATGGGCATTTGATAAAGGAAATGATTATGTATGGATTTATTATTAGTTTGTAGGGGGGGGTTGTAGTAATGACACAATAAATAATTAGTGCTTATGTAAGAAGACTGAAGTGGATATTTTGGTAAGTGCCCCATAACAACTTTTCTCTGGACAGGCATTTATTTCAAAACAAAATAGAAAGCCATACACCTCATTGTCACCATGGTTAATGAAGAAATCTATAGGAAAGGAATTCTTATTACCCTTGAGACCTTGGGAAATCAATCAATCATCAATCAATCAAACAAACAGCCTTTTATTTAGGGCACGTCACGTTTCAGGGGCTGTGCTTGACATTGAGACTACAAGCAAAGAAGAAACAACCACTTTCCTCAAGTCACTAACCTCTCTGAAGGTCAGTTTCTTCATTGGCAAAATGAGTGGGCTAGTTTTGATGACCTCTGAAGGTCTTTCCAGTACCTAAGTCCTATGATCCTATGACTACAAAAATCTACAAAATCTTTCATTGGTTACATTTGGTTTGACTTCATAGGTTTAAGAAAAAAATCTAGAGATAAGAACACTAACTGTGGATACTTTACCCATGATCCATGGAAAATTGCTTCCTAGGAAGACAGCAGCAATGAAAGTATGCTTAAAATATTTCCTAGCATTCTATTCAGTTCAATAAAGTAGTTTTCCAACACTTACATGAGCAAGGAGCTCACCTACTATGTACTTAGAAGCAATGGATAACAGAGACAAAGATGATAAAATGGTCCTACAGTCCTCAGGAAGCTTACATTGTATTTATATTGTGACATTAGAAATGAGTACACGCTCAAACTCAACATGTCCTCAAATAAATTCATTATCTTTTTCTCACTACCAAGTTTTTTTTAAACCAAAAAACAAAACAGCTCCTACTTTTGACTTGCCTATATATCTTTTAAACCCAGGATAGAGACCTTAAGTAATTTTTGAGTCCAGTTGGTTGACAAATACTAAAGAATTTGTCTCTTACCTTTTCTCAAATATGTTTCTTCTTTCTTGTTTCTCATCTGGACAATTGTTAGAAGTCTTCGAACTCAACTACTCGTCATCAGTTTCTTTCTGATCCCTCTCGCACGTAGGTTCATTTTGTACTTGTATGAATAATCCTCTTTGTAAAGCACAGCTTCGATAATGTCATATGCTCAAAATATTTCAGTGTCTCCCCTTTACCCACCAAATAAAGTTCAGATGTCTTGGGTATTCAGTTTCCTCCATCAGATGGTCTCAGCCTACTTTTCATACTTAATGCTTGGTCTAACTAAACTAGATTGTACTCTTAATTTTGCTCAATGCTGCTTTTCAAAGTCCTGCTCCAGGGTCCCTTTTACCCTGTAGGCTTCTCTGATCCCTCCAATCAAATGTAGTCTGTCCATCCTCTGTATCTCTGAAGCACTTGGTTTTTATTTCTTAAGTCACTTACCATAAGCACCTATAGTCTTGTGTACTTGCTTTAATCTCAACAGAGAATGTAAGCTTTTCATGGGTAGGTCCTAGGTCTTATAAATCTTAGTATTCTTCCATGATCTTGCACACAATAGGCATCGAATAAATATCTGTTAAATTGAATTGGCTGTTCTCAGTGACATCTCTCAGATTTTAATGCAAGACTTTTACTCTCATCAGTGAGGCTTTTTCTAGGTTCAAAAGTAGAATCAAGGAATCAGAAGTGGAATGTACATTATTCAAAGAAAAATGTCAATGTTTATACATGTTACAATTTGAAATCGTGGATAAATTGGTCCCAAGTGAACATTATTTCTTAAATAATCGTCACCCTTTCTCTCTTCTCTTTTCCTTCTGTCTTTTTAAAAAACCTGGATCTGGCACTCAGCCTCATTACAGACTATGATTAGAAAATAGAAAACAATGTCAAATCTGATAAAGTTGGTGAAACATTCCTTTCAAAGGATTAAATACAATCTGAAACAACATAAATATAAGTATCTGGCTTAAAAATCTCTATTTCATCCCATTTCAGAGGGCACATTGATTTTTGAGTGTCATCCTTGAGTCATCTAGTGAGATTAGGAGATACGGTACAGTATGTTCATTACAGAAAAGGGAGGTTTGCTGGATGGTTGAAGAGAAAATTGTACTGGGGAAACTATGTATTCTGTCAAAGTAAAATAATTCTATGGAAGTGGTGATGTCTCTGTCTTTCTTGTCTGACCTCTGTGTCTGTTTCTTTCTCTTTCTGTTACTGCCACAGAAAAATCAAGTATTGACCTTAATTATATATGTAATTTCCTAGAGGAGTTGACTGTATATGTCATAGTTAAAGGCCAAATAGGGGATAAAGATGATAGGGTAAACAACAATTATCAAATTAATTTAATAGAGTCCTATTTATACATATACAGGTAAAGCTAACCATTTGTTTGTTTCAAGTGGGATGCTTTGCTTTTATGAAATACACTAATTTCTCTGGATTTGTCACCATATTGTCATGCAGATCATTCATAGATCCATATTTCTGGTCCCATTGTTTCCCCTGAGCTACAGTCCTATATCATTAAATGCCTGATGGACACTTCATACTGGATGTCCTGGAGAAATTTCAAACTCAAAAGCATATGTAAACTGGAACTCATTTTTTCCTCTGAACTCTTTCCTCTTCCAAACTTCTCTTTTTCTGTTAATGTCACTACTATTCTTCTACTATTGAGAGAGGGGCATGGAGATTTAAAAAATAACAGCTAACATTTAAGGTTTGCAAAGTACTTTACAGATATTACTTTGTTTTAACCTCATGACAACTCTGGGAGGTAGGTGCTGTTATTAACTCATTTTAAATATAAGGAAATATAATATATATATATATATATATATATATATATATATATATATGAAATAAATATAATATAAAGTTAAGTGACTTGCCTAGGGTTACACAGCTATTAGTGTTTGAGTCCAAATTTGAACTCAGGTCTTCCTGTACTCTATCCACTGCACCACCCAGCTGCCTTTACAAAGTTCTTAAGTGCTTGTTTGAGATCCATATCATTATGGTTCTTTAAATAGGGATGAGTGGGAGGGGAAGAAAACAAGCATTTATTAAATGCCTACTATATGCCAGGCATTGTGGTAAGTGTTTTACAAATATTATCTCATTTGATAAATTCTCCACCTTCCTATGTTTCTGAAAACTGGCTACTTTTCAGACCAATGACTCTTAGCCAGCTATTAGAATTGAGGTTGATTATGGAGTGAGCTACATAAGCTTCAAGATCCTTGTGGCTCTTCATAGCAATGAACAAATGAAAACAGGATAAAAGTTCACAGAGGTACATCAGAAGATGTAACTTGGGTGACTGGGAAGTGAATGGCTCTATTTTCTAATTTCTCTGAGAGGGTGCTTAATAGAAAATTCCATGTAGATAACCACATAAGGTTTCTGATATTCAGTTAATGTCTAGTAGTAATCCCCTGCCTGTGTGATGATGTAGGGGGTGGTAGGAAACTTAAACTAGATCCTTTGCCTAAACATAGGCAATGGAGGTATAAATATATCCCCCTGCATCTAGCACAGGGCCTAGAACATAGTAGATACTTCATAAATGCTTGTTGATGGATTGACATCAGATGATTTCATGTCAGACTTGAATTCCTCAAAAGACTTGGGTGATTGGATAAAGGAACTTCCTTGTTTATCAGTTACCCAAAGTGTGCCTTTTATGGAAGTAACTAAATTCAACTCAGTAATATTAAACACCTATTATGTTTTATTATGCTAGGCACTTAGGGTGCAAAAAACAAAAAAAAAACCTCTTCTCCTAGCCCCCCAAGGTGTTTACATTCAAGTTGGGGAGAAACACAAATGTATATTCCAAGTACATATTAAGTAGTGTGTGTGTATGTGTGTATGTGTGTAAATGTGTGTAAGAGTACAGCAGGTTGAGAGGTGGAGTGGGCTTGGTGTTATCCTTGACAGATGTAGAGAAGTTAGAAAGCGATGTGAATTTAGAGGGAAAAATAATGAGTTTACTTTTGAGTTTGAGATTCCTATTGGACATGTAGTTGGAAAATATCCAGTCAGTAGTTGGGGATATGTGACTGGAACTCACAGGAAAGAAATGAAGACTAGATGTGTAAATCTGATACTGTTGAATGATTGTAATCACTAATCAAGGTTGTGTTACAGTGGACTTCTTATGTCATGAATATTAATGAAGTATTGACTCTTGTCTATGTCTTCTTAAAAGTTCATGCCAGTGGGTCCATCTTTAGTCTTCCTTGATTTCCTGTTAAATCACCAGAGTGCAGGGGAGCACTCTCACTGTCCACCTGTTATCACTATCCCTTGCTATATGATTTGCCTATTTTCTGATTTTTTTATAGCAAGAATATTAAGGTTGATGTGATTTAACTTTCCCAGCAATACATCTACTTGTCAATGTTGTTTTTCATCCTTTGTTTTTGAAAAGGACCAACGACACAGAGGGTGATATCTTGGCTCCCACTGGACTGATGTTAAATGAGGCAGAATTGCACAAAATTGTCAGTCTCATTCTCTGTTCCAGAGCCTTTGAAGTCTAGTGGCAAGACAAAAGTTAAGACAACTGGTGATGGCCCATGATGCAGTGGATGATGTCTTTTTTGATGTGCTTTTGATGTCTCACCAAGCTCTGAGTACTCCATAGTACCTGCTTCAGCTATCTTCCTAGCCATTGGAACAAATTGTTATGATTTGCTTATTCCATTGGGGGAAGTCTTTATGTGCTTGGAGTAGACACCCCTTTGCCTCACTGATGGGTTTGAGGCCTATTGGTTATTCTTAACCTAGTTTAGCCTATCTGCTGAGATGATTTTATCAGGATCTGGCTGCTGTGTATGTTCCAACTTCTTGCAGCCACAGGTGAGGAACACAAGTGCAGGATAGACATCAAAGGTAGATGAATAGCCCTGAAAAGGGCTTGGCAACACCTCACACCAAGGTGCTAGTCTTCCTTGAATACTCCATCCACCCCAAGATATGTCCTCTATTGGGGAATATCAATGCTCTGTATCTGTCTGAGGGGCAGAGTTGATGAGAACAGATCTGATATCTCCTCTCTTCCACTCTTGCCAACTATTCCCCTTATGCAGATACGAGGCATTAGACAAGGATCTCATATTTAGAATACCAATAGTCATAGTGAAGGAATTCTTAGTCACTCTGTCACCATTACTTCAGTGGGGGAAAGGAGCCAGAATAGTACTTGAGGCTCTTTTATTTATTTGGTTGATAGGTTGCCACAATAAAGAAACAAAAACAAAAAGAAACCATCAACAAGTGGCTAGCCTACTAATGATGTGCACCTCCATAATGAGCAGCAATTACCAGGTCATACTTAAAGTCTTTTCAGCATGGTAGAACCTGCTAGAACCTCAAGAATGTTGGGCCACCTACACACACACTCACATACACACATATGTATATAAGAACACTAACCTCCATCATGACTCTGTAACCCATTGGCCCAGGAGGAAGAGTCTGATTGCTCCTTGCTTCACATTGAGATTTCCAGTTCCTCCCTCAGCTGTCATTATATTTCATCTCTTCTGTATTTGGGATTGCTCCCTGATGGAGAGTCAGAATAGTACTTTTAGAGGAGCAGAAAATACAGGTAAAAAAAGAATAACTCCTTAAGGTTCTAGTTATCTGAGTTTTCTCTATATTCCATAGAGACTGGTGCTTGGGATGAGGAACCACCTTCTGAAGAGAAAATGCTCATTAGACAGATCCTTTCCATATGGAGCAAAATCACTGGAGCTTTCTCCCTAGTTCACCGAATGATTATATTAGGGCTCTTGATTTTCCAAAAGAGCTATGGCAAAAGGAAATACTTCTAGGCTTTAAGCAAAAAGATCAATGACAGAGTTTACTACTCCTATGATGAAGAGGTAATGCTTCAGTCGAGGACTCCAGCCAAAGTCAGAAACTTGAAGCAGAGAGGTGAACCTGCAATTGTTGATGAGAAGTAAGTGGTAACATTGGAACATCTGAACAACCCAAGCTACAGCCACTCAAGACAAGTAGGAAGCAATGCCAGACAGTGGCTAGATGCTACCCAGAGACCATCAGAAGCAAACCTAGGAGCAGCATATATTCCCTTGAATGTGCCTGTCATGCCCAGCCATCTGTATTCTCTAGTTGTGGGATTCTCCACATGCGTTCTCTATAGGTTCTCAATCTTCCCACTGAGTTGACATGTGCTTATGGAAAAGTGTACTACTGCTTGGGAATAGGGAGGGAGAAATGGTTTAATATTCCTAGCCAGACTTTTCAGTTTATCCTGACCTTCTAACCCACTGGGCACTGGCCCAGGAGGAAGAGTTTTCCTATTCCTTGCTACCCACTGCTAGTTCTAGTCCCTCTCTCTGCTGCCACTATTCTGCAACTTCTTTGCCTTTAAAATTCATTCTATCTATGCCACCCCATACAGATCCTTGTTCCTGTAATTTACCTGCCTCCAGGTTGAGTTTCCTTAAAGAAGGGTTTGGAAGACAGTATTTTTACTTTATACTCTCTACACTTCTAAAATAGATCTTTAATTCTTATTTTTAAAGCTAAATAATTTTTATTCCTATCTTTTTTTTACAGCCTCCTCCCCGCCAATTTCTCCCAGAGCAACTAGATGACACAGTAGATACAGTGCCAGGCTTTGAGTCAGGAAGACTTGTCTTTCTGAGTTCAAATCTGGCCTCAAACCCTTGCTACCTGTGTGACCCTGGGCAAGTCATTTAACCCTGTTTGCCTCACGTCCTCATCTGTAAAATGAATTGGAAAGTGAAATGGCAAACTTCTCCGGTATTCTTGCCAAGAAAGCCCCAAATGAAGTAAGAGTCAGACATGATAAAAAATGTGTCAACTAAATTTCTCCCAGTATCTCTTTCCCTTCCTCTCCCATCTTATATAACAAATGCTTTTTAAAGAAAAAAGAATAAGAAAAAGGGATAAAAAATCAGCCGAACTGATCAATAATACATTGACAAAATTTAAAATACTTGTAATGTACCACACTTATGAACCTCCCATGTCTGCAAAGATGTATAGGTAGAGATGCCTTCTCATAACTCCTCCTTGGAGCCAAGTTTGTTCCTTGTAATTTTGTAAACTTCACTTGTGATTGTTTTATGGTCATTCTTTCTTTTTTATATAGTTATGGTCACTATGTTAATTATTTTCTTAATTTTTCTTATTTCACTCTGCTTTTAGTTCTTGTAAATCTTTGTATTCATCATGTTCCTCATTTTTGACAGCATCATAATGTTAAAGTTCATCTTAAGTATTTATTAGCTATTGTTAGCCAGGCGCTGTGCTAAGCAATGGTGATTCATAGAAAGGCAAAGAATAGTCCCTTCTGTCCAGGAGCTTTCAATATAATGGGGGAGATAACATACAAACAAACAGGAGATAAACAGGATCATTTGGAAATAATCAACAGAGGGAAGTCACTAGACTAATGGGGAATTGGGAAAGTCTCCCTGCCAAAGGTTCAGTTTTAGCTGGGATCTGAAGAAAGGCAGGTAAGCTGGGAGATACAGATGAGGAGAGAGAGCTTTTCCGGCATGGTGAACAGTCATTGAAAATCCCTGGAACTGGGAGACGTGGTTTCTTGTTTGAGGAACAGTAAAGAAGCTAGAGTTCATTGGATCAAAGAGTACATGATGGAGTATAAGGTATAAGAGGACCAGAAAGGTGGTTGGGAGCACATTATGAAGGACTCTAAATGCCAAGCAGAGGAAATTATATTTGATCTTGGAGGTATAGGGAGCCATTGGAATGACTGGGTTTCTACTTTGTTTTGAATTCTTTGTTATCACAAAAAAATTCTGCTGTAAGTATATTTGGATACTTTAATATCAAGGACATTCTTGGAGTATAAGCCTAGAAGGTTCAAATATATGGACATTTTAGTCACTTTATTTACATGATTCCATGTAGATTTCCAGATTGGTTGTACTTATTTATGGTAGCATCACTAACAACTGTATATCTGCTGGACTTCCAGGTCTCAATTCCTTAGAAAAAGATACCCTTCCCAGATTGAGCTCATCACATCTTATCTCATCACCATGCTGCTAAAGCAGGCCTTCACTGACACTACCTCTCTGAGCTTCATCTTTCCTCGGATTGGATGGTTTGAGGTAGAGTACTGTAACAGCAAGCACCTTGACACATCCAGGATGTCCTGTAAGCATAGGTTCTTACATTTGCTTTTCTAAAAGGATAGCAACTTTTGAGGGGTCAACAATCTTTAATCACATATGCCAACAGAGAAAATACAAGCAGAGAAATAAAGACCAACAGACAGGGTTTCAAACTGTCTAACCATAAGCAATACATACATCACAGATCAACAGACAGATCCAACTGTCTGACCATGCATACATAGTAATCAGAGAGAGAAGCACCAATATCTGGGCTTTCAAAGCTGGGGTGGGGGGCTCCTTAACAGCTGCCCAGAGACTCATCTGGCATATAAACCTTCTTCCAAAGAGTAAACCCTGAAGCAAAACCTCACCTCCAATATATACATTTTTCAAAACTGGAGGGAATCACCACCCTTGTGACCCAGTGCCTTATTAGAAATTAAAAAAATGTGTGGGTCTTCCTACAAAACAAGAATCCCCTAACCAAGCTTCCCTTAATGGATTCCACCTACGGCCTATTAATGGGGAGGGGGAAAGATCTTTAACTCTCATTAACATTACAAGCACCAAACTCATCCCAATGCCTGATTTTTCTGCTTCTCAGTTCCTGGCACATAGTAGGTGCTTAATAAATATTGATTGGATTGGATTGGATAGTGTGTCTATCTTCCCACAACCATTCTAACAGTGATCATACTCATTTTTATCATCTCAGCTAATTTTCAGAGTGTGAGATGAAATCTCATGATTGTTTCATTATGCTTTTGTCTTATTAAGTAATCTGTAACATTCTTTCATATGGTTGTTAATAGTTGGCAATTCTTAATTCTCATTTTCTATACAAATTTCTAAGTAAGCAGAATGAGCTATGCTGGTTTTGTGTTGATTTGAAATGTTAAAAATCCTCCATTGCATTGACTTTCCAGTTACATTAAACCCCTGAAATGTTGACTACTTATCTTTTGGTTGAACAGATTCCAGTCTGGGATTGGAAACTGGCAAGAAAGTTCATAAGGGAGCTATGAGTTCTTTTCTGATGCCATTTGTTTTTGTATCACAGTCATTTCTGGATGTATCTGTCCCTGTCTACTCCAACCCCCAAATTTTTGTGACTAGGAAAAGCGATCATGTGGAATGACTGAACTTACATTTTGCCTTCATGACTTCCTCCCTCTGTGCTGAGGGGACAAAAGGATATTTCATTATCTTAAGACTGTTAGTTTTTAAATTATTCAGTTTGCTTTTGTTTTCAGTGATCATTTAATTTACATGACTGTAGTTATTGTGTATATTATTCTTTTAGGCCTGTTTATTTTACTCTGCATCAGTTCATTCAGTCTTTTCCAGTTTTCTCTGAAGTTCTCATTTTTGTTATTTCTTAGTGAACCAGACTTTTCTGATGACATTCAAAGATCACACTTTCTTTAGCTCTTCCCCACACACTGGGCACTACTTTGTGCCCCCAGCTCAAATTACCTGGCATTTATTTATTTTATATATATTTTGTACTCCCTTTTGTACATATTTCTATGTGTGGAAATGTCTCTGTTCCTCCCCAATACAACGTGAGCCCCTCCAGGACAGACTCCGTTTTGCTTTTTGCATTTGTTTCTCTGGAACCTAGCACAGTGCCTGGCACATGGTGAGCACTTCATAAATGCTTGATTGATTTTTTTTCTTTCCACTTCTTTGCTACTACCCAAATGCTGTTTTCGTTGCCCTTCAATCTTCCTCTGAAGCTGAGAAAGCTCTTGGTAATTCTCATTTTAGGATTTTCAAAGGTTGACAAAGAGAGAGAGTGAGAGCATGAGTTCACTTGCTGTTTACATTTCCATCTCCCTCAAGGTCCCCTCTTGAACACGCTGCCTCTCTGGAGTGACTCACACGCTAAAGCAGTTGATCACTGAATAAATCTTCGTGGACTCTGGAAATGTTACAGTATTATGCAGCATACACAGTTCCATTTGCAGCTCAGCTGCTTTGAGGCCGGAGATGATCTCTGGGCAAAGAAACCGTCAGCAATCACCCACAGGAACTGGCATTTCAGTACTGAGAAGGGAAGCAAAGAAAGAAAACTGAGTTACTTGCAAAGTGCTTTGAGTGTAAGGATGCCAAAGAGAAGTGATGTTCAGGATCAAAGAAATCTCCACTATCCCTTAATTCCAGGAAAAGAAGGCATTCATCAAACATTTAAAAGCCTGCTTATTTTAAGGCAATGTGCTGGGTGCTGGGGCTAATACAGTCCCTACCCTCATGAAACTTACTGAAGTAAAGGGATAAGGCACAAGTACAGGAAACTACGATACCAAACTGGTACAAAACAGAGTGGAAAGTCTGTAGGGAAAGTTTTCACTAAATTCTGGGGTGAGAGGAGGAGGGGGAGATGACATTGGAGTTGGACTTTAAAAAACTGATAGCAATGTAATAGAGAGGCAGAAGACATTTTAAGCATTAAGATCAGTAAGGCAAAGACAGAGGGGTAGGAGACCTTTGAGGCTAGAATAGTTTCATTTGACTACAGTAATAGTTTTCAAACTTTATGATCTGAGGACCTTTTGACACTCTTTAAAAATTTTATTTATTTTAAAATTTTTATTTATTTTATTTTTACTTTATGGAATAAAACAATTCCATAACATAGTATAATAAAAAAGATGATTGTACATGAAATTACAAATCTGTCTTGTACAACTTTCTATTCCTTTTCAACATGTAATAAAGTTATCATGTAACTTTCTTTTTTCTTTTCCTTCTTTTATTTTCTCTCCCCTGCCCTAGAGATAGCTACCATTAGACACATCCACATAGAAATATATGTATACGTGTACATATATACACACATACATATATATGTAAAATTATTTTGTACCTATCTCTATCAGTTTTTTGTCTGGATGCTGATAGCATCTTTCTTCGTATGTCCTTTATAGTTAATTTGGGTATTCATAATAGTTAAAGTGATTTAGAACCTTTGATAATTCTTCAAAATTATTGAGGACTCTCCCAACAAAGAACTTTTGTCTATGGGGGTTACCTATCAATATTTACTGTACTAGAAAATTTAAATATTGGTCTCTGGACCACACCTTGAGAATCACTGGGTTAGAACATAGAGTGTGCAGAGAAAAGTAATATGAGATAAGAATGGAAATGCAGGATATATCCAGATCATGAAGGGCCTTGATTCCTTATAAAGGAGTTTTAACTTTACTTCATAGGTAATGAACCTAAAGATTCTTGAGCATGGTGAAAGCTATATATGAGGAATAAAGTATATGGTTTTAGTGCTACCCTGCTGCATGGGTTACTGACAGATGTCCCTCCAGGAGCTTTGAAAGTCCCCACTATGGGGCTTTCTGACTATTCTGAAGCTTTTTCTGGGGAATCATCAGTTGTTTCTGCCTTGGGACACAGAATCTTGAAGTCTACGTATGTCCTGTCTACCTCTGCTCTCTTTGGGAGGATAGCTGGTGCTTGCTCTGGCCATGCTGGAATCCCTCCTTTTCTGTTGACCCCTCATACAGTTCTGGAGTGAAAGAAGTTATTTACTGTAGTTTCTCACTGGATTTTGCTGATACAATCCTCAAGCCTTTATTGGAGTAGATAAATATGTCGGAGCTGTGTGGTTTGCTCCCTTTCAGTTAGCCATCTCATCCAGACGTCCTTTTAGGCTTATTGGTTACAAGAGCTTATTTTTTCTTTCTTTTAATTTTTAATTGAGGGGAAACTCAGGATGAAAGGGATTAGTGATATTAATACAAAAAAGTTGGTAACTGAAACATTTAAAAAATTACATAGAAGAGAACAGAAAGATTCTCAGAAAGCAACAGAGACAAGTAGGATAGTTTTGAAAGTAAAGAGCAGAATTTATTATATACTTTAAAAAAGGAAGTGATGTGGAAAGGTGATTCAAGGTTTCATATAGAATGCTTTTGTGTTCTCTTTTAAGCTCATTTTTTGATGTTTAAATTCATAATAAAAAGTAGAAAAAAAAGAATACATTAGGTAGTAGAAATAAGAGGCATGGATTGGAGGGAGGGGAGAGTGGAGTTGAGAAAACCTATTGGGAAGAGTTCCAGTAGTCCAGATGGATGGTAATAAGGTCTGTACTAGTATAGAAGTAATAGTGTGGAAAGGGTATATTTGAGAGATATTGTGAAGATAGATCAAAGAGCACTTGGTAACATTGCAAGTGGTAGGTACCTAAAGGTATGACTGTGATTGGTTTGATGAATTTTGGAAACACAGACAGAAACAGAAAATAAGAAGCAGTAGGTTGAGGGGGAAAATAATAAAGTTGAGTTATGGACATGTTGAACTTGAGGTGTTATGGGTTCTCCAGGTATTTGGAGATAAAGTCTAGAACATGGAAAAGAGACGATTAGATAATCCTGATTAGAGATATAGATTTGGCAGTTACAGCATTGAGGTGTTCATTGAAGTCTTTGTAATGAATAAAATTGTCAAAGGAGAGAGATTGTGGAGAAGGGAGGCCACGTCAAACCCTTGGTGAATATGGGTAGCAAAGAGTAGGGAAAAAAATGAGTAGCTACTGAAAGAGACAGAGAAAGAGGAGATTGAGAGCTAGGAGTAGAACTGGGAGCATATGTTGTTTTTGAGACAAAAGGAAGGGAATATATGGTAGAAGGGATGACCAATAGCATCAGCTGATGTAGATAACTCAATGAAATTGACTACTTAAAAAAAAAAGCCAATGGCTTTGGTGATTAGAAGGTGACCTTAGGGAAAGCAGTCTCAATGAATTTCTTAATGTAATTCAGTGGTAATGCCTGGAAAGGTATCATTCTGAACCCATAACCAAACTATTGTTATGATGGAATGGCACGGAAGCTGTTTCACTGTGTGACAACTTGAATGAGGCTATGTAGCATGAGGTAATGTCTGCTTCTGATAGCTGTGGAGCTTTGGATGTCACTGTGCCCTCTGCTACTTTTGTGGACTGGGGGAAAACAATACTTTCAAATGAATTCTCATAGAACCATATTTCCCTAGCATTTGGATGCCAAGGCAACAATGGTTTTTCAGTTTGTTCTACTATGTATTATTTTGCTGATTATTTGGCACCCAGAGGCCTCTTGAAACATCAAGAATTTGACATAATATTGACTTAGGAATATAATTACATTTTATCTTCGCCAACCCCCTCTCTCTTCTGCACTTTTGTTCTCCTTATTTTTAATATTTATACTTCAATAACTAAAAGAACTGAAATTTGGTGAGTAAAGGTAGATGTGATTCTTCTCTAGCTCAGTAAAGTGGTTTCTGAGATTTTCTATGGCTGAAAAAGTTATTACCCTGTGGTTAGCTTCTTTGAGTTTAACTTGATTGACCCTTGGAACAGTAGAGATGCAGACCATTATCAAACTCATATTCAGAGCCTTTCCAGTTTGATAAGAACTGCTAGAAACTTGTGATCATTGCGACAGCCTGAAAATCTAGGGGCATCTATACAACATGAGGAGTTGTCAGAGGAAAGATTTGAGTTGAATCTGTTAGCGATAGATGACTCCAGTGATGCCATATTCCTGTAGATTGTAGAAGACCACAATCTCTTAGAGTTGCTAGTGACTCAAAAGATGAAGTAGATGGTGAGTGTGAAGAGACTGCAGCTTAAATGCTTTCTACATAAGTTATGAGAGGTCACAGACAAGAGTTGAACAGGCATTGAATAGATTGAGATCTGCAGGTGATGGGAGTACATGGTTGATGAGATCACAGATCCCACCCTTTTAAGTTAATAACAGTTCATATTTTGCCTAATAAGATTAGATTTCTAGGATCCGAGATTCATAGTTGGGAGGGACTTCAGAAGTCATCTGGTCTAATCCTTTCATTTTATTATTAAAAATCAAAGAAAAATACACCTTCTCTCCCTCTTATCTCCTCCTATTCCAAATGAGAAAGAAAAACAAGGGCTCTTTTAAAAACATGCATAATCAAGCAAAACATACCCACATATTGACTGTCATATATATGTGAATATATACACATACATATACATACATATATATATATATATATATATATATATATATATATATATATATACACATGCACACACACAAGTCTGTACCCTGAGTCCATCAGCTATCTATAAAGAGGTGGGTTTCATCATGGAATTATCTGGAATTATAGTTGGTCATTACATTGATCAGAATCCCAAAATTTTTCTCAGTTACTTGTCTTTATAATATTGTTGTCACTATAAATTATTCTTGTTCTGCTCAATCAGTTCATACAAGTCTTCTCAGTTTTCTCTGAGACCATTCCCTTCATAATTTCTTGCAGTACAATAGTATTCTATCACATTTATATACCATAACTTGTTCAATCATTTTGCAATTGGTGAGTACTGTCAGTTTCCAAATCTTTGTCACTGTAAAAAGAACTGCTGTAAATATTACTGTACATTCTGAGAGTTTTGCTCAGGACTAATCTCTCCTTTAATTGATCCTCTTTTTTAATTCCATTTCTCTTTTCTTTTCTTTCCCCATCTTTTTTGTGTGTGATGTATTTCAGTATCCCTAATTGTGTGTGTATTTTTGCCTCTTCTGACTAATTCAGATGAGAGTGAGCTTTAAATGCTAGCTTCTTCCCTTATCACTTCCTCCGGTCTGTAGGGACTTCTACTTGTGCAGCCTAATTATGTGAGATAACTTTCCCATCCTTTATCTTTCTGTCCTGCTAGTATATTTCTCTTCAACTCCCTTTCTACTCTTTTAAGGTCATCAAAACATCACAGTACTACTCTCACTTTCTCTGTATAATTATATTCCCTCTATGATCCTTGATGGGAATGAGATTCTCAAGAAATATGTGAATAATCTCTCCACATTAAAACATAAACAGTTTAATTCTTTTTAAATATTTTATAATTGTTCATTCAAGTTTACCATTTTATATTCCTTTGAACTCCCGTGTTTACACCTCAAAGATTCTATGCAGCTCAGGTCTTTTAAACAAGAATACTTAGAAGTGCTCTGTTTCCTTTTCTGACCTCTCTCACTCCCCTAGGATTATACTCAGTTGTGCTGGGTAAATTATTATTGGTTGTAACATCATATCTCTTGCCTCCTGTAATATTATAATCCAAGTTTTCCACTTCTTTAAGGTGATGGCAGCTAAATCTTGTGTGACTCCTTGATATTTGAATTATTTCTTTGAAGCATATTTTCTTTGACTTGGAAGCTCTGAATTTTGACTATAATATTCTTTGGAGTTGTCATTTTGGGGTTTCTTCCAGGAGGTGACTGGTGGATTCTTTTTACTTTTATTTTGACTTTTAGTTCCAAAAGACCTAGGAAGTTTTCTTGAAATGTGTTATCAAAAGGCTGTTATTTTGGTTATGGATTTCAAGAAGACTAGTGATTCTTAATCTCTCCTCTGTCTTCTTTTTTCAATATTTTGATTTTTGTTTTAATTGTCCTTGTCTCATGGAGTAAATATTTTTTATCTGTTCTATTCTAATTTTCAAAGAATCTATTGCTTGAGTAGGGTTGAATGCATTTTCTACCAGGTTCTTAATTATATTTCCAAAACTTTTTTCTATGCTTCTCATTTCTTTTCCAATCTTTCCCCCTGATGTCCTTATTCATTTATTTATTTTTTAAAAAATTATTTATTTTTAGTTTGCAATATTCATTTCCACAGCATTTTGAATTCCAAATTTTCTCCCTATCTCTCCCCTTCCCCCCACCCCAAGACATCATGCATTCTGATTACCCCTTCCCCCAATCTGCCCTCCCTCCTATCACAGCCCTCCCTTCCCTTATCCCATCTCCTCTATTTTCTTATAGGGCAAGATAGATATCTCTACCCCATTACCTGTACTTCTTATTTCCAAGTTGCATGTAAAAACAATTTTTAACATTTGTTTTTAAACTTTGAGTTCCAACTTCTCTCCCTCTCTCCCCACCCATCCCCACTAAGAAGGCAAACAATTCAATACAGGTTATACATGTGTAGTTATGCAAAATATTTCCATAAAACTCATGTTGTGAAAGACTATATTTTCCTCCATCCTATCCTGCCCCCATTTATTCTATTCTCTCTTTGGACCTTGTGCCTCCCCAAAAGTGTTAGATGATAGAAGGGAGGGCAAATTTTTATTACCTCCTCCTCCCATTTGCCCTCCCTTCTATCATCACCCTCACACTCCACTTATTCCCTTCTCTCCTACTTTTCTGTAGTGTAAGATAGACTTTTCCTACCAAATTTAGTGTGCATGTTATTCCCTTCTTCAGCCAAATGTGATGAGAGTAAGCTTCACTTTTTTCCTCTCATCTCCTCCCTTTCCCCTCTATTGGAAAAGTTTTTTATGAGAGATAATTTGCCCCATTCCATTTCTCCCTTTTCCTCCCAATATATTCCTCTCTCACCTCTTAATTTTATTTTTTTTAGATACCATCCCTTCCTATTCAACTCACCCCGTGACCTCTATTATTATGTATATAATCCCTCCAACTACCCAAATACTGAGAGAAGTCTCAAGAGTTGCAAGTATTATCTTTCTATGTAGGAAAGTAAACAGTTCAACTTTAGAAGTCCCTTATGATTTCTCTTTCCTGTTTACCTTTTCATGCTTCTCTTGATTATTCTGTTTGAAAGTCAAATTTTCTATTCAGCTCTGGTCTTTTCATCAAGAATGCTTGGAAGATCTCTATTTCATTGAATGACCATTTTTTCCCTTGAAATATTATACTCAGTTTTCTGGGTAGGTGATTCTTGGTTTTAATCCTAGCTCCTTTGACTTCTGGAATATTATATTCCAAGTCCTTCAGTCTCTTAATGTAGAAATGGCTAGACCTTGTGTTATCCTGATTGTACTTCTACAATACTCTAATTGTTTCTTTCTGGCTGCTTGCAATATTTTCTCCTTGACCTGGGAACTCTGAAATTTGGCTACAGTATTCCTTGAAGTTTTTCTTTTCTGATCTCTTTTAATATTCATTTTACCATCTGGTTCCAGAATATCAGGACAGTTTTCCTTGATAATTTCATGAAAAATGATGACTAGGTTCTTTTTTTGATCATGGCTTTCAGGTAGTCCCATAATTTTTAAATTATCTCTCCTGGATCTATTTTCCAGGTCACTTATTTTTCCAATTAATAATTTCACATTGTCTGCTATTTTTTCATTCCTTTGGTTTTGTTTTATAACATTGATTTTTCATAGTCATTAGCTTCCATCTGCTCCATTCTAATCTTTAAGGAATTATTTTCTTCAGTGCGCTTTTGGATCTCCTTTTCTACCTGGTCAATTCTGCTCTTGAGGGCATTCTTCTTCTCATTGACTTTTTGGATTTCTTTTGCCATTTGGGTTCATCTGTTTTTTAAAGTGTTATTTTCTTCAGCATTTTTTAGGGTTTTCTTCCCAGTGTGGCCCAATAGACACTTCCTGGTGACCTTACACATTGTTTTGGGCTGGAGATTGGATTCATTCCTTCATTCTGTGGGTTCTGTAGCTCCAGAATTTGTTTAGAGCCATTTTTTTTTACTGATATTTGGCTGGGCTTGGGAGCAACACTATAGAAAGTGTGTGCCATTATTCTACCATCTTGGCTCCACCTCCCTCTTATTTTGTTTATAGAAATTTTTTTTTAAACTGTTCAAAACTCTTGATTCACTTCTTTCAGAAGCCCAGGCTTTGTTTTCCTTGGAGACTTTGCTTATGTATATTTGTAGTCATTCTCTTTTTCTGGTTTTGTATTTTATGTATCCCTGTGATCAAAAAAAGCTTTTTTTTTTAAAACAAAAAATAGTGGTATTCTTTTTCCTTTTTTTGTTCTTACATTTTTCTTCTTTACTTCAGAATTTATGGCAAAACTAGGCTTTATGCACTTCTGGAGGGAATTGTTGGGCTAGTGCTACTCTTTCTTTCTGGGAGTAATGAGTATTGCATTATTCTAGACTCTCAAGAATAGCATATATTGGTGATCTGCACTCTTTTTTGTCCTCCAAAATGGTCTTAACTAGGAAAGCTTAAATTCTATCCTACAGGGTTAAGTTTTGCAAGTTCCTGACCTGGGTTTGGGTCTTAGCAATACACCTGTTGACTTACCCCCAGTTGGAATTCCAGTAGACTGCTACTAGACTCATTCTCTATCAGTCAGTTGGAAAGCTTTATTGCTTGAATAATAGAAATATCAGCACCTTTTTAGTCTGAGATTTCAGCCCTGGTTATTCTGCAGACTTAAGATTGGGCTAAGACCCTTTCTCCATTCCTGGAATCAAAGTCATATAGCTGCTGCTTGTTTCTAAACTTGCTCCTTGCATGGTACACTGCCTAGGGCCTATTACTCCCCAAGGAATACCAACATTTTCCCCCTTCTTCCCCTAAATAAATACTGGAACTGTGACTTGGAACTGGGTATTATCAGTTGGCACCTATTCCTGTACCCTTTACAAATTTAGGCCATTCTGTTCTAGATTTGAGCCCTATTCTCACCCTGGTACAGAGCTTCTTTCTGTGCTGAAATGAACCCTATCCATAGGGTCCAGACTTCTTTATCTCCGTTTGCCACTCTGGACTAGAAAGATGATTCAGTGTGATGTCAATTTTTTTCTGATAAGGATTTGGTCTGACATTAAAAAAACTTCTTGGTGGAGTATAGGGGTGAAACTCAGTTTCCTTTTTCCTGACACTGTCATCTTTCCAACCTTGTACTTTATAGATGAAGAGATGGAGCTCCAGGGAGTTTAAATGATTTGAGCAAGGTCATATGATTATAAATGTTGGAGACAAGATTTGAACCCGGATCCTTACTCTAGAACAAATACTATTTTCACTGTTACACTGATACTATTAATCTAGTGATGAAGAGAAAAAAAGGTTTGGGGAATGAAGTAAGATTCCATACTATATCTTCCCTCACCCTTGCTCTTGTTCCAATTCCCAGTCCATCCTTCACAGAGTTGCCAAAGTGATATTCTTAAAGCACAGGTTTTATACTATGCCACTACCATGGAGTGGAACTTGGAAAGAGTAAGGTAAATAAAATAGGAGTGAATGAGGGATATAATGTAGTATAGACCATGAGATTTTTTCTCTCTCTCAAATCCATCCTCTGCAATATGCATAAGTGATATTTGCAAAGAACAAATCTGATCAAGAACACGTCACTCCCCTGTTCCTGAAATTCTTGTAGCTCCCTATTACTTCTAGGTTTAAATACAAACTCCTCTGTTTAGCATTTAAAGCATTTTACATCTTGGCTCCAAATTAGCTTTATTATATATTTCTATCCTTCTTACCCTTTACAGTATAGTCAAGCTTTTTACTGTTTCCCACCTATATGCACAGCTGTCCCCCATAACTTGGAATGCATTCTGTCTTCCTCTCTATCTCTTAGAATTTCTAGTGTCTTTCAAAACTCAGTTCAAAGGCTATTTCCTACATAACGTCTTTCCCAAGCTGTTAGTATCTTCTCTAATTGAAATTGTCTTGTTTTTACTTTGTATATTTTTTGTGCTTACATGTTATCTTCCCTGATAGAATGTGCACTAAGGACAAAGAATGTCATTTTAGTCTTTGTATTACTAGCACCTAGCACAGTTCCTGGCATTTAGTAAATATCTGTTAATTGATTAGGTTGGCCAAATATCCCAAGAACCTAGACATGATCTTTCAAGAAAATATCAGAGAATGCTGCCCTGATATTCTAGAACCAGAGGGTAAAGTAAAAATTAAAAGAATTCACTGGTTACCTCCTGAAAGAGGTCTCAAAATGAAAAACCCCAGGAATATTATAACAAAATTCCAAAGCTCCTGAGTCAAGAAGGAAATATTACAAACAGCCATAAAATAATCATTCAAATACTGCAGAGTCATAGTCAGGATCACACAAGATTTAGCAGCTTCTACATGAAAGGATCAGAGAGTTTGGGATATAATGTTCTGGAAGACAAAAGAACCAGAATAACAACTTAGAATAACCTATTCAGGAAAACTAAATATAATCCTTGAGAAGGAAAAATGGATATTTGGTGAAATAATGAAAACATTCCTGATAAAAAGACCAGAGTTAAATAGAAAATTTGGCTTTCAGATATAAAACTCAAAAGAAGCATAAAAAAATAAACAGGAAAGAGAAATCATAGGGGATTGAATGAGGTTAAACTGTTCATATTCCTACATGAGAAAATATTTCTTGTAATTTCTAAGAACTTTTTAAATGTTAGAACTATTAGGAGTATATGTAGATGAAGGGCATGAGTATGTTGACTATGATGGGAAATACCTAAAAGAATAAAATTAAAGAATGAGAAAGAGGGATGCACTGGAAGAGGGGGAAAGGTAGAGATAGAATGGGATAAATTATCTCACATAAAAGAGGTACAAAAGTGGAGGCACTTACAATGGAGTTGTGCATGTGTGTGGCTGACTATGCTTGAACCTTATTCTCATTACAATTGGCTCAAAGAAAGAATAACATACACACTCAGTTGGGTATAGAAATCTGTCTTACTGTAAAGGGAAGTGGAGGCAGAAAGGGATAAGAGGAGTGGGGAGGGAGCGGACAGAAGGGAGAGAAGATTGGGGAGGTGGAAGTCAGAAGCAAAACACTTTTGAGGAGTCACAGGGTAAAAGGAGAAAGAGAGGGAGAGGTTAAATGGGAAAGTAGAATGGAAGGAAATGAAGAGTAATCATAACTGAAAAACATTATCAGTAAGTTTCTCTCACAAAAGCCTCATTTCTCAAATATATAGAGAACTGAGTCAAACTTATAAGAATACAAGACATTCTCCAGTTGATTGATGGTCAAAGGTAAGAACAGACAATTTTCAGAAGAAGAAATCAAAACTATTTATAGTTTTTTATTTATTTATAAAAATACTCTAAATCACAGTTGATTAGAGAAATACAAATTAAAGCACTTCTGAAGGATGACTTCACAACTGTCATATTAGAAAATGGAAATCAGAAAAGGAAAATGGCACATGTTGAAGGCGATGTAGGTAAGTTGGGACACTACGGTACTTTTTGTAGAGTTGTGAACTCATTTGACCATTCTGAAGGGGAATTTAGAACTGTGCTCAAAGGGCTATAAAACTGCACACTGATACCACTGCTAGGGATGTAGCCCAAAGAGATTAACAAACAAAATGACCTATATATGCAATAATATTTACAGAACCTGTTTGTAGTGGCAAAGCATTGAAAACTGAGGGGATGCCCATAAATTAGGGAACGGATGAACAAGTTGTGGTATAGGATTATGATGGAATACCTTTGCTCTGTAAGATATGATAAGCAGGACACTTTCAGAAAAACCGGGAAAGTCTTATATGAACTGATGCAAAATGAAGTGAGCAGAACCAGGAGAATAGCATATATAGTATACACACACACACAGAGCAATATTGTACAGTGATCAACTATGAATGACTTAGCTATTCTGATCAAGACAGTGATCTAAGACTATTCTGAGGGACTTATAGTGAAAAACGTTCTTCTCCTAAGAAAAAACTGATGGAGTCTGAATATAGAATGAAGCATACTTTTTAAACTTTTTTAATTTTTGCTATTATTTTTCAGTCTATGCTTTCTTTTACAATATGATTAATATGAAAATATGTTTTGTATGGCTGCATATGGATGACCTATATCAAATTGCTTATCTTATCAGGGAGAAAATCTGAAACTCAAAAATTATAAAGAAATGAATGTTAAAAATTGTTTTTATGTGTAATTGGAAATGATAAAATATTAAAAATAAAAATTTCAACAGTGAGGTTGATTTTTAACTGGAGGGTTAGCAAAATGAAAAAAGGATAATAACTGAATACTTTTAATTTTTATTTCACTTTGCTGCTACAGAGCATTTTATGTACATTTTCTAATTTGAGTTTCACTATAGTGTTATAAGTCATCATTACCTTTTTTTCAAGATGAGGAAACTGAGTCCCTGACATGTAAAAAGATTTCCCCATAGATTCATAGCTAATTATGAATATAACCAGGGTTTGAACCTATGTTTTATGATGTTAACACCATGATTCTTTCCTCTATACCACCCTGCCAATTTAGGAAATACCTAAAACTTTGTTGTATAAAAGTAATTCTAATTGCAGCAGCTTATATGAATTGATTACTTTTAATGTCTAATTATCATGCAGCATGCTTCCATTAAGACTCATTCTAGTGTTTCATTATGGCATAGGGGTGATCTCTGGTTCTCAAATTCTATATCAACAGAAAGTTCAAATAGGTTCCTATTAAACCAGAGAGACTTCAAAAATGGGTACAACAGTAGACAGTTGTCCAAGGACTATCCTAGCTGAGTTTAAAGATGCTCATTAACAAAAGATGAGCCATTATGTGGTGGAGATTTTAGCTCACAAGTTAAGAATTCGCCTACTAGAGTGTTGAGGAGTTGTACCATGTGTTGGTGAACCTGAACCCTCTCGGAGTGAAATCACAACTTTCTTGAGATATTGGAGCACCTTATAGTATTGAACCAGGTCTTCTGGTTTAGATCCTCATGTGGCTCTGGGACCCTCTTGATATTTTCCAGTTTCAAGATACTGTTTGAGTCAGTAACTATTCAAAGTCAAAATAGTGAGTCCTCCACCAATGCCAACTGTGCCAGATCATCTTAGATCATTTGTGAAATCAGAGCAAAAGACATTTAATTAAAAGAGAAATCAAAATCAATTACAAGTAATGAAACTGGGTTATAAATATTCTCCAATTAATCCCTCAGTTTCCCCAACACAATAGAAAGAGAACACAGATTAGCCAGGGCAGGATATTTGAAATTAGCATCCATGGTTGTCCCTACTCAATTACTTCTCTTTTAATCTCAGATCAGCAGCTAGCAAATATTGACCCCTTGAGAAATGGAGCTTCAGGACATCTGGGCAAAGTCAGCACCATCTGAACCTTTATCATTGTCTCTTCTATCCCTGACCCCATCCTGACTCACTCTGCTCACAGCTGAACTCTCAATGTATCTGGGCATGACAGCTATTTCTTCATATTTCTTTCATCTCCCTGCCTTTAAGATTACAGGGCAACAAAGGTGGCATAGTGGATTGAATTCCAGGCCTGGAATCAGGAAGACTTGAGTTCAAATCTGATCTCAGACACTTACTAGCTATATGACCCTATGCAAGTCATTAAACCTCTGTTTGCCTTAGTTTCCTCATCCATACAATGGAGATACTAATAAAGTGCCTGACACGTAGTAGATACTACATAAACATTAGTGATGATGCTGATACTTTTTCTGACAGAAACAACCCATATCTTGACAAACCGTGCGATTCTTATAGATACTTTACAAATTTTCTACACTAGAAATATTCTTCCCAGAGACTGAGTTCAGTGATATTGCCACACTGCACGATCATCCATGGCTTTCTGGGAAATATAAGCAAGAGAATTTTTCCTAGTGAGTGATCAGGTCTCTCAGTCTCAGTCATTCTGAGAACATGAAGTCTGTTCACAGATATATGTTTCTACATATAGCCTATTAGATATAGCTGGCTTGACTTTGTTGTAAGCTTTATGTGATTACTGTAAAAAAATATATAGGCTCAATATTCATAATTAGTTGCTCATATTGCATGCTCATCCTCTTAGATCTTTATTAAAAATTTAAGGAAATAGCATTTCTGGATTATTGCTATCTTATATAGGGATGTGAGAGAACGCATGCATGCGGGCATGGATGTGTGTATATAAAAGGCAGTCACTAAGTCATCTGACAGCTTTTAAAAAAATTTCCCATTTAATCTAGTGGAATACTGTAGCTCCTTCCATCACACTTGGGTCTTCAATTCCCTTGCTGTAGATCTCAGAAAAAGCAAATCAGAATCTAAAAAATAGTCAGAATGGCAAAATTTCTGTTGTCTTGTTGGTAGCCACCACTTTTGCTGGGATTGAATTGCCCCGGTATCAGGACATAATGAAGTACCCATCAACCTGTTCAGCAATGTAGCCAGGAGGAAAAACAGCAATGGGCAAAGCACTGCTGCAGTGATAAGAAATGATGTGAATTTTCTACTAAGATTTCAAGTAAATCATTCTTGAATTTTTAAAAAGATTGCCTAATGGGGAAATATTCTGAATATATCTTATATGTAAATAAACACATGTACATGGAGCATACATATAAATGTATACATGTATTCATCAAATTGGTTGGGAATGGAAGGAACAAAATTCTACATGAGAAGAGAATATCATAGGTTTTTTTTTTAGTCTTATGTGTCTTCAGGGGTTATGTGACATGCCTGCCACTTTTCTATTAAATTTCCCTCATTGACTTATTTGTGAGAGAACCCACAGAGTTTATACTATAGACTTTTATTGTTAATACCATCTTATAAAGTAGCTCTTTTTATATATCAATAATTAAACCTGATTTTCATTCCATAGAATGGAGGGCTTCTATGGATAAGCTTTCTTTTCAATTGTAGGTCTTTGAAATATTTTCAGTATTTCCTTTAGGTATAAAAAATGCATTGAATAACAATTTAAATATTCTGGATGCTATAAATGTAGAATATCATGTGAACAGCCTTAAATATATTAATTTTCTAGAGTAAAATATGATTGTCTCATTCTCTACAAACAATGAAGCCACTATTACAATTAGCTTTAAAACATCTACAGGTTTGCAAAAATCCTAGTTTGGATTGTAGAACCCCTTCTGTGACACAGCTCCTATCCCTATTAATTCTCACAGGTTGGATCCTTAGAGAGAAACTGATTATTGCTCTCTAAAGGATTCTGGGAGTTACTCTGAAGGATGGTAGCTTCTAGTACCGTAGTTATCAAACCCCTCTCTTGTGTGACCCCTTTCTCATATCAATAATCCAGTAGAATTCTGTTAGCTTCTAGATAAGGGTATTATTTATTAAGAAGATATAGCAAGAAGTATAGTTACAAAGTAATCTCCCCAAAGTGCAGGTATGTTCTTCCTTTGCACACAAAATGTTCCTGGAGATAGTGGTCATAAATAGATATATATGTAGTGGATACATACAATTAAGAAGAACCACTAGACTCTTGCCCTTTGAGTCTTTTCTGTCTTTATAGAGACCTCATGCAGTTCACCTTAGAACTAGGTCTCTGCAGAACTTTGAGAGTTGTTGCTTTTTGAGAACAGACAGCCATAATTTTTTTGACCCCAATCTGTGTCTGTTCTTGTTTAACTGTCTTTCCAGGACTATTTGCTTGTCTTCTGCTACTGGTCACTGCTGCCACCTCCACTGGATTCTGCTATTAACTCCAGTTGCCACTAGAACTCCAGTAACTCTTCTGGTCTCTTAAACTTTGCACGATCTTCACCTGTTTAGTTCTCTATCTATATAATTGTTTGCCTAAGATCAGAGTATGGTGTTGCCCTTTTTTCACAATAGTCACCTGGTTGCTGAAAGAAGTGAGAAAAATACTTTCCTGTGAAGAAAAATAAATAAATCAACTTTGGAAGAATGTAAGGTAATTCCTCTTTCATAGGCAACAAGAGTTTGGTGGCTGAAATAGGTAGAAAAGGAACTTTTTAAATAAAAATGGTTAAATCCACATGTGAAGAAACAGTTTTCAAATACGATGTGAGAAGTCTGGTTTCAAAATGGGTACAAAGGGAACTTTTGCATAAATAAAAAGACTTAAATCATCTTATAAATGTTAAAGGTGATATTCCTCACAAATGTGAACAGTTTGATGGATGAATAGGTCAGAAAAAGAAATTTTATGCACTAAAAAAATTCAAGTGTAAAGAAACAGAATATTGAGAACCGTTTAAGAAGTGAGAAATGGCCAGGGTCATTTGTTCCCTTTAGTTCATTTACATTTAATTTTTTTTAGGCCTAACAGGTAAAAACTCAGAATTTTAAATCCAGTAATGGTTTGCAGGCTATGGGATTGAATAGGATTGTTAGATTTTTATAACTGATATAAAAGGAGAGTTTGTGATTTTTTAAAACATCAGGAAAAGATGGAGGCTCTACTTTTAACCATTTTAGCCATTAAAAGTAGTGATGTACTTAGCTAGAATGATGGAGAAGTCGCCTGTAAGGAAGAACTGAGCAGAAGAGAGAATTCAGAAAGTCAGAGAAAAGACAACTCTGATGGAGTCACATGCAGAATGTAGAAACAAGTAGTGGGAGAGTGTCAGCTTATATGCAAACTTTAGTTGCCAGGTAGGCTGAAGTTCATTGGAAGACAGGCATTGCCTTTTGCTACCATATGAAGTTTGAGAGGTGGATTTTTTCAGAGGCCCCTTTTCCTTCTGCTGCACTTTCTGATATGAGAGGGAAAAGTAGACAGGAAAAAGAAGCTTTGATTTGCTGTTGAAATGGTTTAATGAGATTGATGTTTGTTCTTTGTTTTCAAAGAGGATCATGATGTCAGGCAGATGATGCCATGAAATACAAGTGAACTAGATTTACGTGAAGGAGGGCTGTGCAAAGTCACCAGACTCACTTTCTCCTCCAGAGTCATCTGGGTCCAGTGGCAAGATGTAGATCAGAAGGACTGGAGATGGCCCTGGATGGGCTGCATGAGATGACACTTGATTGTATAATACAAAATCCTAGGGAAGAATGGGATGGATTTGTCCACTGTGCCCGGAAGGAGTCAATCTGATAAACCCTTTCTGTACACCTACAGTTTAAAGTTGTTGAGGCTGACACTTATGGAATAGGAATTGCTTTACTTCCTTCCAAAACTGATTTATTTCTTTTTCTTTACATCAAAGTACTTTTCTGGTCCATTTCATCAACTAAGCTGCTTGCTGTCAAAGGGGACAGAGTTTTACTCTGATTTTAGTATTAAATAAATATCAAGGGATTTCCTTAACTGCATCCAGGCACCTTCATCATCTACTGTTCCCTGGATTCCACCAACACACAGCTAATATTGTATTTCTTGGAACAGCTTTATCCAAAACTGAACCTCTGTGGATAATGATAACCTACCTGAACTCATTCCTTAATGATTAATATATTTATGCCCATCTCAGTGATTATAAACCTCAGATGTCATTATTCAAGAGCCCCTTTTCTTTCCTGATTGACCACTCCCTTATTTCTATTCCCTCAAAACATTCCCCTTTCTTTCCTTCTAAAGTTTTCCAAAACTTCCACTGCATTTTTATCTTAAATCTTCTTTTTCTTCTTCTAGTTCCTTTTATATTCTTTCATTCAATGAGATCTGACTTCCTGCTAATGATGCAGCTTCTCTGGCTACCCTTTCTAGCTTTGGTTGCAATTCCACTCACAAGTGATGAAACTAGTGGTGAAGTGGATAGGATAGTGGGCCCAGAGTTAGGAAGATCTGAATCCAAATTCCACTTTAGACACTTTGTGATCCTGGGCAAGTTACTTAACCTCTCTGCCACATTTTCTACAACTGTAAAATGGAGATAATTATAGCATCTGCATTGTAGCAAATGAGATATTTGTAAAAGTATTTAGTACAGAGCCTGACGTATGGTTAAGTGTTATAAACATATTTATTCCTTTTCCTTTCTTTCCCCCTTCCTGATCAGTGAGGGTCTGTAGAATATTCTTTGCTGCCTATGGCCACTTCCAGCCTCTCCCTCTACAAGTATCATTCAGTTACATCCTTTCCTTTGAAGTTTATTCAGTCAATATCTACTACCCAATCAAGATTCTGACATGTTATCTAGAGACCTCCAGAACACTCTCCCTTCCTCAATGACCTCAGTGTCTTGCTCATAGTCTTTCCTCCCCAACTGCTTGAACTTACTCAGTTCCCATGAGCTATTCAGAGACGATCATAGCTTTGATACTGTCATCTCCACGTTCATGTTCATGAACTTTGAAATTCCTTTATCTAACCATAATCTGTTGTCAGTCTACCTGTCCCAAAGCTGTGCAGTTACAAACCTGTCCTTGATCTTTACCATGACCTCCAATCCTTTCACTCTTCCATTCTTTACTACACCATTACTGTCTTGATTGCCCTTTCCCAACTTGACCACTCTTCTCTCAAGTCCCTTGCCATGTTATCCTGTTAAGAATTTTGCCCTGCCAAACTCAAGCCTTAGATTACTTTGATCGTTTGCTACCTTTGCTCCTTGTCATGTGATGCTGAAAGAAGCTAGAAAAGAACTGTGTTGATTGGGACTATTACAAATTTATGTCGCATAATCTGAATGGCGCCCTTGTATTATAGGGCAATCCATTTGTTCTTCCCCAATCTGTTCACCATCTTACTCACCACAGTGACTTTTCTGTGCCTTTCATCCTTCCTTAAACATTCTAGAGCTTCCTTTTCCTACCTTCTTCTCCCGCTCCAGCCATTCCCCCTACCCGCCATCTAAACCAAGAAGCTTGTCTCCTGTATCATGGAAAATACTGAGGCCATTCACTGAGAGTCCCCTCTTCTCCCCTTTTCTACTTACATCACTCAGATGCCCATGATACCCACCATCATCCCTCTCTCACATGAAATGGTCTTTCCCCTTGCCAACCCTTCTATATGCACAAATGATTCCAATACATTACATATTCTCCAGCAGATTACCCCCTTTATCATCCCTTCTCATTCATTATTCTTCAGTTTCTCTGTCTACTGGTTGATTCCCTACTGTCTACAAATATGTTCCTGTCTCCCTATCCTCAAAAAACCCTCGTGTGATCTGTTTATTCTTACTAGCTATTGCATTATATCTCTCCTCTTTTTGGTGGCTAAACTTGAGAAGGCCATCTACAGTTGGTGACTCCACTTCCTTTCCTCTCACTATCTTTTTAACTTTGCAGTCTGGTTTCCAATTCATCAGTCGAACTACTCTCTTTAAAGTTACCTGTAATTTCTTAATTTCCAAATCTTTCTCTTTTCTTTTCTGTTTTGTTCTTTTCTCTCTATGTTTTTGTGAGATGACTCCTGGATCTTCATCCAGGTCATACTTGCTTACCATGGATGTAGCCAATGATTCTTTTGTGGGCCTTTTTTTTACATCTATTAGTCTCAGAATAAATTCAATTGTCATATGTATTCAGAGGATTTTCAGATCTACCTATCTAGCCCTTATCTCTCTTAGATCTCCAGATTTGCATCTCTAACTGCCTTCTAACTGCTTATTGGAGCATTATAAACTTGATGTCTCATAGATATTTCAAACTTAACATGTTCAAAACAGAACTTACTAGTTCCCTACCCTTCCAAACCCATGGTTATCAAGCATGATGTGGACGAAGGTTCAGCAAAGGGTACTGAGGAGTTGTCAGATACATAGAGGGAGAAGCAGAAGAGAATTAGCTCATAAAAACCTAGGGAGAAGAGAGTATCAAAGAGAGACCATTTATTTTTCATATTTAAAAATAATATTTAATTTAAGGAAGTGTGTGTGTTCATCCTTTGTTGCCAAAGAAGACCATGCCATCAGAGAAATGATGACATGACTTGCACTTGACTTTGTTTTGGGTGAGGGAGGGCTGTGCAGGTCACCAGCCTCACTTCTCCTCCAGAGCCATCTGAATCCAGTAATGAGATATTCCTCAGGATGACTAGAGATGACCCAGGATGAGGCAATGGGGGTTAAGTGACTTGCGCAAGGTCACACAGCTGAGTGTCAAGTGTCTGAGATGAGATTTGAACTCCGGTCCTCCTGGTTCCTGCACTGGTGCTTTATCCACTGCACCACCTAACTGCCCCATTTTAAGGAAATATCCTGCTAGGAAATAACTAAACAAATTGTGGTATATGAAAGTAATAAAATATTATTATACCTTAAGAAATAATGAAATGGAAAATTTCAAAGGAAACTGCAAAGGATTTAGGAACTGATGCAGAAGTGAGTAGAACTAGGATAATTTATGCAATGATAATTAGGTTACAGAGAAAAAATAACTTTCAAAGACTTTAGAACTCTGATCAGTGCAATGTTAAATCATAAGATGAAATAGGCCATTCACCTCCTGATAGATAGGTGATGAAATCAAAATGCAGAAATAGACATACATTATCAGACTAGCTAATGTGGGAATTCGTTTTGCTGAACAATATGGCTGTTTTTTAAAAATGTTCAATTTGCTCGATGGGAAGGGAGGAACAAATTACTTTTAAAAATACTTATAGTTGAAAAATACAAATAGTAAACTATTTTTTTCAACATTTAAAAAGAGGATATTAAAAACAACAATAAGTATATGAGAAGGAAAAAATCTAAATAGACACATTGTAGATTATAAATGTTTCCTTGAGCATGTAAGTTTATTAAATACAGGAACTAACTTATTTTTGCTATTTTGCCTTATGTATTCAGTATTATCTAATCTCTGAGCACTCAGAAAATAAATAATGGTTCTCTGTGTAAAATGAAAATAATTCTCTAGCGAGCCTACAGCTTGTCCTGTTACCTGAAGGACTTTTCCAATTATTATGTTATAATCAGAGGTTAATCAGCCAGAACATTCATCATAC
Organism: Potorous gilbertii; assembly: GCA_028658325.1. NCBI lineage: Eukaryota > Metazoa > Chordata > Mammalia > Diprotodontia > Potoroidae > Potorous > Potorous gilbertii. The sequence continues at coordinate 376,366,263 of CM053770.1, read as the reverse complement.
TACTTATAATTTTACCAGGGAAAATGGTATTTATTCTGAATGTCAAATTCTTGTCAAGTCTCCCTGCCTTTCACAACTTTGTAGTATATCTAAACCCCTCACAAATGGCCTCTAGAACATCTTTCCTGATCTATTAGCATAATGCCTGGAACATAGTAAACTCTTAACAAATTTTGCTGGCTTAACTTGATTATCCATTATTCCACATCATACACTGTATGTTCCAGACAGACTGGTCTATTTGTTGGTACCCATGAACATTCTTCCATCTTTCACCTCTGTGCCTGGCACACACTGAACTCCATGTGTGGAATGTTTTTCTGTCTCTCATTTCTTACTCTTGAGGTCTCTAGCTTTCTTTAAGGCTTAGCTTAAGTTCCTCGTTTGAAAATCCTTTCTTAATTCTCCTCACTCAGAGTTGGGAAACCTGCAGTCTTGAGGCCCCATATGGCCCTCTAGGTCCTCAGGTGCAGCCCTTTGACTCCAAACTTCACAGAACAAATCCCCTTAATAAAAGTAAAACTGCAGTCAAAAGGACCTAGAAGGCCACACGTGGCCTTGATGTCACAGGCTGCCCACCCCTGTCCTAGCTCTCAGTATCCACCATCAGTGGGTATTTTCTTTTGTATATTTATTTATAAAAATGAACATTATGTATAAACATGTATACCTTTATATATGGGTTTATGAAGATACACACACATACTTCTCTGGGAACTTATTGTATTTCAGTAGAATATAAGTTCATTGAGGGTAGGGGCTTTCTCATGAATGAATCTGTGTTCCCAGCACCTGGCACAGTGCATAGCACATGGTGGTTATTAAAAAAATGTTGACATTTTAATTTGTGGAATGAAAAGAAGCATTACTAGACTACTCTGTAAATATTTTGTGTTTATTTCATTAGAAGTTATTTTGGGAAAGACAACTCTTGAGTTGTCAGCAAAAGTCAAGTCAACAAGCATGTATTGCAAGTCTACTATATGTCTTTCTTACATTGTGCTAAGAGCTGGGGATAAAGAAAGACAAGAGTTCTCATTCTGCAGGCATTCACAGCCTAATGGAGGAGATGACATGCAAACAACAATGCACAAATAAGATATATGCAGTATGAATTGGATAATAAATAGAGGGAAGGCACTAGAATTAGGGGGAATCAGGAAAGGCTTCCTATAGATAGTGGGGTTTTTTTTGTTGAGTCTTGGAGAAAGCCAAGGAAGCCAGGAGGCAGAGATGAGGAGGGAGAGAATTCCAGGCATGGAGTCAATCAGACCAGTCAAAGTTAAGCACTATTTTATCTCTCTCTCTCTCAATATATGTATATATATACAGGTATTTATGTGTGTGTATAATCTTTAGCACTTTATAACAACCAATGACGACTATTACTTTCTGCTTTAATACTGAATAAGAGTTCAGTTAGTCAGTAATGCACAATGTTGGTTTGATGGAGGATTTTCAATTTCTTGCTGTTCTTTTCCTTTACTCCTGTTGATTAATAGTGCTACACCTTCCTTAAAGGGGTAAGCATAGTGTGACCCTACATAGACTTCTGAAACTTAGAGGTCTTTTTACTCATCTCCTGAGGCAAAGTTATAAATATATATGTAACAAATATACATGTATATATATGTATACAAATATAATATCACTATATACATATGTGTGTATATATACATATATTTGCATATATATGTGTGTATGTACATGCACACATATATTTGAATCTGGCATCATTTGAGTTTATGGTTTAGCCCTTTTGGGAGCAGGACTAAAAAGGAAAACCCACAAAAGAAAAGGAAAGAGGACACAGGGAGAGAAGACAAGTGGTAGGGCTTCTTACATGAAAGGCCACCCAGTCAGTCAGTATGTATTTATTAAGCCCCATAAGGTACTAGACACACTGAAGTCCTTGCACAAGCTGAACTGCCAAGCATTCAAACTATGCTTCAGAGAGTGCAACTCTGGTGGACTGGCCACGTTGTTTGAATGCAAAGTATACACTTCCCTAAAAGACTATTTTATGGAGAACTCACATGGGGCAGGTGACCACATGGTGGTCAGAAGAAGTGATACAAGGACACTCTCAAGGTCTTTCTTAAGAACTTTGGATTTACAGTGTCAGTGTCACACTCAGCATGGTGTGCCCATATCAGAAAGGGTCCTGTGCTCTATGAGCAAAACAGAATTGAGATAGCACAAAGTAAATGAAGGCTGTGCAAATTTGGAGTATCCACCCTAAAAATTCCTATGGATTATCTGTGCCCAACCTGTGGTAGAGCATTCCAAGCTCATATTGGTCAGATCAGCCACAGTTGGACACACTGAAACTTCACTTTATCATGGTGATGTCATTTTGATCCTCTTCGAAAACAAAGGACAACAACCAACTCTGTGCCAGGCATTGCCATAAAAGAGAGACTTACTTTTCTTTGTATTGGGAAGGATTCCAACCTTTCAGTCCAATGTTAGAGAGTTTTCTCTCTCTGGGGGACATAATCACAAGCCAGTCATGTTTCATAATTACACTTCTTAGAATGAAATTATTATGAATTTGGGTCCTTTAAATTTACCTCATTAGATTACAGTCCTAACATAATGATCCCTTAAAAGGGTTCAGCGATCTCTCTACCAGAGGTGGTAGTCCTCCTTGAACACTGTATACACCTTGTAAGAAAGGGTTTACTATTTACAAGGCATTGTGTTAAACGTGGGGGATACAAAGAAAGACAAAAACAGTTCCTGCTTTCAAGGAGTTCACATTCACATTGGGGAGACAACATGAAAACAACCATGTAGATTCAAAATATAAGTAAATGTAAAATAATCATAGAGAGAGAGAAAAATAGTAGTAGTGAAAAATAGAGGACGTAGAAGATAGAATGTGAGTTATCTTAAAGAAAGCCAGAAAGCAGAGGTGAGGAGGGAGAGTCTTTCAGGCATGAGGGACACCTATTGAGAAAGCAATATAGGCATTGTGTTGAGTAACAGAAAGACGTATTTGTGTATTAAACATCTAGAGGAGACCAAAGTATAAGGAGGCTGGAAAGGCAGGAATGAGTCTGGTTGTGAAAGACTGTAAAAACCAAACAGAAAATTTTATAGTTGATTCTGGAGCTAATAGGGAGCAGGTAACATGATCTGAGTCGTACTTCAAGATTGCTTTGGCTGCTGAATGGAGGATGGATTAGAGTGGATGGATTAAGTTTTTTTTTAAAAATTTTTATTTTATTTATTTATAAATGTTCTACAATCACTTCCTTAAAATTAAGATTTTATACCCCCACACCTTCCCTCCCTACCCCCCTCCCTCCCCATGACAGCATACAATTCTATATAGGTTCGACATATACTT
>CM053770.1:376348289-376362408 GCA_028658325.1 Potorous gilbertii | reverse complement strand
GACTTATATGATCTGATGCTGAGCGAAAGGAGCAGAACCAGGAAAACTTTGTGCACAGCAATGACCACAGTGTGCGAGAGTTTTTTCTGGTAGACTTGGAACTTTGTAATAACACAAGAACTTACTGAAAAAAAAATCCCAATGTCGATTTTCTAAGGCAAAATGCCTTCCACACTCAGAGAAAGAAATATGGAAGTCATTCGCAGAATGGATTAAGTTTTAATAGCTTAAAACTACACTAAGACTTTTGGAGCACCCTGTGTACGTAAAAAAACTCAAACCCCATGTAAGAAACCCTATGGTTTCATATACAGTCCTTTTTGTTTGTCTTTATGTATAGAAATGTTTACATCTGTTGATAATTGCTAAATTTATAATGAAAAAGAAACATGAAAACAAAATAAAAGATAAAAAAAGAAAGAAAGAAGAAAGATCTTTTAAAAAGTTATTGTGAGGTTGGTTTTGTAGTGAATGAAGGATCAAGACTGTTCAGATGTATCTTTTAGAAGTTTCTAATTTGTCTGTCACTTTGTCTTGTAGCTGATGAGTGACTTGAATATGTTGGAGGGCAGGTGAGAGAGAGAGAGAGAGAGAGAGAGAGAGAGAGAGAGAGAGAGAGAGAGAGAACTGTTGCCTGAAGGCAGATATGAAGTGGAACAAAGGGCTAGGATAGGGCAAAAGTCCAAAAAGTAAAGTGCACTGGGGAGAGCTGGAGAAGGGAGGGAAGAGTGAGGCCAGCCCATTGAGGAGGACAGCACAAAGTGTCTTCCAACTTTGCCTGAGATGAATTAGGTGTAAAAAGACTTTTTCTAGCAGAGGGTATTAGTTTGAGCCCCTCCACACACAATATTTTTTGATGCTTTCTTGAAATTTATTGAAGCTTTAGCAAAATATTCGTTGCAAGTTTACCAGAATGGGAAAGGAGTTGATGGGAATAGTGATGAGGGGAAGGAAGAGGGTGCTGGCGTTTAACCCCAGAAGGACTTGACTGGAGGTGATGGTTTGGTGTACGGATGCCTTGAATTTAGTCACATTAATTCATTCAGAGGTAATGAGTGGGGACCTTCCATTGAGAAAGGCAATTCTGAAAACTTATAGTTACTTACACAGCCCTTCTGTCCTCCCGCTGAGATGGTGCTATGAGAATGATGCAGAGAGGGCTAATTAGCCCTGAGTTATGTTGGCTAGGACTATCTCAATCTAAAAGGAGGATGATGTTTCTCCAAAGCAGCAACACGGAGGGGAAGAAGTGACCAGGCGGCTTTGGCACTAAAGAACAACAGTGAAGGGTGGCATTTCAGAGGATGATGGCTGTGCTAAGTAGCTGCAGAGTCAGAGCCAATGGCTCCCACTCTGGGGCTCTGCTGACCTCATTCTTCAGCTCCACCCATCCTCCTATGCTTCACCTTTATGATCTTCCTGCTAAACAAATGATTGCTGCCCTCCACTTTACAACTCCTGCTCTGAGCACACATATCCAATTAATACTATCATTGCTTCATGAACAGACGTTAAATCAGTTGCTCTGTGGATCAGTTCACCACCCCTGTGATTCCCCAGACCAAAACTTTCTTCCTTCATTCAGTGCTCCCTATGTGTATTTTCTCCTCTATTATAATATACGCTCCTTAACATGAGAAACTGCCCCCTTTTCTTCGTATTTGTATCCCTAGCACTTAGTACAGTGTCTGGCATATACTAAGAACTCAATAAATTCTTTTCATTCATAGATCCATTCATTAAATAACATCTGTTAGTAGATGAATCTGTAAGAACTTAAGTAGGAAAAAATATTTCTGAACACACAATGAAGCCAAAACCCTTCCTCAGTTTGGAGCATGAATTTTCTGGGAATTTTTCCTTTTGCTCACTGGCTTGTGACTCCATGGGAAAGTGAACTTATGTGTATAATAAGCTGAGCATCATTCTGGTAATACGATTCCCCCTGTTATTTATTTTGCTATTTTGTTTCAATCAAATGCTTTGGTTTATATTTATGGCTTGTATTTTGTTTATTGTTACAGTAGACAATGGAAAAGGAGTTCTATTATGCTTCTTCTCCACATTGAACTAAAGAAACGTGATTTCAAAGTTAAGTAGATTATTGATTATATATGCCTATTTGGAATTTTTTTTTGATTGCAAACTAATTTATTGTATAGTAGCCACATCATTCCTTTAGAGAATTTATGTTACACTTCTATCTCATCTGTTATACAAAAATTAAGGTAAGTCACTTCATATGCTTTTTTTAAGAGGAGGGAGCAGTGAGATGTTAAAAAGTAAAAAAAAATCACTGGCTACGGAGTAGACCCTGTCCTTTTGTTACTTTTTCCCTAATGGCTTTTGAGCTTATATGAGTGGTACCCATACTACCTTTCCCTCTTCTGGAAATATCTCCCTTGCTGACAAAACTGAAGTTTTTCTCAGACAATGGCATTTCTATTTACTTGTCTATCTCCATGTATAAAGTGGTATGATATAGGCATCCAGACTTGCTCCACATTAATGACGACTAAAGCTTCCTTCTAAATATCCTCCCTTCTTTTTAGCTAATTTATATGCACAGGCATTCCGAAGGGTCTTTGTCAGGATACTAAGGCTGACAACAGGGTAAAAGTAGGAGCAACAGCTAGCAAACATGCTCAGGCCATTTGCCTGTTTTGTGGCTTCTCTGTGGTGCAGAGTATGCTCCACCCCATCTGGCAGCAGGAGGAGGGGAAAAATCAGTTAAGAGTATTAACTGTTTGAAGGGTCCAGCCAAAGATTTGAAGAAGCCCAGAATGCCATTCAAATATGCTGTAGGCTTTCTTTCAGGGACTGGATCCTAATTTAGTTTAACTATTGCCTGGGATATTTGTAAATCTTCATGCAAAAATGTTACTTTGCTGCAATGCTACATATTGTCAGGACGGGTAATATTCAAGTCTTCAAGCTTTGATTGAGGAACTGCTAAGTTAATTCAATGAGCATTTATTAAACATCTACTCTGGTCCAGGCATTGTGCTAAGTGCAAGGGATACAAAGAAAGGCAAAAAACAGTTCCTGCTCTCCAGGATAAATACAAAGTTTCACACTTGGGTTGAGAAAATCCACTTTACAAGTATAAGATGGGAGAGACAGAGTTAGATATCTAACTATTGGTCTGAAGAAAGCCTTAGCGTTTTAATGAATTGTAAGTTAAATGTGAGTCACCATTGTGATTTTGGCTGTCAAAAAAAGCTAATGCTATCTTGTATTTCATTAAATGAAATACAGTTTCTATGAATAAATGGATGATAGTTCTGCTATGCTCTCTCATGGTCAAATTGCATCTGGAATATTGCATTCAGTTCTAAGCAACACATTTTGGGGAGGATATTGATAAAATAGAGAGCATCTAGAAGAAGGCAACCAGAGTAGCAATGGCCTTAAGTTCATGCCAGATAGGGATTATTTGAATGAACTGGGCTTTAGGGCGAAGCCTCAGGGAAGAAAAGATAACTATCTTCATGTATTTGAAGGGATATTTTGTGGAAGATGAATTGAGATTTTTTTCTACTTGGTCCAAGATGAAGGAATAAGAGCACTGGATGGAAGCAGTAAAGAAGTAAACTAAACTTCCACACAGTTGAAGATATCCAAAACTAGAATGAGTTGTCATAGGACAAAGAGGTTCCTATTTACTGGAAGTTTTCAATAAATGTTACATGCCTATTTGCAGGTTATGTTATCAAGGGGATACTTAGGGGTTGAATTAGAAGGCCACTGAGGTCATCTTTTCAACTCTGTGATTCTGTGAAATATCCAATAAAAATGAGTTCATGTACACATCTAGGAAAGGATCTTAGGTAGACAAGAAAAAACATTCAACTTGATTGCTCCTGAGCTTTAGAAAAAAAAAAGTTAGTCTCTTCATCAGGCCTCAGAATCCCTGTGAGGTCAAATGACAGATAGAAAGGCAAGATTTTGATTCAGGTTGCATAATTAAGTGAATGTCTAGACTGAGTCACCAGCCAGGAAATTTATGGACTAAGAAGAAAAAGAAATAAAAAAATTGTCAGTTAAAAAAGTCAGTTACAATGGCATTGTAATTTAGAAAAATAAGTCTTCCTTACCCATCTGTAAAGTTTAGACTGTGAGGAGTTTTTCTGAAAGGAATCCAGACTGATAGTTGGCTCTTGTGGTTGGAATGCTAGAGCCAGACATATAATTACAGCTAGGGGCTCTCCAAATGAAATATTGCTCAGATACCCCAATTTGGAAAAGTTTATAACTTAAACTGAAACATAATTTAGTTTTATTAGCCTTTTGTGTATATGACAATTTGTCAGAATGGGATGACTATTGTCAATATGCTAACAATTCTTTTATTTGCTTGGAGATCATGGGGATATACTGAAAACAGGTGGTCCGGAACGTAGGAATGGGCTTTGTTGCAAAAGTTTTTGTGGTGTGGAACTTACAAAACATTTTTTTCTCCCATTTTTCCATATGGTAGTTAGGTTCCCAGTTGCGATGGCAATCAAATTAGGATCTCTTGCTGTTTTTGTTTTTACTAAAGGTGCCTCTGATTGAATAATGTGATTAAAGATCTTTCCTACCCATAGATGGGTCTGCCCATTGTGGGAAGATTGATTAGGGGAGTTGTTTTGTAGGAGAGTCCCAAGTACCTTTAGTTTTTTCTATTGAGGCACAGGATCAGAGGGTTATGCCCTCTGACTCTAAAAAGTGTATAAATACTCTGAGGATGAGGTTTTACTTTTGAATTTTGTTTTTTTGTAAGAAGGTTTGAGTGCCAGAGGAGGACTCTGGGAAGCCACTTTAAGGAGCACCCCCCCCCCTTAGAAAAGCCCGATGTCAATGCTTCCTTCTCTGGTGGTTATGCTCAGACAGTCGGGGTCCAACTGTCTATTGAATTCAGGCACAGGAAGTCATGTCTGTTGATCTTTGGATTTCTCTGTATTTTCATTGAAGCTCAGGGTGTTGACTTCCCTGAGCTAACTGAATGATATATGTACTTAGTTAAAGGAATGATACATGTGCTTGATTAAAGTGACTGTTAACCCCTTGAAAATTGCTTTCCTTTTATGAATGCAGATCTAAGAACCTGTGACAGCAGGTACCCCCGTGTATGTTAGGGTGCTTACTGTTACATCAGACTAGCCTACAAAAACTCATTTTATGGATGATGAATCTGAAGCAAAATATGGAATTAATCATATATTACCCAATAGTCAAATATAATGAAGTTTCTGTGGCAAAATTATTCAAAGTTCCAACTGGGTACTCCAAGAATATGTTCTCTTTCTTGTTCTCTACCCCATGCAATGAGATGGGTACTCCTTTTCTAGTTACAGGGCAGTGGGAGAGTAGGAAAATCCTCTCAAGTCCTAGATAATGTTTTTTTGAGCTTTTTTTTGGTGGTGGTGATGGAGGGGGGTTGGGGACAATGTGGAAGATCAGAGGAGTTAGATCCAGTGTTCTTCACCTTTTTCTTGTGACAGAACCCTTTGGTTGTCTATTGAAACCTGTGGTTCCCTTTTCAGGAAAAAGTTTTTAAACACATAAAATAAAATATGTAAGATTGCAAAGGAAACTACTTCTATTGAAATATAGTTATCAAAATATTAAGAAAAAATGTATTGACCCCAAATTAAAACCCTCCAAGCTAGAAGACACTACAGCAGCCTGTTCAAAAGAAATCTTTGGTGGAGGGGCAGACACTTCTTTATTCTGGGACAGCTCCATGACTATCCCCTTTCTTTTATTCTCCAACTCCCAAGTACTAGTCTAATTCAGGGGTGGGGAACTGCAGTTTTAAGGCCACAGGTAGCCCTCTAGGTCCTCAAGTATAACCCTTTGACTGAATCCAAACTTCACAGAACAAATCCTTTTAGGATTTGTTCTGTAAAACTTGGATTCAGTCAAAAGACCTCACCCAAGGACCTAGAAGGTCACATGTGGCCCTGAGACCACAGGCCCCCCATCCATGAACCTTCTTTTCCTTCCATTGACCCCCTATTTTACTTCCAGCCTTGGTTTCTCTCCTTTATGGCCTACTGTGAATTAGGATTGCAGTCTTATACCTCCTTTTCTTGAAACAAATGCACATTAAGGATATTCCTTGTAATAGTAGTGGACACTCCTAGGTAAAAAAAAAAAAAGGTTCCTTCCTATACAATTCATTCTCTCTCTCTGTCTCTCTGTCTCTCTCTCTGTCTGTCTCTCTCTCTCTCTCTCTCTCTCACACACACACACACACACACACACACACACACACACACACACACATACACACACTCCAAAAAAAACCAGAACATGATAGGAAAAGGCAAATTTATACATGGGTCCGAACCATAGGCTTTGAGTACACAAAAATTCATCTATGTTTCAAAGGAAGTCTTGACTGTTCATTCATGGACTGAGTTGGGGTACTGTGGAGGGTAAAGAACAGGAGAGACAGGGGATGTGGTGGTGGAATGGAATCAAGGGTTGGGGGGGATAGCAGACAGCAATAGTGGTAGGGGAGAAACTTATGGGTTATGCAACAATGTTAACCCTTAACTTCCTACAAAGTGTGCATCTTACTGTATCTCACTACTGGTGAGATCCACTATTGCAGATCCTACCTGATGTCAAGTGAGAAATGGGACAAAGTAAGTATAAGAATATCATTCTATATTGTTGTGCTGTAAGAAATGACAAGCAGGATGATTTCAGAAAAACCTGAAAAGGTTTATATGAACTGATGCATAGTGAAATGAACAGAATCAGGAGACCATCGTACACAGTAACAGCAATATTGTTCAGTGAAGAACAGTGAAGGATCCAAGACAATCCCAAAGGACAAATGATGAAGCATACTATCCACTGCCAGAGAAAGAATTGATATAGATTGAATACATTCTAAAACATGCTATTTTTTCACTTTGTTTTCATTTTTTTCTTTTATTCAAGTCTTCTTATACAAAATGACTAATAAAGAAATGCTTCACATAATTGTATGTGTATAATCCATATCTGATTACTTACTGTCTCAGAAAGGGAGGGAGGGAGGAATAGAATTTGGAACTCAAAACTTTAAACAAAAATATTAAAAAGTTTTAAAAAAAAGCATATTCTAGGCAACAGCAGACTGAAGGAGAAAAAGAGAAATCCTAAGTGTTTGAGGTGAGGAGGAGAAGAGGAATTCTTGTGGTCATTGATCACTCAGACAATTATTTCCAAGCAAACATTTCATTTATAAGGTAATTATGTATATCTACAGTTGGCTGTTATGGTAGGTCCTGATTCTTTGGAGTATATCTGATCAGAGCCACTTAGAATATAAAATGGTAAAACTGGAAAGGACCTTATCTGATGACATTAGTATAAACAAGCCCAGTTTGCACATTTGGACTAGCTTCAACTTTCTTCTGGCTCTAGTGTTTATTCAAAAAAAGCAAAGAGAAAAGCCATGATATGAAACTACAGGCTTAGTTTATGATGTAGATATAAGTTAATATAGAATGTTTATAGATATTCAATAAAGTCAACAGCATTTTTATGAAGGAACCAATGTATATAAAGGTACTGTGAGAAGGCTTTAATGAGACAAGTTCTTTTTTTTCTTCTTTTATGTAAAGCTGGGCCTTGGATTGTTTGGTGGTTAACTACCTGACTTCCCTGGGCAGTTGGTGACATTATGAAATTTGAGTGAATGCGTTACCATTCTTTCCGTTTACTTGACTTCTTCCTAGAAGAAGATACCTCGAGTCTCTAGGACTCACAGCTGACTTTATAATTCTGCTTTTTTTCTTTGTCCCACCAAAAGAGATTGACCCAAACTTAGGCTGCTTGGGTTTGTCCTTGTCTAACTGCTTAACCCTTACATCCTTCCCTGACCTACTAGTTCTCCATTCCAGGAAGAGAAAAGAGAGAAAGGAAATCTTCACAAATTGTGGCAGGACTATATGTAGGGACAGCAGATAAATAAGGAAATAAAATAAGGAGGGAGGAAGCCAACTCCAAGAAAGCATGTCTTAAAGACCCCCTCCTAGAAGCCTACACTCTGGAGCCCAACAATTCACACATTACAACAGGATAAGCAGGAAGGCTTCTCTGTGGCACTCCACTTCAGGGGGCGTTGTTTTTCCTGTGGCAGCAACTATCTTTGCACCCCAGTAAGTCCAAGAACAATCTCTACTTATTATACCAGCTCAAAACTTAAAACTGTTTACAGCCTCACACCTTATGAGACCCTAACCTACATTCATTACAGTCACGGTGGGGATTTATCTGTCCCGTGCTCTCCTTGCATGTGGTCCAAATTTTCATCCAGTAAAATCACATGTTGTTAACTCAATATATACAGTGAAAACAGCATGAATAATGGAACCTTTAATCCCTATTTTTCAAAATTAGATTTTGACTTTATCCTTCTCCTCTTTTCTTTATTAAAAAACAATATCCTTCCCAGAGCCAAGCAGAATTAGATTCTGTGGTGTTCCTTCCACTCAGAGGTAGAAACTGAGACCTCTGCAGACTCAAATTCTAGAATAACTGCTTGCATCTCCTTTACTCCTCACTCTTGCTTCTCTTTGAAATTAACATAATCACAAATAAAGTGAAGTGTTGGACCTATTGACAATAGACATGTTACAGTAAATCAAAAGAATAATGTGTTATGTCCCACTGAACACATCTGTAATGTCAAAGAAATGTTGAGAACAAATTCATAATCCATCTCTCTTGGAGTCCCTCTAGTTGTTTATTGAGTTGGAATTTTTTTTCTGTATTAAAAAGGAAGCAAGTAGTGTTAGGTAAAACGTCAAGGATAACTTGGTCAAAGACTTTGGGGAAGGGGAGTTACATCTTTGTTCTTGCTTTTCCTCCAAATTACCTTTCGGTTATTTTGAATACATCTTGCACATAGTTTTATACATATATCTATCAGGTGCTATGTTACATATGCACAGGATATATACAAAAAGGAGCTTACATTCTAAAATATATGTTGTCTCCCTCAATAGAATGTAATCTTCTTGAAGGTAGGGACAGATTTGTTTTTATTTGGGGTAAGTCTTGGGTACAAGGTCTAAGTCAAGGAGAAACTCAATTGAGATGTGACTGCAGGGGAAGAAGTGACCATGTAGTAGTTTCTTTTGTAACTAATTTTCTTGTTAACCAGACACCAAAGTCAGTTGTTTTTGTCTGTTGAAGGAACATAAATGTCCAGGGATAAAGCCCTGAAGGTCCTGCCTTGGTTAAATATATACTTAGAATTGATTAAGCAGATTAAATATATTCATAATTTATTCATTAGTTAATTGTTTTTACCTGCTTTTGATGAATGTTTGGTTTTTTCAATAAATATTTTAAAAATACCTCTTTTTCCAAATCTTGACAACTATATAGAGCTCAATTCAGTTGTTTTTTTTTGCCTTCAGTGTCATTACTAAAGTAATTCCAGCTAAACAAATCTGTTACCTGAGATCATACACACAATACACTACCTTCTGTGAAGCTTTCCCGGATGTTCCAAGTTGTTAATATTCTTTTCCTATTTAAATTGACTTGTATTTTTCACCTGTGCATACACTATGCCAAATGATGTAGTACCTAATACCTAAATGCTTATCCTCTTTCTTTTCTTCCATCTGGTAGAATTTAAGTTCCTCAAGGACAAAGGCTCTCTTTTTTCTGCTTTGTAACCCTAGAGCCTTGCACATTACAGATGCTTTAAAAATATTTGTTGACTTGAATTCTCTTCACTTTAACTCTTACCCTTGTTTAAACAAGATTATATGCATCCTTCTGTGGGTTTGATCCTAGTGTGGTCAAGTCATACAGCAAGAGCAATTTTAAATTTTAGCCTCTCTTGTGTAATACCCTCCATTGATGTTTCTCCCTATAGTCTCATTATAGTGTAGAGATGAACTTTGGTTCTTAAAGACTATGCTAACAGAATTCAGGTTCTGGTAGGGCCTTCCAAGCTGGAAAGGGCTAGGATAAAAAAATGCGGCAATGGCTTGAATATCTGTTGTACTTGAACAATCTGAGCTAAGTTTGGAGGGAGTCATCACCAGGCTGACCATCGGGAAGCTGATTTTCTTTTCAGATAAAAGTTATTTAAGTCTACTAAGTTCTAAAGGGACAGCAATTTGCTTTAATGGAGGGAAGCCATGCATGGGGAGCTGGACATATAGTGAAAAAAAAAACCCCTGGGATTGAATTCTTCCTCATTTACTTTGGTGATTCCTGGTAAGTCACTAAACCCTTTTCAGTTTCAGTTTCCTCTTTTAAAAAAGGTGGAAAATAATAGCACCTCTTTCACAAGGTTGTTGTGAAGGTCAAATGAAATGTAAACCTTTAAAGTGCTTTATGAATGTGAGCTGTCATTACCAAAGAGTCATTTTCAAAGAGTACCTGCAGTAAGAAAATAATCAATACTAGAAGTATATAAAAACATGAGAGCCATAACAAACATTTTTAATGCTCAGGGTAAGATTCTGAAAAGGAAACTGGGGAAAATAGCACAAAAAGGATCCTCAAATTAAGGATTTGAGATAAATTTTCTTTTGGGGATTGTAGGGAGAAAGATACTTGGAACTCATCAGGGTTGGGCAATGGATGAGGGAAGCTGTCTGGAAGCTTGATATTAAAGCTAATGATTTTTGCTATCTGAAGCTCTGTTAATTGTGTCCTGCTAGATGGTGCCTTATTAGAGAAAAATTTTGTCAAGGACCTCTGAACTTCAGCACCCTGGACAAAGCCTCAGTCTTATCCTGTTATATCTCTGAAAAGCAAGAGTGACAAATTGTCATGAAGCATCAGGTCTCTGTCTACATTCAGAAGATGAGCTAGTCAGAGATAAATTATCCATTTTTACTCAAATGGATCTGGGATCTCCTTGATTTGGAAATATTATCCGGTGATGAAGATCACAACCCATCTACAGGTGCCATTGTAAGTGACTCTTGTCTGTATCCTCCCCAAAATTTGCCAAAGAGCATTCATCCAATGTGTTGAGTACACTAGCTTTCCATTATCTATTGTTCATTAGTAGCAATCCAGGCTTTCTTTATCATATTCTTGAATTGGGCGCCTTCATTCCTTCAACAGTCTTTTTTATGTGTTGTCCTCCACCCATTAGAATGTAAACTGTCTGAGGGCAGGGATTGTCTTTTTTGTTTGTCTTTGTATTACTAACACCTATCACAGCACCTGGCACGTAGGAAGAACTTCATAAATACTTATTATCTGACGGGATGTCTGCCATTACTTGTTCTTTTCATATGACCAACCAACCCATATTATTTTCCTATCATAAAGTTTATCTTATGATTTTCTTGTTATTACAGATTGCAGCCTACTTAAACCCACTATGTTCTTTACTGTTTCTTAGGTGAAATTCACTTTTAGTTCTTTGGAGGCAGTTGTATTCCATGTCATGCTGCTTTATGGTACAATTTATAGGATGTTAACATTGAAATCATAGATTTTTCATTTCATGGGAAAAACAGAGGAAGTAATAAAGCTTTGTAATTTTCCAAAAACCATCAAGCCCAATCTCTTCCTGTTTAACTCTGGGCTCAATTCATCCTGCATTGATACTGTCTGGTCCAGACAATGACCATTCAAATGAATGTTTAATTATATGGAATAGACATTTTTCATCTATTTGCTTTTTCCTATTTGGATGAACAGATCAAATTTCTTTGAATGACTACAGCTTCTAGGAAGTTCTGCAATATTTGTGGGCTTGATGTAATAAACACTATGTCATTTATAAACAGCATTTTGCAGAGAAACTCAGCATTCACAGGGAATCCCTGTCACTAAAACAAGGTGTTAGGGTAGAAGTATGGTGGTTTTCAATATGGCTAACGTGGAAATATGTTCAACATGATTATATATGTATAACCTATATCAGATTGCTTGCTGTCTTTGGGGGGGAGGAGGGAAGGGAGGAAGGGAAGGAGAAAAATTTGGAATTCAAAGTCTTACAAAAATGAATGCTGATAATTATCTTTACATGTATTTGGAAAAAAATAAAATACTATCAAGTGCAAAAAAAGGTGTAGTGGTTTCATTGTCCTTGATGCGGAAAAGATTGAATTTAAAATAGTTTTTGCAAATCTTTTGCACTTTTCTTTTGTTTATAGTCCTTCCATTTTTATCCTTAGATGTCACTGAGAAGACTTTGGTTAGGTGGATATCTCACCAAGCTTTCTTTAAGCTGGTTTTGCTCTGCAATATTTATCTCTGCTTTGTCATTCAATCAATCAATTGGCAAGAATTTATTAAGCATTTACTATGTATGTTCCAGGCACTATAATAATCACTGGGGACACAAGGAAAAGGCAAAAATGTCTCTGTCCTTGTTGAGCTCACACTATTTTTTTTACAAAACAAATTTTTATTGATATATTTTGTTTTTACATTGCCTAGATTTCCCCATGCATCACTCTCCCTCCTCCTCCTAGAGAATCATCCCTTAGGATGAAAAAAAGAGAAAAAAAATCATCAGAACTGACATGTACACATATAAACATATTAGATATATAAAATACATGTATATATACACATATGCATGTTTTTTACAAAGCTCATTTGTATGACTCTCCTCATTTGTATAGACTGACTACTTGATGCAACATTCCTGAGTTGTAGCGTGGCAAGAGCTTGGAAGAAAAGAGATTTTGGTCTTCTGACTTCTAGCTCCAAGAGAGAAGACAAGTGGTTGCAGACCCTCTTTGAGTCCCTTAAAGGAGACAAAAGCTTTGGGAAGAAGCTGGCATGCAAAGGAGCTCGGTCCTCAGTCATATTCCTATCTCAATATCATAGAAACTAAGGAATTTCCTCTTGGGTGAAATTTGGGACTATCTTTCTCTCTCTCTCTCTCTTTCTCATTTCCATTAGGAGAGCATATTCAGGCTGTGTAGTATTTGACATATATTCTCATCTTTATACTTCTCTGATTTCTGTTTTCTATCAGGTTGGTGTAAATGTGGAGTTTTTTTTGGATTTGTTATGTTGGTCTATTTTGGAATAAGCATTTGGTGGGAGTCAAGCAATTCTAGGACTATGTAGCTTGGGACGCTCCTTCTCTACTGAGGGACAGCAATCAGATGATCAGCTAATGTCTAAAAATTAACTGACAGTACTTTAGGGGAGGCAGATAGGTATAATTCCCTCTGTGCACTCCTAGCCTGTGTCCTTAGCCCCAACCTCCTCCTCCCCTTTTGGTAGAAATTAAAGTCTGTCTTGGAGGAGGGTGGGTAGAGTAGATTTTGGAGATCTCTTCTTGCCTCCATGTGAGTTACATGTAGACCAACCCATGTGGACACACATAACCGACATGGGCAACAAAACACACCACTTTCCTACATTACCTCCCTATCTCTATGACATTACATGCATTATATCTGTGGACCTCTATCTCTGCAAAGAAGTGAGAAACACATCTATCTTCTCATATCTCTTTGGGATCAAGCTTTTTTATTATAATTTTAAAGCAATTTTGTAACATTCATTTTTCATTGTTTTGTGATGCTTATTCTTTCCTTTTACATTGTAGTAATTACTGTGTGCAATATTTTCATGGTTTTGCTTACCTCTTTTTGTATCCATTCATGTAAGTGCTTCATGCTTCTCTGTATCATTATATTAATTGTTTCTTATAGTAGAATAATATTTCACTATATTCATGTGACACAATTTGTTTCATTTTTTCCCCAATTGAAGGGCATTTATTTTCCTTCTAGTTTTTTGCTATTACGTATTTTGGTGTATATGGAACCCTTTTTATTTTGTCTATGACCTCCTTGGGGCATATGCCTAGTAGTGGAATCTCTACACCAAAGGATATGGACATTTGAATAACTTTATTTGTATAATTTCAAATAAAGAGCTCATTTTCTTTTTTTTTCTTTTTTTTTCTTTTTTTATTTTTTCTTTTTTTTTCTTTTTAAATACATTTATTTAACTTTTTACATTCATTTTCACAAGATTTTGGGTTCCAAAATTTTCTCCCCATTTGTCCCCTCCCCCCTCCCCAATACACTGGACATTCTAATTACCCATATCACCAATCTGCCCTCTCTTCTATCATCCCTCCCTTCCCTTACCCCATCTTCTCTTTTGTCCTGTAGGG
>CM053770.1:376337971-376348189 GCA_028658325.1 Potorous gilbertii | reverse complement strand
AAAGAGCTCATTTTCTAACAGAGGAGATGGCATACTCATAAAGTAGTACACATAAGGTAAATACAGATTAAATTAATGTGTTGAATTTATAATATACTTTTAAAATGAACTGAACATAATAGATTTGAGTTCACATACAATCCTCTTTTTCTTTTTTGCTTTGTCTGTGTCAAGTTTGATGTTTGTCAAGTTCAGAATACTGATAAAACTATTTTTAAAAAAGAAACAATGATATGTATGTGGAATAGATATATTATTATTTAGAGCTAGAAAGAACCTTAGACATTATTAAATCTAACCCCCTCATTTTATATATGGGAAAACTAAGACCTAGAAAGAAGAATTTTCTTGCTCAAGATTAATCAGGCAGTGAAGGGCAGAGCTGGAATTCGAACCCAGGCCTCCTTTCTGAGTCCAAATATAAACCATCTAAACAGACAAGCCTGTGGGAACACTTCAACTCAAATAATACCTATAGAGTCTATTTTGCGTCAGACACTGTGGTAGGTACTGTGTGGGGGAAATGATAAGGGATAAAACAATTCCTGCTTATTATGACCTTATCCAGTGTGTAGTATGGGCTGAAGTGAATGGGGATTATCAGCATACCTAAAACATATTTACAAATAGCTAAATTTTGGAGTGTAAAAACCCCTAAAAAAGTACAAAGAAGAGAGGTAGGACCATCATCCAGAAAACTACATGGAACAGGTAGCACTCTAAGATGGTAACCGGTGGAGATTTAGGGGAAGGATGTTACAGGGACAAGGACCAATAAGTGAAGAAAGGCCAGAAATTATGGGTCATATTTGGTGAGGAGGAAGAAAGGCTACTTTCTTTTAGTACTTGTGTGATTTATGTGTAGAGGTAGGGTGATATAATGGAAAGAAGGTGAATTTAGAAGCAAAGAATCTGAGTTTGAATCCTGTGTCTGTTTCTTAATAATATTAGTATGCGAACCGGGGTCAATCATTTAACTTCTCTGAACCTTCATTTACTCATCTGAAAAAATGATGAAGTTGGCCTAAATCAGTGATTTCCAACTTGTGTGCCATATAGGCAGAGTTATTTTAAGGGATCCATGAATCCGTGCTTACATCAAGCACTGTCATTTTGATTTGTGTTTAGCTCCAACAAAATCTGCAGCATGACTCAGTATAATAAGCAATGAAATTTATTTTCTTTAAATGGTATGAATGCATCATATGTATGGATATGTATTATTATTTTAAATGCATGTATGTGTTATTGTGATTAATCAAATAAAAATTGTTATAGTAGTCAATGAAGTTCAAGCTTAGAAATTACAACAGTATTTAAAAATATTAAGTTAATAACAATTGACGTTTATACAGTTTGCAAAGCAGTTTATATTTATTACTCATGTTAGACTCCCCAAATGCTGTAAGGTAGGTGTGACAGGAATTATTTGTAACCATTTTATAGATGAGACTACTGAAGCTCTGAGAGGGACTTGCCTATTGTCATTTAGCTAGTAAATGTCAGGGGTAGGATTTTAAAGGTCTATAGAAACTCATCATAGTTTTTTTTGTCCTTCAACGGGTACTAATCATACCACTACTCTCACAGAGTATACTTAATCATAATCAGAACTAGATGATCTCTAAGGTCCTTTCTAATGTTAATCTAAGCTTGTAAGGACCTAACTTAAGTAATATGGGCTAATAAACTTAACTGTTTCTATACCTTGTCTTTTCAATAGTAGGACAGTTATCCTTTCCACATTGGTTAGGGATGTGGTACTCTCATGATCTGGAGAATCCACATAAAATATAGTACCCTTTGTGTGTCATCTGCTGGCTTTTGCATTCTTTCTACAAACTTTAGCTTTTTACTTATTTTAGTTCTAAAAAGCAATTGTGTATTTTTATGACATTAAAAGATAAAATATACTGATGTCATATAATACTATACATTATACAAAATACTATATATTTTATGCATTTCTCAGTTTCTAGACTTTTTCTGCATCATCTGCTGGCCTTCACATGTCTGTGATTTCTGTAAAACTGCTCCACCCCCAATTCCCATTTAACTTCTTACGTTGACCCTTCATATATATCGAAACCATGATGGGGAAATCGCAATGTGGAAGGGATAACTATATATCACATTGCACTTTTCATGTTCAAGACATTTTACTTGCATCAACACCATACTTCTGTCAGGTAGGTAAGCCTTATTTCCATTTTATACAGGGAGAAATTGAGGTGGAAGAAGTTAATTGCTTTTCTGCCCCTGATACCTTGAATGCAATTGGTGGGAGGGCCAAGCTGAGAACTCACAAGGGCTTGGTTCCTGCTCTTTTCATCTAATCACTTGCTCCAATATTTCTTCAAAACAAAATGCTACAAAATGACCATGTCCATAAAATACCCTCCCATGTGGTAAGAGTCTTGTCACTGACAATTTCTAAAATACATGAATCATAGCAAGCTGATGCCAGAGTGTATAGCGATAATTCATTAAAAAAAGCTCCTCACAAATATCTTTAGCTTAGAGAAAATTGCTGATCCAAGAAAGTCAAAGAGGAGAAAAGTTGAGAGGACAAAGTACATTTGGGAACATAGATATCTTCCAAATGGTATGAATTCTTTCTACATAGCTTGATATAGTTATGGTCTGGTTATTAGCAGTGACTTATTATCTGCTATTATCTGTCTATCGATCTGTCTGTCTATCTATCTGTCTGTTGTCTGTCTGTCTATTGGTCTGTCTGTCTATCATCTTTTTTTGTGTGTGTGTGGGAGGAGTAATTATTAGAAAGTTTGCCCTTATCTCTTGGCGGTATTTACTTCATCATAGTAATCGGTAGCCTTTTCCTATAATGAGCCTAGTGCCCAGAAAAGATGAATGTTAACATTTTTCCAATCACTACCATCCAGGGCATGATACAGGGCCCTGATTGCTTCCATGGTGATACTGTTTGGCCACTGCTGGCAGGTTCCCCATTAACAGTTTTCCACGTGGTAGTACTACTTGGTTTATGCTCAGTCCATTCAGATATTGCAGCAGATTTAATTAACCGTCTTGTGATGGTTTCATGTTTTATTTGAGCTATGTGCCTTCTCTTTCTAAATTGAAACCTGGTTCAAATGCTAAGACTTAAGTTAATTTTGGACCCATTCCTTGCCAAGGTATAATTGGCATGAAGCCAGGGAAAATGAACAAAATAAGGACCTCTGCTCCGTTGTTATTCCTGACCATCCAGGTAAAGAATTTAGCATCTGCACTTTTCTAAGAGCATGCGTGTCACTCCAGTGGGATCTCAGATTTGCCAATGGACACATCTTTCAGAGGTGTTGAGTGGTACAGTAGAAAGATTGCTGGATTTTGGGTCAGATGACCTGAATTTGAATCCTATCTTTGCTGCTAACTATCTGTGTGTTCTTGGGCAAGTGACTTCAATTTTCTGGACTTCAGTTTTCTCATTTGTAAAGTAAAGGGGTTTGACTAATTGGTTTTCAGTTTCCTTCCAAATCTAATTCTATAATCTTATGATCCTATGAACCTACCATATCAGGGTTAGCTTAGAAGCCTGCAGCAACAAGGGACAGGGTCCATTTGAATGATTTTGCTCAACATTGCCACATAATGTTAAGTGTTCGTAGGTGCTCAACAAATACTGGTTGTTGATTAGGATGATATTCTAGCTATATCTACAGTGGAATAAAAATGTAAGAAGGCAAAGGTTAGTTTCACTTCATGAGTTCATCAGATTACTCTGATGTAAAAAATATCACAATTTTTCACAAAATAAAATCCAAAAGAAAAGCAAAAAAAACAAAACCAAAAAAACCCAAAGGCCTAAACATGTATCTCCTCATTTTCTAGGAAAGAAATACTGTAAATCATCTTACTGAACTTGTATTACCTAGATCTTTGCCCTGAAATTGAAGGTATGCAAATGACTGGACTTTGGTACCACTTTGTGGTCTTTTTATGTTACCATAATCTAGTGGGCTGAAGAACTGAAAGACAACGAATCTGTATCATTGTGAAAAATAAATAGTCATATAAAACTATTGCCAATAGCTGAAATTATACCAAGGCCAGAATAAGGCATTTGTTCATCTTTGGCAAGATTAGAAAGTTGTGCACCCTGTGTGTTACTTTTCATTGCAAGCTTTGAGCCTTCAGCAGAACACATGTGACTCTACAGTACCAAGAAATGCTCATGTATTATGGAGAGCAGAAATTATTCAGTCTAATCCAGTCAGTATTAATTAAGTGCTTATTATATTAGTTGCAGGAGTGGTGGTACAAAAACAAAATAAAAAATACTCTTAATAGATTATATTCTATTAGGAGAAGGAAGAAAACAAGTATTAAGTATCTACTATATGCCAGACACTATGCTAAACCTTTGAAAGGGGAAGAGGAGGACGTGAAGGGAACAAGCATTTATGCAGTGTTTACTATGTGCCAGGCATTGTGCTAAGTGTTATTTACATATGTTATTTTATCTGATCCTTACAAAAACCCTGCAAGTGAGGTGTTATGATTATTTCCATTTTACAGATGAGGAAACTGAAGCAAAGAGATGTTAAGTAATTTACTCAGGGTTACACAGCTAGTAAGTGTCTGAGAGCAGATAGTAACTGAGCTCTTCCTGACTCCAGCTCCAGCACTCTATGCAGTGTGCCACAAGCTGTCTAATAGGGGTATAATGTGTACACAATCAACTAAATAAAAGATAATTTGAGAAGGGAAAGAGTACAATGATGGGATCCAGGAAAGGATCCATATAGGAGATTGTCACTTGGATCAAACATAAAAAAATCAGGGATTTGAAGAGGCAGAGATGAGGAAGGAAGGCATTCCAGATGTTTGCAAAAACAAAGAGGAGGATAAACTAAAGTGAATTTAGCAAGCAGATCATTTTTTTGGTGGAACATAGAATCTCTAAAGGGGAATAATGTGAAATAAAGCATAAAAGATGTGCATTGATTTAAAAATATATTAAAAAGTGTCTCTCATGCAAATCTTTGCATGTTGATCCCAAGGTGATGTGATGGCCAGAATGCTGGACTTAGAGTCAAGAAGACATGGGTTCAAAACTTACTTCAGATACTCATTGACTGTGTGACTTTGAGCAAGTAACTTAACTTTTCTGAATTTCAGTTTCCTCATCTGTAAAATGATTATAAACAGCACTTCACAATGGGTCTACGACTCAAATGAGATAGTACGTGTAACGTGCTTTGCAAGCCTTAACGTATTATGTCTGAGATGTTTTTATTTTTTTTGCTAGTCGTTGTTTTAATATATATTGGGTTAGTGACAGAAGGCATGCTGACATCCATGTATTACATCTGCTTGTTCTCAAGGAGTCACTTAAACATAAGGTCTTAACATTTTTTTCTTCCAAATCATATTGGTCAGTAAAGCTATGTATCTAAGCTGTTAAAATTCAGATCAAGTTGTCAGTATGCTCAATGAGAAACAAAGAAAGCCTGGTCCTGCTTCAAAGATAAATTGTCCAGAATTTACACAAAATGACTTAGAACTTCTGTACTGAGTTCAAGAATCTTGGAAGAGATTGGTCACTACTTGGCCGTTGTTTCCAAAGGACCTCTTGTTAAAGCTTTCTGAGCTATAAACAGAAAAGAGAAGCCATAAGTTATAAAACAAGAACGGACAGGCTTGGGGATGTCTCCCCCTCTTCTCTGTTTCCCCTTCTGGTCAGCAGGGGGCAGTCTGACACAGATATTGCTCCCTGAAGCTTGCAGTTACTGAGCTGTCTCGGGCTGGAGGAAGAGCCATCTCACCCAGGACAGATTCACTACCTGGATGAATCAGAGCTGCCACTCAACCCGCTGCCTTAAATGATATTAGCACAAAGGCAACCACTCAGCTCTTTTAAACTGTGTCTTAACTGTAGATAAAAGCAATGAAAGATAGCATTTCGTCCCTGCTGGGGAGGCTTTGCTTGGGCAGGCTCACAGGCATCCCATCTGGATCCAGTTGGACCTTTCTATCTGCTTCCCAATCCACCCACCCCTTAAAAACCCCGCAACAAAAACAACACACGCACACACACGCACACACACGCACACACACTGATGGTCATGGAGTTTGTCTAAATTAAACATTTCTCTGCTGATGGTAGAGGCTTGACGGTTTCCACCCTTCTCCAACTCCCAATTTCTTTCCCTTCCTCACACCATCATTTCAAAACACTCTTTTCCAACTCCCAACACCCTGTGCCCTTCCCACCACATACAGAAACACACACTTAGGGAGAAAAGTTGGATTCCGCGCTGCCAGGCTGAAAAGAGAAGCCTACATTTGAACGAGTGCCACTTATCTAGTGCCAGAAAACAAAATGGATTATAAATCTTCCCCCCCGAAGGCCGTGTGTATGAGTTTTTATTCTTGGCCTCTGATCCGCACTTGGTAAAGGAGTGTCCCAGCTGCTCTCCAAAGTCACTTAACTATCCTTTGCTTGGGTTTTGTGGTTGCCTCAGTTTTCCGGTGGTTGTTTCGGTGGTAACTGCATGTTTGTCTATAGCGAAGCACAGATAGCCTCAGACTTTCACTTTGGAGGTAGTTGTTTTAAGCTGGGCAAGGGGTGAGTGTAAAGTTGAGACAATTACCATATGAGTTTGAATATAGAATTCACTACCCCTCTCCCCATTTGGCATGTATAAAATCTAACTACAGCCTATAATCACACATATTGTAGGATGTCTGGGAAGAAGAGAATGACGAAAGTGACAAAGAGAGCAGTAATGATAAAAAATGAATAAAACATCTTCGAATGGAAAGAAATATATATTAAAAAAAACTTCCTGGGAAATGTATGCTTGCTCTATCAAATGCTTTTGCGGTATATTCTCTCTCTCTCTCTCGATATATATATATATATATATATATATATATATGTATATATATGTATGTATATATATGTATGTAAATATATATATATTTTTCCTTTCAAAGAGATCTATCTCATGGAGAGGAAGCGTTCTCCTATATTCAGAATAATATGGTAAATGGATAGCAAGTTTTAAAACATTACTTGAAGGAAGAAGCAAGATGATTTTTTGGACCTGAGTTATCTAGCTAGACTGTCTTCAATATGAATTAATTTATAGGATAAATAATTCATTATACATAAATTTATTGAGTGCCTTATATGTATAAGGAACTATATTAGGGGATTTAGAGAAGGAGTAATGGCCCTTACCCTCAAGGAGTTCATAGTCTAACAAAGAAGATATTTTGACCTAATTATAATTTATATTTACATAACATGCTAAGGTTTATAAAGCCCTCTTCTAAAAGAAAAAATCCCTTAGGGCTCATAGTTCAAGTATTTGCATCTTACAGATGAGGAAACTAAGCCTGAGAGGTTAACTTGAGAATCACCTAGCTGGTAAGAATCAAGAATATGGATTTGAATGAATCCCTTGACGTCAAGTCAGGAGCAGTTCTTGAAACTAAACTTTCTTTAGTACATGATATAAGTAAATAAAGTCCACGAGATTATAATACAAGGAATCAAGGAAAAGTTCCTAAAAGAGATGTAAATATGCCATGGGAGTTCAAATAAGGAAGAGAGATCACTACTGGGGGATGCAGTGGGGAATTAGGGAAAGATTCATAGAGGAGGTGGCCTTTGAAGGATTCCAGTGGATAAAGATGGTGGGGGAGGCCCAGCAGAAGACAAAGCCTAAATGTTTTAAAGGGGCACTCTCATCTTTCAAGCAGTCATGAGGGATTGCAGTGTTTATCCTGAGAACTAACAAGGTATCTGTGGAATTTGCATATTTTCTTTTAATTGTAGGAGATATTCCATCATTTTTGGAAATAAGATCAAGAAAAACAGCAAAAATAATTCACATTTCTATATTACTTAAAGGTTAATAAATTTTTTTCCCTATATTCCTGTAAGGTATGGATTGGGAGTTGGTCAGTACTATTTTGTCTGTTTACATGTTGTATGTATATACACATATAATACTATATAAATATGAAATTTGAATTTTTTAAACTTGAAAAGATGAGTGACTAAATAAAGAATTAAAATAAGCTTATTATAAAACCTACTTTAGAATCAAATTTTTTTCTTTGAGAGCAAGATAAAAAGGCTGGTTCTTGGGTTTCTCAGAAGAAAAAGTTACTGGTGAGCACCA
This sequence comes from Potorous gilbertii, assembly GCA_028658325.1. Taxonomy (NCBI): domain Eukaryota; kingdom Metazoa; phylum Chordata; class Mammalia; order Diprotodontia; family Potoroidae; genus Potorous; species Potorous gilbertii. The sequence goes on along the minus strand of CM053770.1, from coordinate 376,340,027 downwards.
TTACTTAATACCTAATTCCTATTAATATACCTTAAAAAAGATATAATTTTGGTTGTATTGATGGTGTCTTTGGTCATGTTAAAATGAGTATAATTATTTTGCAAAATAAAAGCTTATTTCTATCTGTTTCCAAAGAAATACTGAAGTTAAAGTATAGTCATGACAATGAATTTTTTTGTTTTGTTGTGGATTTGCAGTGAAACTTTAGCCAATTCAGGCTTTTTGTGCATTCCTTTACTCATCAATTAAATAGGGAAAGTGACCCTAATATCTGTTAAGAATATTTTGAGGAGGAAAGAAGAGGGTATTATTTATGGAATTTTAGAATCTCAGAGTTGGAATGATACCAGAGAGCATCTAGTCCAAAGCCTACTCAAATGAATCCTCTTTCTTTTTTTAACATTTCTAACAAAGGTAATCCTAATATACACACATGTACACATACATAAAAACACACACACACACACACACACACACACACACACACACACACACATATATATATATATAGCTTTGTAAACTGTAAGATGTTCTATGGACGTAGACTATTGCTAGCAAGTATAGCTACTAGAAATGTATTTTTCATTGGTATAGGGAACTCCCGGGTGAGGAAACTCACTCTTGCAGAGCAGGTTGACAGTTTCTCTACAACTTCTGGCTTTAGAACATTACCTAAAAACTGAGAAGTTAAGTGACTTGCCCAGGGTCACATAACCAGTGAGAGAAGAGAGAATTAAATCCAGGTCTTCTAGCTTTTAAAGAAAATTCTCCATCACATTATACATGCTGGCTCTCATGAGTTAGCATCATCATCAATTATTATTATTTAGCTTCTGCTTGAAAATCCCTTGTGATGCAGCACTCACTGATCAGTTCCTGAAGAGAGCCCGTCCATTCCATTCTTGGTACATCTAATTTTTAGAAAGGTTTTCCCTATTTTAAGCTGAAATCTATGTCTTTGTCAGTTTCCCACATTACTCCTCCATTCTGCTTTCTAGGACCCAGTAGACCAAGTCTAATCCATTTTCCACTTGAAACATTTTGAATGTGTAAAGACTGCTATCATGTCTCCTTTTCCCCAATCCTGCCTTCCTTTCTGTTGTTAATCATTTTGATTTTCATCAATCAAACCTTATAGTGACATGGTTTCAACTATCCTTGCTTTCCTCTGGGTGCATTTCAGTTTGTCAAAGTTCCTTGTAGAACGAGTTACCCACAATAAGGCGATTTTCCATATGTAGGCTGACCAGGGCAAAGTACAGCTGGATTATCATTTTTCTTGACCTGGATACTATTCTTCTAATAATATAGCCTATAATCACATTAGCTTGTTTGGTTTCTATGTCAACTACAGATTCAGAGTGAGTTTGCAATTTACTAGAACACCTAGGTCTTTTTTAAAATCAATAACTTTTTTTAGCCACATTTCTGCCATTCTGTTTTTGAGCAATTGAGTTTTTAAACCCAATTGAAGGACTTTGCATTTATTTCTACTACATTTTAGTTTGTTAGCTTCATCATCATTGTAGCCTATCAATATGCTTTTGAATACCAATTTGGTCATCCATTTGTATTACTATCTTTTCCAGTTTTATGTAATCTGAAATTTCAACAAGTATGTCTGTGGTGTCACTAAGTCTTTAACATAAAAAATCCCCAACAACCCTAATACAACATACTGGATAGCTTAGGAAGCAAACCGAAGTATTTTGCACACACACATATCTGTATATACATATAGATATGTGTGTTTACATGCACATACACACATATGTATATACATACAGATATGTGTGTTTACATGCACATGCACACACACACACACAGGGAAATGAGTTTTCCTTTGTTGGTGGCTAGTTCCCCCTCACTGACCATCTTTAAGTAGGAATGCTATTGAATAAAGTTATAACTTGGCTAGAAATTGGGTTAGATGACTTCTGAGGTCACTTCCAACTCTATTCCAAATGTGTCATTATTTGTTTAAAATAATTTTCATTATATATATATATATATATATATATATATATATTTACTGGTGGTGGTGGGGGGTTGGGGG
>CM053770.1:376223416-376337871 GCA_028658325.1 Potorous gilbertii | reverse complement strand
GTGTGAACTCAAGTTTTCCCATGCTCCTCTATGGCTCTCTCTTTGCTACATCAGGTTGCCTCTCAGTTTTTTCTTTTATTCTATATTGGCATTGTTAAACTGAAATGATCAGATTCTGGAAAAAGCACTGAGTGGTGGGGTAAGGTGAAACATAGAGATATACAGAAGGTGAGGAAACTAAACAGATAAGAGAACTTGTTTGTTTCTGGGACCAGAGGTATTGAAACCTCCAAAAGGAGAGAGTGGAGCAGATAATGCCATAAGGTCTGAGGCTCAGGGGATGAAACTTTGGAAGCCAAAGGGCTTTTTTTTGGTCCTGCAACCTAAGACATAAGGAAGGACTTGAAAATCCCAGCCATTGAGATATCGAGGGAGAATGGAGAAGGCTACTGAACTCAAGGGAAAGAATTCTGGGTGGGTGAGTCTCACATAGAGAAGTGTCTTCCCAAGCAAAGAGGCCTACTCCCTAAGAAAAGAGTAGGAGAAAGACTACAATGACTGACAAACCCAGTAGCCCTTCTTAAATGAATTTGCTTCTGGCTGGTAGTATGGACGAGCATCTGATGATGACAGGATTTGGGCTGATTGCCCTTTTTGGGGAACAAATTCTCAAAGAAGAGATTCAGTAAGGGAAATGGGGGAGTTATGAAAGATCTAGAGTTAGTTCTTTCAACATTTATGAGAAGAATCAAGTTTCATTTTTGATCTTTCTTTAATTTTATAAGTCCAGAGAAAGAGAGATCAAGATCAAAAATCCATGCCTTTAGGCAGGCAGATAGAAGAGTTAAAATAACTACGTAGAAGAAATTCTCATTATGGGGACTCAATAAACCAAACCTTCTTGACTCACTGGTGGAAGAAGGGAGAGAGGCACAGGAACCTGGCTTTAGACTGATAGAAAGGAGGTTCCTATGGCAACTAGGATGTGTCATTAGGAGATTCACTCTGGCATGTGGTAAATCCTTTCATTAGTCTCCTCAGGCTCTGTTAGTTGCCCATTCTTTCCTCTGGGTAAGCTAATAGGGTTGGCTATAGTGCTTCTCCCTTCCAGGTCCCCCTGAACAAAAGAGATTGCCTTCCCAGATTGCTATGCAAGTAAATGTCTACAAATTCCGACAGAAAGTCAGCTACTGGAAGCCCTGTCTGGAGCATGCCTACTACCTTCATTTGCATTCTGATTTCTACGATTTAACTGAAGGCACGAGTTGTCCCTGCCAAGTATCTCCTGCCTATCAAGGGATCCAAGGTAGGACTGCCCAGAGCAGCCTGACTTAGGAGGACTGCCACAGTAACACAACTAGTGCATCCCTAAACATTTAGTAATAAAAAATCTGTTGTTCTTTGGTCGCCAGGATTTAACAAGCCTAATCCCTAGGAGAGGTGATAAAAATTCATTAATCTAATTAAATACTTCTTATTACCAAAGTGACTTTGTAGAGTAGCTTTGCTGAAGGAGAAGTGCAAAGTAAAATGGAATCCCAGCAGAGAAGCAAACGTTAGACTTGAGCAAGCTGGTACATGCTTCATTAAACTCATAATTATCCTTTGGTTCTAAGTAGCTGATAATATTTAATGAGTATCCAAGATAATTTAAAGAAAATGTTTACTAATGAGGTACAAACATTGCCATGGAACACCGATACCTAGGGTCCCATAGCATGTATCTTCCTGCTGGATCTTGTCTTCTGATTATTGTGGGAGAGATAGGAGGGACTTTGGGTGGGGATTTGAACCGACCAAAATCATTTTATGGCAAAAATCTCACAAGAGACCAATATCTCCATGGTTTAGGATTAGGGGACACTAATGGTAGAATTTCAGGTTTTTTCAGTGGGTAGGGTGAGGAATTTAATTCAGTAAATATTTACTAAGCATTTACTATATTCCAGGGCAGCTAGGTAGTACAATGGAGAAAGTGCTGGAACTGGAGTTAGGAAAACTCATCTTCCTGAGTTCAGAACTGACCTCACACACTTACTAGCTGTGTGACCCTGGGCAAGTCATTTAACCCTGCTTGCCTTGGTTCCTAATCTGTAAAGTAAACTGGAGAAGGAAAGGGCAAACCACTCTAGCATCTTTGCCAAGAAAACGCCAAATGAGGCCACAGAGTCAGACATGACTGAAATGACTGAACAATATTGTATGCCAGGCACAGTTTTTGGTGCAGTGGATAGGGCACTGAACTAGAGTCAGGAAGACTGAGATGAAATCCCTGTCTCTGATGTTTACAAGCTGAGGGACCCTAGGCCAGTCACTTAACCTTTGTCTGCCCTGTTTCCTCATGTGTAAAATGGAGATAATAGTTGCATCTAGTTTCCAGGGTTGTTGTAGGGATAAAATGAAATAATAATATGGAAGGTATTTTTTCTAAAAGACAAGAAGTTCTTCCCTTTGTTTAAATGAAATGTCTCATACTTCAGTTTCAACCCATTACCTTCTTTGTAGCTTCTCAGTACATTTTGTGGGCAGCTAGGTGGTACTGTGGGTAGAGTACTGGAATTGGTGTCAGGAAGACTCCTCTTCCTGAGTTCAAATCTGGCCTCAGACACTTATCAACTGTGTGATCTTAAACAAGTCACTTCACCCTTTTTGCCTCAGTTTCCTCATCTGTAAAATGAGCTGGAGAAGGAAATGGCAAACCATTCTAGTATCTTTGCCAAGAAAACCTCAAATGGAGTCATAAAGAATCAGACTCAACATTAACAACAAAAGCCCTTTGTGAAGTACTACATAAATATTTGCTATTATGATGTAAAGATTAAAAAAATGAAGTCTCCCTACTGGGGGTGGGGGCAAGGAGAAAAACAGTATGTACAAGGACAAATCAATACAAAATATATTCAAAATAAACATATACAAAATAAATTCAGAGTCATTTTGGTTAGGGGGAACTTTAGCAATTGGGGTGGGGCATCAGGAAAGGTCTTATGTGACACTTGAGCTAAACCTTTAAGGGAGACTGGAAATACAAGAGGCTGAGGTGAGGGAGAAGAACATTTCAAGAGTGGAGAAATGAAAGTGTGGGGAAAATTAAATTTTTTGATAATAAATAATAATAGCTAAAAAGCTAGCTAGCATCTAACTAGCTAGATAAGCAGAATGTTATAGTAGAACAGAAACTGGTCTCAAAGCCAGGAACACTTAGATTCTAAATCTGTCTCTGACACTGGACTACCCAGCAGCCTAGGCATCTCTCTAAGACTATAAAGTTGTAGCTAAGGCACTGCCTTACATTGGTAGAGATGATTTCCTCATGGGGAAGTTCCCTATATCAATGACAGCTAAACCCTACCCCTGATATCTGGATAATCTTTTAAGATTCACTAAGCACTTTGAGTATTTCTTATTTGGTCTTTACAAAAACGTGTAGGGTGGGTGCTACTATTATGCCTATTTTTATAGACATAGAAACTGTTGCTCAAAGAGATTAGTATCAGATGTAGGATTTGAACCCATGTTCTCCAGACTCCTGTCTGGTACTCTCTCACCTCTACCACATTGCCTTAACATATGTGATGCCTCAATAACTGGTGCTATCTGGAGACCCAGGTTTACAAGACTTTTCCTTATTTATTTTTTCTTACTGTAATTGTGGCTTTTTTTGTAGTTTTTTTTTTATTAAAGAGGGATAGGTCCAGAAATCTAGTCTTGATGTTCAGGGTGGCAGCTAAAATTTCAGGCAGCCAACACACTTTGTAGTTTGTTCTTTGTCATAGTTCTTTGGGGACTTTAAAAACTTTCTTAAGTTGCCTTTAGCCCAGTAGGGTGCAGACTAACATGTTCTGGAAAGTAACTGATAATAAACCACAATTCAGCATCTCACTGGCATTTGAAAACTAAAGAGAAAGACGGAGACAAAGAAATGGAAAGGACTGATGAGAGACAGTGATTCTCCCCCAACCCCCCTTCTTCCTTAACAGCAACCAGGCTGTGAGTCGAGCAGACAGCTATGATAGCTCAAGGATGCCATGAACTGTGCTTAATTTTCTTGTCCACTTGCTCCAGGAAAAGAATGGGAGAGTGAAAGATGGGGAGTATTTTTCATCCTCTCGTACTGCTGAGCAATGGCAGAAGGGACTGCTGAGGGGCAGAAGCAGGCAAGGATGAGTGAGGCTGAGTTCAGGTAGGATTAGGAACTTGATAGGCAGAATATCCAGAAATCAGAGCATAGCATTATAGCAGGAGTTCAGGAAGGGACTGGGGTGGGACAGGTAGAGTAGATCTCAGATCGGGCAGACTTGGGGGAGTTCTCTCCCCTCTCCTCAAAGACGAAGATGAAACACTCTTTGCCATCATGGAGTTTACATGCTCACTCAAAAGGTGAGGGTTTATCTAGATAAATTGTACCAAGAGGTGAGTGTTTATCTAGGTAAATTGTGCCAACTGCTGTCAAACAGCTTTTGAAAGGTACAAAAGATAGTTCCAGTCCACACGGGTCAGGTTGATGCTAGGAAAATGGAGATGGGGTCCCCAAGATCTGTTTCATTCAAGGGTCTGGACCATTCATACAAGTTGCCCAAAACCCTGAGGGAATCAATACAATAAACATTTAATAAGTGCCTATCATGCACAAGGCACTATGAGGCATTAGAATCTGGGTAGGGGCTCAGAGATAGAGATTTTCTATAGGGAAAATGAGGTAAAGAATGTCCTTTTTTACCTAAACAAAAGAAAGTCATTCTAGGAAAGGAAGACTCTCAGGGTTTCTGGCCAAAACCAGAAATAATTGCTATTTACACTCACTCCAGAGCCATCAGAATTGGGACCCATTGTTGGCTAATCAATGCAAACCAGAGTGATTTGAGTTTAAGGCTTGGTCCATAAAGAACTGCATCCAGTCCTCCTGATCTGTATCTTGCCACTGGACCCAGACCGCTCCAGAGGAGAGAATGAGGCTGGTGATGTTGCACAGCTCTCCCTCACTGAAATCTAATTCACTTGCAAGTCATGACATCTCCTTCCTGTGGTCATGGTCATTTTTGAGAACAAAGAACAAGCAGTGAGTAGTAGTATATGCTCCACTGGGGACCTAACTGCTAATTTCAGTTGGGTAACACAGCTTCCTTCCTCCCTGCCTTCCCGCCTCCCTCCCTCCCCCCTTTCCTTCCTTCCTTCCTTCCTTCCTTCCTTCTTCTCTCTCCTCTCCCTCTGTCCAAATAGGGAATCATACCATTACCTGAGGGTGCTCTGCCCAAAGGAATATAAATTTTGATCTCTGAAATCTAACAAGATATCTTGGGGTTTAAAGACTAGTTTTTTATGGACCATGTTCAGGAGGTAGAAAGAAGGAAATAAGCTTTTATTAAGCACCAGGCATTCTATAATGTTATCTCATTTAGTTCTTATAACAAGCTTAGGAGGTAGATTATCTTCATTTAATAGTTGAAGATACTGAGGTTAAGTGACTTACTCAGGGTCACACAGCAAGTAAGTGTCTGAGGCTGGCTTTGAACTCAGGTATTCCTGAATCCAGGCCCATCACTGTCCGCTGCACCACCTATCTAGCTGTAAGTGCTGTTGGCTCTTAGAGGAATGGATGACTATGAGTTGGAGTGGACTGGGAAGGCTACAAAGAAAAGAAGAGATATGAGTTGTCTTGAAAGATGGATAGAATTTGGTTAATGACAGAGAGGAGAGCATTTCAGATGGGGTAACTGGGAGACCAAATGTGAAGGGAGGACAGTCCAAGACTTGTTTTGGAATTTGGTAATAAATACATCAATGGAAAGGCAGTGTGACTTGGTAGATGAAAAGTTGGTTTTAGAGTTAGAAAGACCTGGGTTGAGTTCCATCTCTGTCACTAGATCATGGGCAAGTTACTAAACATTTCAGTATCATCAGGAAATGCTGTATGACTAAACATTTTAGACAAATGCTACTTGCACCATCCCAGAAAGATTCCACACCAGGATTTCCCCACACTGAGGAAATCACAGGTCAAGAATCCCTCCTTCCCCGCTACCTCACTACCAACTGGAGCGGAGGGTCCAGGACAAGGAGTAGTGAGATATAAAAGACAAATTTTCTAAAATAAACCATTAACTCATTTTTCCTGAGTCTAACCTTCTTCTTCTTGTCTCCTCCTGTTCATCAACCACTCTAATTTAGATAGTGTGCCCAACAGGCATGTCTAATTCTGCACTGTAGATGGCCCCTAGCATATTGTTGACACTCAATAACTGCCATTAATCATTTATGTAATTGGTGGGAGGAAACTAATTGGCATACAGTTCCCCAGGGTGCAGAGTAGAGGTTCTGGCCAAGTTCTCCATGCCAAATCCCTGTGCTTAATACAAAGCCCCATAGGAGAGCCATGGAGAAACTCCTGCTTCAAGAGCCCTGGCCCCAGTAAACTGCCTGCTATGTTCTCCCCCTCCCCCATCTCAAACTGGGAGTTTTGAATGAGTGCAGCTGGACCTGGAACCCACATCTCTCAGGGGTGCTGAAAGGGGGTTCACTGTTTTAGCCCCTGAGTTATATTCTTCTACTGAAAGGAACGTAACTGATTCAAATCTGTATCTATCTAGATTTCAACTGCCAGCCTTCATACCCTCACACACAAATGGGAGACCAGTTGCATAACAGTTATAAATTGGTGGCTATATAAGCTGTAATGACTTGACTTCTGTTGACTCATGTGTTGCTGCACAGGAGGCAGGAGTCTGGCTTTAAAAAAATTTCATAGCATGCCTAAAAGATATTTTATTTCAGATATACACTTGTACACACATGTACACAAGCTACATCATACACATATAATATACACATACATATACACATACACATGCACATATCCATATCTATATCTGCATACACATATACATGTATATACACAATATACATATACATTTTATGTCTCATAACTAGGCATCATATAAGATGACTCCTTATTCATAAGCTTTCCAACTGGGATGGTTTGAATGCAGGAAGAGTATAATTTTAACAGCTGCCTTGCCTGCATCTGAGAATGGCTCTGCAGATGTGTTACCTATTGTATGGCACAGAAGGTGCCAGCATAGTAAGCAGTCATCAATACAGAGGGAGAAGACCGTCTGTTCACTTTCTGAAAATATAAGCTCATGATAACGGCTTGAATGCTTCATCTTGTAGACACAGCAAGATTCATAAAACAGTCTTTGATTCCTTTTAGAGTGGAGTCTTTTTTCCTCTCCTGAACACTCCTTCAAAATCTAGCAGGCATTTTACAATTGAGCAGATAGGCTGATACTTTAAAAACTCCTTTGAAGGACATAGTAAATGCCCTTCAGAGAGGCAGAGAATGAAATCTCTGTTTTATGTTAAAATGAAATGATATCTGGTTAGCTTTATTTTTAAAATTTTCAGCCTTTATTATTTTTCCCCTCTATTTTACAGGTGACACTGAAATGAGGCATTTGCAAAATTATATCCTGGATGTTAAGTTAGGCAGAAGGATTGTTGAAACTTATTAGAAGTCTTTCTGTTCCCAACACTCTACTATTGATTTTCCTCACTCCTCCATCTCTGCTCATAGCCCTCCTCCCCCAGTCTCATGCTCAATAATTTGGATCACTGAAGGAAGGAATTGCATAATTGTAGAAATGAGAGCTGGATGGACTTGCCCAGCTCATGTTTGAAAGGAATCTCCACTATGACATACTTGACAAGTGGCCATCTAACCTCTGCTTAGAGACCTCAAACGAACAAGCAGCTCACTACCTCTTGAGATAGCCCATCACACCTGAGGCAGTACCAATGATCAGGACACGTGGACATCTAGGCTAGATTTGCTCATTTGTCCTGGTTCTATCCTCTGAGGCCAAGCAGAGCAAGCCTAATCTTCCTCATGGCAGCTTTTCAAGTACTTGAGGAAGCTGTCTGGTTAATATAAAGACTACAGTTCCATTTTGACTGGTTATTGGTCCTAATTATTCAAATATCTCAAATTTTAATTAAGGTTTTTTGTAGTAAAAACTTATTTTTAGTAGAATTATAGACTAAGAGTTAGAAGGGAGGTTAGGGCTTAGGGATTTAGTTCAATCACCTCATTTTACTGATGAAGAACCAGAGAGGTTGGGCTCACAGAACCAGAAGCAGATACAGAATTTAGATCCGGATGCTCTCGTTCCTAATCCAGCATGTGCTCAAGTACGTAACACTGAATGTACTCCCTTGGTCTCCACCTTCTCTCCCTTATATCAATCAAAAAGTAACTGTTCAGTATCCCTTTGTCTCAAGTCTCTGCTTCCTTTTTTCCAGGGATGAAATTAGCTAACCCGAGCCAATGTGTTAATGGATGATGCCACGTTAATAGGGAGGACTGCCCTCACATCCTTTTGCTCTTAGTAGCATATGTGTGTGTGTTCATCCTTCATTGCTGAAGAAGACCATGGCATCAGAGAAATAATGACGTGACTTACACTTGACTTTGTTTTTGAGCGAGGGAGGGCTGTGCAGGTCACCAGCCTCACTTCTCCTCCAGAGCCATCTGAATCCAGTGACCAGATATTCATCAGGATGAGTGGAGATGACCCAGGATGAGGCAATTGGGGTTAAGTGACTTGCCCAAGGTCACACAGCTAGTGAGTGTCAAGACCCTGAGGTGACATTTGAACTCAGGTCCTCCTGACTCAAACACTGGTGCTCTGGCTACTGCACCACCTAACTGCCCCTTAGCATATGTGCATTGTAACAAAGGACTTATGTGCAATGACTCTAATAGTAAAACTTATCAGTACTAGCCACGTGGCTGCTATATTTATAGTCGTAAAGCATTGGTCTGACCATGTCATCACTCCAGCTGCAGAAACTGTAGTGACCCCCTAATGCCTCTAGGATAAAATGCATAATCCTCTATTTGTGTCTTCTCAGTCTGCCTCTAACCTTTGTTTCCAGATTTACCAAAGATAAGTAAAGAAATAGCCTTCTTTTGATGCCTTCAAGACACCTGGCCCAAATGAACTACTTCTTTGAGTCCTGTAAGAACTGGCAAATGTGATTCCTCTTACCCATGATATATAATTTTTTTTAAATTATGGAAAACTAAAGCATCATGTAAATGAAGCAGGGCAAATGCTATCCTGATTTTTTTTAAAGAAGGGGTAAGTTCAACTGTGCCTAAAAGATCCCACATGTACAAAAATATGAATCACAAAAGTGGGGAAAGGTCCCACATGTACAAAAATACGTATAGGAGCTCTTTTTGTGGTGGCCAAGAATTAGAAATCGAGGGAATGCCTGTCAATTGGGGAATAGTTGAACAAGTTGTGGTATATGAATGTATGGAATACTATTGTGCTGAACAGTTGGATTTCAGAAAAACCTGGAAAGATTTATATGAACTGATGCTGAGTGAAATGAGCAGAACCAGGAGAACATTATACATAGTGTGTAAAGTATGTTTGTGACAGACTAAGCCCTTCACGGCAAGGCAAGGACCTAAAACATTCCCAAAGGGCTCTTAAGGCAAAATGTCATCCATGTCCAATAAAAGAATTGGAATGCAGAATGAAGCAGACCATTTCCTCTTACATTGTTTTGTTTTTTTATTATGGTTTTTCCCATTCATTTTAATTCTTCTGTGCAAAATGACTAATATGAAAATGTGTTTAATAAGAATGTATGTGTAGAATCCATATAAGATTGCAAGCCGTCTCAGGCAGGAAGGGGAGAAGGAGGGGGAGAAAGGGAAATGATTGTTGAAAACTAAAAACAAATTAATTAAATTAAAAAAAAAAGAAGGGGAGTAAGTTCTCAAAAGTATAGGCTGTTGAATCTAACTTTGATTCCTAAGAAAATTCTAGGAGGGATCATTAAACAAGATGGTTGGTGAACATCTAGAAAAAGAAGGGATATTTGCAAAAATCTAGATTTTTTTTTTAAATGAGAACAAGTCATGTCAGACTAACCTCCTTTAGAGTTTTGATAGGATTGCTAAAATAGTACATAAGGAGAATTATCTGGATGTTACCTAAATTTTACCAAGGTTTGATTGTCTAATGATATCCTTGTGGAGAAAATGGAGAGATATGGATCAGGCATTAGTACAATTGAATGTATTAAGAACTGATTAGATCTCCAATGGTATACGCCAGGAGTATATCTGACTCTTGGTTCTGCACTAACTTTTTTATAGTGACTTGGATAAAGAGATACATGGCATCCTCATTAAATTTTCAGGTAATACAAGCCTGTGAGAGATATGTAAACCACTGGAGGCCTTGGCAAGAGATGTCAATGCAGAGAGAGACATAGCTTCTTTTTTCACCAACAAATTCTTTCCAGCAATGGATGGCAGTTCAGAGAACTCTAGCTTCATTTTCACACATTTCTAAAGTTACTTCTCTGATCCAAGTGCAGAAAAGTTATAGCCTACCTCTGAAATCTCTTCTTTTACCTTTTTGCTTGGCCTGGTTCAGAAATGTATTCTCACCTTGAGAAATATTATTCTACTTTATGATGAGTAAGTAAACCTGATCTCTTCCAGCTGAACCATAATCAGGCAAAGTACAGTTGTTCAATAGTCATAAAATGGGTCAGGAGTTCAGAGTTTCTCAGTTATTAACTCCAAAGTGCTCAACATGTCATATGCAGATTAATGACGAGAACACAGACCCTTGAAGGAGACTTTCCCATTGTTTCTCATAATTTTACCAGAGGCAGTTAAATGGAAATCTTGGATAGAAACAGTGGATAAAACCTTGAGTCAGGCATTCCATTGTTTCCATTGTTTCACTGGAAGCAGCTGGTGGCACAGTGGAGAGAAAGATGGGCTTGGATTTAGGAAGTCTTGAATTCAAATCCAGCAACAGATGTTTATTAGTTGTGTGACCTTGGACGAGTCACGACCTCCATTTGCCTTTATTTCCTCAGCTATAAAATGGGGTTGATAATACCACCAATTGTCTAGGATTGTTGCGAAGATCAAATCGCATAATAATGTAAAGTACTTTACGTAGTAGAAGGCACATAGTAGGTGCTACGTAAATGTTAGCTGATATGAGCCATTATTCTAGGTCCCAAATTATTAAAGTTTCAGTGCCTGGGGCACAAACCTTCCCTTCCCTTCCCTTCCTTTTCTTTCCTTTCCCTTCATCCTTCTCTTCATCCTTCTCTCCTTTTCTCCATTACTGCATATCAAAGCCTGTCTGTTTGCCATTATTTATCAGAATTTTGTAGCTCTGACCCTTTGGTTAAATTTGGATGATATATGGAAGAGAAAAATGACTAGATCTAAAATAGATGTATGGGGGTCAAATAAAATACTCTGATTTCATTAATTCTCCCTATATGACACCCTAGATATAATTGCTTTGTAGAAAGCATCACTTAATTACTACGAGATCTAGACTTCAGTGGCTGAAGAATTCTACTATACTATAAATTCTCTTAGGACAGTGATCGTATTTTATATAATTCTTTTCATTCCCGCCATCATCTCTAGCACAGTGCTGGCATGTCGAAGACACCTTATATATAATTGTTGAATTGAAGTATTGTTTGGATTGAAACTAAATAAATTACTTAAGAATTTGGCTGTAGTATAGGTGAGTAGCCCAAACCCACAGCAAAACATGAGGTTGGATGTGTCCACTATTCCATTCCTTTAGCACTGTCTGAAGAGTTCAGGGTCCCATAGATATCACATTGTAGATGTTGACTTTCTTGATATGACTTCCCACTTTTTGATTAATTCATTTTTGAGTAGTGTGTAACTCAATGAAAAGAATTTATTAATATCTTGCCCTATCTGTTTTACTGAAAAATGCTTGGGGCAGAATTTTCAGGTGTAGGCTGACATTTCACCTAGGGCTTCTCAGTTCAGAGAAGGGCCTAATGACCAGAATGTTGAGGGAACCTGAAGCCATGAAAAGTGTTGGAAATTCCTGGGTATGTTAAGGATGTCAGTCTGCACAAGGGAGACGGAGGCAGGATAACAGCTGTATTTAAATATTTGGAGCATTGTCATTTGGAAGGAGAGATTAAACTTGTGTTGCTTGATTCCAGAGAACGGAAATAGAACCAAAAGTTGCAACTTACATGGATGTAGAATTTAACTTAATATAAAGTATATAATATAAATATTATTTGTATATTACCTGGTCTTTTATAAAGTATATATTATAGACTGATATAGGGAGAGCATATAATATGATAAATTATAATGTGATATGATATAATACAGAAAGGTAGCATATTATGTAGGCAGCTAGGTGGCAGAACATATACAGTGCCATGCTTGAAGTCAGGAAGACTCATCTTAATGAGTTTCAATCTGATCTCGCACATTTACAAGCTGCGTGACCCTGGGCAAGTCACTTAACCATATTTGTCTCAGTTTTCTTATCTGTAAAATGAGCTGGAGAAGGAAATGACAAACCCCTTAAATATCTTTATCAAGAAAACCACAAATGGGTTCACAAAGAGTTGGACATGACTGAACCAACCAAACAGCAACAGCAACAACAACAGAAGTATGGTTGAGTTGATTGGGGATTGGTTTTGGAATCAGGAAGACTTGGATTCGTGACCTACTTCTGACATGTAGTAGCTGTGTGACCATGGGAAAGTCACTGAACTCCTCAGGGTCCCTGACAGCATGCTTATCCTTTAAGTTACTGATGAGTTGCCAATTTGTATCAGAGGAGAGCTTCTGCACTCTAAATTCCCTGTACCAATGAAATCTCAATTCTGGATGGGAAAGAGAAGAGGTAGAGAGGAAGAGAGAGACATACACAGACAGAGATAAATAGAGATGGAGAGACTGAGAGGTAGAGATAAAGAAATTCTAATCTTGGTTGCATTGGTTTTGTTTGTGTAAAACACTTTTCAATTTAATATAATCAAAATCATTCATTTTGCGTTTCATAATGTTCTCTATCTCTTGTTTGCAAGCCTAATTCTTCTTAATCTCAGTGCCTTCCCTCTGAGATTATGATGGTTGTATTTTATCAATATATAAGTTTATCTTGTTTGTACATAGTTGTTGGCCTGTTCTCTTCCTAATTAGATTGTAAGATATTTGATAGCAGGAAGAATTTTTTCCCTCTCTTTGTATCCCCAGTGCTTATAAGCTCATAATGAGTGTACTCTACATTACCTCTGTAAAGCATGATATGACATGATATGCCATGCTATGCCATGCTTCAAGAATATAACATTTTATTATAAAATATATAACATAAGATGCTTTCCAAACAACAGAAATGGTACAAAAATGGAATGGATTGCCTTGTATTTTGAGTTCTACATCGCTGGAGCTATTCAAGTTGTGTTTGGATTTGTGTTTAAGGATAAGGACTAGATAATCTCATAGGTCCTTCTCAATTGAGAGATTCTGTGACATTACATATCCTTGGGCCAACTCTTTCAAGGGTCTGCTATTTGTGATCTTCTAGAGCAGAGCTGTCAGGGTACACTGTAGGTAGTTGACTGTTTTAAGAACTTTCAGTGATGTTGCAGAAATATTTCCAGAATTCAAAGTATTGCCTAATCCCAACTCTGATTTAATCTCCTCTTCATTCTGGCTGCACACAAGAGACATAATGAACTGGGAAGCCTCATGTTATTGGTTTCAATTCATTGATGATCCCCTAGTCTATTATATTTGATAAAAAGACACTTGAATTAAAAAAACAATGAGCAGCAAATGGCATCTTACTTACCTGGCTCTATATTCTGGACACCTAAGCTTAACATACTGAAGCCTTGGAAGGGTGAAAGGGATGGAGGGGTGCGGCAGGCAGGCCAACCCTGATTGATGGTTTACTTCCTTTCATTCACTAAAATCAGAGGGGGCTAATGTATTCGGTGGATATGCCACCAGACAACATTCTCTTTCTAAATAGCTAAAGTATCAGAAGATATTTTTATTTTACTTTTCCTATTTATGAATTAATACTGTCAGATATTACTAAAGATTTTTTATTTCAATGCCAGTCTAGGTACTATTGGGCATTGTTATTATAAAATATAGACTGTTAAACAAAACAAAAGGATGGAGTTCATGCAGATTGCATATTTTAGGAAATAAATATATAAAACAGAGCTATAATTAGAAATCCCAACATCTTCAGTTATGCATGAGGGCAACTTCCAAAGAGTCTGGTCTGTTATCCTAAGACCATCTGACTGAAGGTGACCCATATCCTCTACCTCGGTTGGTCTATGATTCTTTATCCTCTCCTGAGGCTTCACCTCCCATCAACCTTATGGGGTGGGGGCTGGTACTGGTTTTTGAGATATGAAAATGTAATCTCTGAACAATAATGAGGAAGAAACATGCCCATCACAGCTGTTAGCATCTGGTTAAAGCCCTGACTGTCTCACCCTAGGTATGGCTCCATATATATCAATAGACCGAAAATAAACTTAGCCCATAGTTCAATGCATTTAGAGCCAGAAGAAACTTTACTTATCATTTATTACAACTTTTTTTTTATAGATAAGAAAAATGAGGCCCAGAGAAGTCAAATTACTCACCCAAGTTCACACAAACAGTAAGCTAAATATGACATTGTATAACTGTCTGGGGATAGAGAGCAGACATTGGGAGACAGTTTCCCTGCTCCTTTCCTGGAATTCCATTAGTTAATCATTAATGAAAATGGCTCTATGGGTTGGCTGGAATGGCTCTGAGTAAAGAATTGTAATGCTGAAAGAAACAGAATGAAATCAATGGAGGCTAACAGCTGATTTAAAAAAATTAAGTAGAAGTTGCTATGACTGGTGACATAAGTGAAAACTCCTCAGTTTAAGAAAGGATCAAGAACAACCCAGACTGAAGAGTGTGAGGAGGGAAGTTTTGCCACATCTGGAAAGTCACTCCACTGCTTGAATGAACAGAGCAGCTTCTAGTATTAATAAGCTATAAGGTGAGATGCTCTCTGAGAGACTTGAGGATATTCAAGTGAATCAATTATCTACACAGCCATAAAAGCACTTCCACTTTTGTAGACAAAGATGAGGACAGCAATAAAAGAGTTCAAAGGAAAAGGCACACTGGCTTCCAATAATGTGACTGCTTGGCTTATGGAAAGGGCTGACTGCAGAAAATAAAGCTGTCAAGGAAGAAAGGACACTTACTAGTACAGGATTTGATAAGAAGACTATTGCCAATACAGTAAGCTTGCTTTATTTTAATAAGAGGATGCAAAATAATAACACAAAGGACCAAAGACTGCCATATCTTTTTTTTATCCAGAATGCCATAAATATGGCTGGGAAGACTTATTATTAGGATTACTATTATTTACAAGAAGCACATTTCCCCCTTTTTATATCATGAAAACTCTTATAGACAGGAGGAAAGTGAAACCAAAAATCTTGGTGAGAAGGATTCTGGATGAATTTGACTGATAAAATGGTCCTAAGGTTACTAACTTGTTAGACTAAAACCTTTGAATTATGTCCTTTATAATTTTCCAATTTTAGGAACTTTAATTTTAAAATCTTCTAATTAATAAGTATACACTAGAATTTTATAAAATCCCAGTATTCTCATAATGTAGACAGTGGACTGTAATGGAACTTTTAATGAGTGTCTTTAGAAGCACATGATTACATATGGCTCCCCACATTTTTCTCATTCACTTGGCTTGAAAAGAAAGCTTCTTATAGTACCCTTGCCCAGACCAAGAGATGACAATAACATCTATGAGTCTCAAGAGTTCTTGCAGACTCACACATGGCTGAAATAGACATGAGTTTGCCTGCAGGATCTGGGGGCAGGCAGTTCATGGCCATTATTCTTGAGCCTTTTATTTAGAAGGTGGAAGAATCTAAATTTCCTAGGCAGTATGGTTCTGGTACCTAGACTTCTAGAAGAGAAGAATGATTTCTGACCAGTGCCAACCTTGGGTGTTGCCTCTAGATTAATCTGGGGTTCAATAGGTAAAAGATCAGACATTCAAAAGAGAGAGAGAAGAGTTCCTGAGCAGTATGCCCCTCAGGGAAAGACTAGCATGATCCATTTTGTCCTTGTATCTTAACAGGAAAATTGTGGAGTAGTAAGGGAATGAAATCCATGGCATGGTCAGGGCAGAGAGAAAGAAATCAAGACCTTGCTCTGTTTCTATTATGTTATATTTTGAATACTGAAGGTTTGATGGGAAGGACTTTGGTTGTTGCTTGTCTTTCAATCTTGAAGTAAGTTTGCCATCCAGGGGAGTCCAAAATGTAGATAAGCATGACACGTTGCAATGGAAATGGATAGTATTCGGTGAGAAAGAGGGCTTTAACCAGAATGTTGTAGGGTTAGTTGGCCTTTGCCCTAAAGGAAACCCTATGTTCACTCCCCTTTTCAGAGTAGTTGAATTGAAAGTGTTGTGGCAGATGAACTAATGTGATGCCTTATGTGTTTTCTGTATCTTTTTATAAGTTCTGTGGATTCTTTACATCTTAAAATTTTTTTTTTGTGGAATGAAATAAAGTCTGTCTTCTTCTCAATATGCATTTGTTGCCTTGAATACTCATATTGGGAATCCTGTTATACACATTTGTGGAAATCTAGAAAGGAGCATAATTTTTTTCTCAAACTCTCTCTTCTCTTCAAACCTACACCTTCACCTTCTACCTCTTCACTCTTGCTCAAGTAAAGGCTTCACTTCCTTACTTTACTGAGAATAAATGAGCCATTAAAAAAAAACTTCCTTCCACCCTCCCTCCTTTCCTTCCTTCCTTCTTCCTTCCTTCTTTCTTTCTTCCTTCCCTTCTTTCTTCCATTCCATGGTTATTTTGTTTTTACAAATGTTTATTATCTCCCTAGCTTTCTAGTTTGCTTTTGAATGGCTGGCCTTTTTTGGCTGGAATGCACTCCCTCCTCACCTCTGTCTCATTGAATCTCTGTCTTTCACAATGATTCCCCCCCCCCCCCCCCGCAATGAACAACAGAAAGAAAACCTTAGAGACAAATATGCATAGTACAGCAAAATAAATCCCCATGCTGATTGTATCAAAAAAGACGTAGATCTTATTATCTTATTCTCTATTTTAAGTACATCACCTCTCAGGCAGCAGGTGGGTAGCATATTTTGTTTTTATGGTTTATCATTAAATTGATCAGAGTTTTAGAGTCCAAGTTGTTTTTCTTTATAATGTCAATGTATAAATTGTTTGGACTGAGGCTATTTGTATTAGCTCCCTCCTCCTCACTTCTCCCCCTTTCAAAATAACTTGACGTTTTGTCTTCCACTTTTTTCTTCCAGATCTTGCCAAAGCTGTGCCCTTCTTCCCCTATTTTCCCATCTTCTCCATCAGGTAGCTACTTCAATTTCCATCTACCCACAACTCTGCTAGTTTTCAATTTTTCCTCTCTATTTGTTCCATTTCTGCATCCTTCAATCACATCCAAGTTATTCCAATCCCTAAAAGTCCTCCACTAGGCTTTACTACCACCTTAAGCTATCACTTGTTACCTTTTCTTTCTGTCAAATTCCATGAGAAAGCTGTCTATGCTTGGTACATTCCCTTCTACTTGGAAATCTGGCTTCTGACATCATTAGTTGAATGAAACCACCATCTCTAAAATCACCATGTTCTCTCCATTGCCAAATACGGTCTTTTTAAGTCCTCACCTTTTTTGATCTTTCTGCAGCATCTGAGACTGTTGAAAATAATTTCCTACTGGATATTCTCTTCTCTCTGTGTTTTTGCGACACTACTCTGTCCTGATTACCTTTCTATCTGTCTAACCACCCCTTCTCGGTGTTCTTTGCTAGTTCATCAGGATTCCCAGATCACATTCCCTAAACGTGTATTTCCTATAGCTCTTGCCTAGGCCTCCCACTCCTCTTTACATTTTCTCTCGGTGACCTTATCAAGTGTCATGGGTTTAATGATCATCTCCAAGACTCCCAGGACTATATATTCAGGACTAGTTTTCCCCTTCATCCCAATCCGACATTATCAATTCCCTATTGAGGATGAATAATTTTTCTATGATAAATTGGATATTTTAAAATTGATGTCTCCACAACATCAAACATGTCCAAAACAGAACAGAATTATTTTCCCCTCTTCCAAACTTCCCAGTGGGGCCATAGCTACACTACTATTCCTTCACTCTCCCAAGAGTTTCATAACCTCTGCAGTATCTTTGACTCTTTAGTCTCCCTCCCCTCAAATATCTAAGAGTTTGCCAAATTTTGCCTTTTCTTCTTCAATATCTCTTAAATTTTTTATTTAAAAATTATTTTCTTTATTTCATTAAATATTTCCCAATGACATGTGAACGAATTTTTAACAATCATTTAAAAAATTTTGGAACTCCAAATTCTTTCCCTCCTTTACACCACCTTTCCTCCTTGAGAAGTCAAGCACTTTGATTTCAATTAAGTATTTGAAGTCATGTCAAACACATTTCCATATTAGCTAAGTTACAAAAGAAAACACAAACAAAACAATAAAATAAACAAAGAAAAAAGTATACTTTAATCTGCATTCAAGTTTATCATCTTTCTCTCTACAAATAGTTAGAATTTTTCACCATAAGTCGTTTGGAGCTATCTTGGATCATTGTCTTGATTAGAGAAGCAAAGTTTTTTATAGTTGGTCATACTTAAAATATTGCTGCTGTAGTGTACCATGTTCTGCTTCTGCTCACTTCACTTTGTATTAATTCATGTAAGTCTTCTCAGGTTTTCCTGAAATCATGCTGCTTACTATTTCTTATAGCACAATAGTATTTCATCACAATTATATACTATAACTTGTTCAGTCATGCCCCAATTGATGGGTATCCCTTTGATTTCCAATTCCCAAAAGAGCTGGCATTAGTATTTTTGTACAAAGAGATCCTTTTCCATTTTCTTTTATTTCTTTGGGATATGGACCTAGTACTGGTATTGCTGGGTCAAAGGATATGCATAGTTTTATAATCATTGTGTGTAGTTCTACATTGTTCTCCAGAATAGTTGGGCTAGTTCACAACACAACCATCAGTGTATTAGTGTCCCAATTTTTTCACATACCCTCCAATATTCATCATTTTCCCTTTCTGTCACGTTAGCCAGGCTGATAGATGGGAGGTGGTATCTTGGAGTTGTTTTAATTTTTATCTTTCTAATCAATAGTGATTTGAAGGATTTTTTTATGTGACTATTGATAGCTTTGATTCTTTTCCTTCTGAAAACTACCTGTTCATATCCTTTGACCACTTATTAATTGGGGAATGACTTGTATTCTTATAAATTTGACTCTTTCTATAATCAGTATAAATTTGAGGAATGAAGTCTTTATCAGAGAAATGCTGTAAATTTTTTTTATATTACTTCATTGTTCATGGTACCCTTATTTTATTTTTAGAAAAAAGTAGTTTTTGGATCTTTGGATTTATCAAACACTAGATTACAATGGTAATTTACTACTGTGTATTGTGTACCTAATCTAGTCTACTGATTTACCACTATATTTCTTAGCCAGCACCACATTATTCTGATGATCACTGCATTGTAATACAGTTTGAGATCTGGTATGACTAGGTCACCTTCCCTAACATTTTTCATTGTTTCCCTCGATATTCTTATTCTTTTGTTTTTCCAGATGAAATTTGTTATTATTTTTCTAGCTCTATAAACTAATTCTTTGATAGTTTGATTGGTATGACACTGAATAAGTAACTCAACTTAGGTTGAATTGTCATTTTTTTGTTATATTGATTTGGCCTACCCATGAGCACAGGCAAGAGTTGGGTGGAACATGTGGACACCAAAAGTGGAAAGCAAGCCTGAAAAAGACTTGGCAGCCATCACACCGAAGTTACTGGTCCTCATGAACACACTTTACACCCCTTGGTGTACAACACTGCCTTTGCTCATCTGGATCAGAACACTTGCAAACACCAAAACTACTTTGATAAAAATGATGGGGAAATTCAGAAGCTGCTAAACAAAAAAATGAAAACTCCACAGAATATACCAGCAGGTTAGTTCACCTATCTCTAAGAAGGCAGCATTTAATTCCATCAAAAGTAAAGCACAAAGTTTAGAGAGATGCAGGATTTCTGGCTCAGTAAGAAGGCTGGTAGTAACAATCCAAAGTGCTTTTATGATTCCCTGAAAGCTATTTATGGACCAAACACCTATGGTGCATCACAACCACTCTGTGCTGATGGAGTCACATTGATTAGTGATAAGGATGTGATCCTAGAGAGATGGCTGAACACTTCCATAGTGTTCTCAACAGACCATCATCAATCAGTGCTAAGACCCTTGACTGTTTACCTCAGTTTGAAGTCAATCCCTCTTTAGCTGAACTTCCAACTGAAGAAGAGGTTTTGAGGGCCATTAGGCTCTTTTATGTGGCAAAGCACCTGGTGCTGATTCTATTCCAGATGAGATTTACAAACATAGGGGGACCATTGCTCATACAAAAGCTGACTGAAATCTTCCAGATTATATGGCAAGAGGAGGTTATTCCCTAGGAGCTCAAGGATGCCTCCATTGTCCATCTCTATAAAGGTAAAGGGAATAGATTGTCCTGCAACACTCATGGAGCAGGGATCTCTTTCTTAGTCAATGCTGGCAAGATTCTTGTAGAGTCCTCTTTAATAGGCTGATCTTTCAGCTGGAAGATGGTTATCTACCTGAGAGCCAGTGTGGCCTCAGAAAGGGCCAAGAAAGGGTCAATATGATGTTTGCTGCCTGACAACTTCAGGAGAAATGCCAGGAGCAGAGAGGACTGTACACAATGTTTGTAGATCTGACTAAGGTCTTTGACACTGTTAGTCATGAAGGTTTATGGAAAATTATGTCAAAATTTGGCTGCCCAGAAAAATTCATCAGCATTGCATGTCAATTTCATGATGGCATGTTTGCCCAAGTTCTGGATAGTGGACAAAGTTCTTGTGCCTTCCCAGTCACCAATGGAGTGAAACAGGGCTGTGTGCTTGCTCCTATGCTTTTAAGCATGATGCTTTTAGCCATGTTATCAAATATTTTCAATGAGGATGAATGCAACATCAAGGTCAGCTACTGCAATGATGGAAAACTCTTCAAGTTGAAAAGGCTACAAGTCAAGACCAAAGTATAGGGAGCACTGGGTACATGATTTTCTTTTTGCAGATGATTGTGCACTCAGGGCAGCCTCTGAAGCTGAGATGCAATAAAGTATGTCCCATTAGTAAGGGTTTAATATATGAAATTTCCTTTTGTAAAAGTGACCCTATGCATTTGTAGAAGTACAGTATAGTTTATGGATAGATCAACTTATTGTTGTAGTAGTACAGCATAGTTTATTGATAGATCAACAGATATGAACTCAAAAAAAGAAATGACAAAAATCATCTCTTCTCTTCTCAACAGACATTTAGATAATGTTTTTAGAAAAGTTCAAAGTGATATTGATTACCCAGAGAAATGTTCTGCTCAAATCCGTGGAGAGATGGTATTGTATAATCTATAGGTCATAGCTTCAGATCCAGAAGATCAATAGTGTCGAGATGTCATCATCACTTGACCTCCACGGTAAAGTAATCCAAGTAAATATGATTCTGTTTAGCTCAAGCTGACAAGGTGGCTTACTAGAAATAGAGACTATGTATTAACTCTTTCAAGTTGCGTGGTGGTACAATGGTCTGAGAATAAGCTTGTTTTTACTATAATTAAACTTTAATTGAAAAGCAACAACAAATAAACCACAAGGCCTTCCACAGTAGTTTTTCCTTGGAAATAAATGGAAGAGAAGACAGACAAGTTATGAAGCTAAAAATCTCCAACAATCATTTATATTGACACAGGGGTAGACTCAATATAATCAGACTCAATATAAACGCCCTTTTCTGATGCAGACATTGACTACTTAATACTTTTTCATCATATGTAATTCTTTTTAATATTTTTTCAAGATTTAGAGTCTAGAGACCTTCACCACATTTTCATATCACCTCAAGCTATCGTTCTGTATCTCCCCCTCAGTTCCATAGCCAAGCTCCTAAAAAAACTGTGTTGCCTCTACTTTTCACTTAATTTTCAACCCTTTGTAACAGCCCTATCACTCTACTGAAACCACTCTTTCCAAATGTCCCAGTGAACTCTTAAATGTCTTCTGATGTCCTTTTCTCAATTTCCATTCTTCTTAAAATCCTGTAGTAATGTACTGACCATGCTTTTTGGGTTTAGTGTGTGTGTATGTGTGTGTGTGTGTGTGTGTGTGTGTGTGTGTGTGTGTGTGTGATGCTCTTGTCTTTCCTCCCTCCTGTCTGCTGACTTTTTTCTCAGTCTCCTTTACTAGGTCATCATCCATATTTCATTTCCCAATTGTGTGCTCTATGTCATTTTCTTTCTTTACCCTATATTGTCACAAACAGTTTTAGATTTAAATATTGTCTCTAAGCCCGATTTCCATATCTATATATCTAGACCCAGAATCTCCTCCAACCTTCTATATTACATCACTAATTCCTTTTTGAACACTTAAAAATGAATGTCCTTAGACATCCCAAACTCAATATATCCCAAACAGAACTCACTAACTTCCCCCACCACAACTTAGCTCTCTTCTGAGCTTCATGATTTATATAATGGCATTACCATACTTCTTGTGAACCCCGGTTTACAACCCCAAAGTCATCCTTAACTCTTCACTTTTCTTCATTCCAATCATATCCTATCAGTTGCCCAAATTTGTCATTTCTACCTCCATCTTCCATCCATACCCATCTCTATTCATATGGCTGCCACTCTAGTTCACTCTCTAGACTTTGTCCTCATGCTCTCATGCCTCTATATTGGTATTTCCTTCCATCCCTGTTTTTCATCTTTCTTTATATGATGTCCTCTGCCATTTGTATGCAATGAAGTGAGGAACTATGTTTTTTTTTTTTTTGTGAGGGGGAGGCTTTTAGTTGTACTTTTAGTATTTAGCATAGTGCCTGACCCATAGTAATCACTTAATTAATACTTGTTGATTTGACTGTTAACTTGCAAGAGGAGGTAAAATTATTTGCAATAAGAATAAGTAGGGTGTGTGTGTGTGTGTGTGTGTGTGTGTGTGTGTATTTGTGGTGTGTATTTGTGATGGAACAAGGAGAAAGGGAAGAGGAAAGAGTAAGGCAGCAAGTCTGTTATAAGGCTATTTAAATATTTCAGTAGTTCCTGAAAATTGTGATTAAGATACAAGGAATAAAGGGGAGAAAATAGATGAGAGAGATAGGTAGAAGAGAGCCTTAATCATTGTATAGCACAGCAATCAACTGGAGTTCTAATGAAGGGGAACAACTTAATGGAGCAAGCAAACTGGTTGGCTAATCAGATGTCAAAATTACAACTAGGCAATTCAGCGTATTTTAAGACAAAAGGTAAAAATATCACAATTTAATCAGGACAATTCTTAGGATTGTTAAGATAAGAGATTCTAATAATGGTTTCCAATCTTGACATATACTGAGAACATATAACATCAAGCCTAAGGGAAGTACCTGGGTGGTGGGAAAGAGAATCACTAATTTAGAATTTGGTGATTATCTCCACAATATAGAATTCACTCAAATAATCAAATTTTTAATTTTAAAACCCAGTTGCATCTTTAAGGTATTTTATCAAACAGCCACTCTGAAAAATTTCTTCAAATTATTTGTTATTCAATATTTCCACATGGAAAGCTGAGCACATTTTCGGGCCTTCATTCTGAATTGCTAAGGCTCCAGGTGGAGGTCCTGGGAGTGTTATTTACATTAATTCATGCCACTTCATTAGTAACCTCATCAGCAAGCACAGATTAAAAGTAATCTCAGATCAGTCTCTATCCTAGGCACACATAGATGGATTAAAGATATTTTCATTTGTGAAATGTTTTTGGGGGGAAATCTATATTTTTTCATTTTCCATTATCCAAATTTGAGGTGTAATTTTTAAAATGTGCCTGTAAAGCCATGGGGATCATTAACAATATCTTCTATAGCACAAATAATTTGGTTTATAATTATATGATCAAATCAAATAATCCTATTTATGCATGATCAAAATTGCATCTTAGAGGTCATTTGTCCTTTCTCATAATTATCACAGCATGGCTATAAACTAAGGGGTCACTGATCACAGGGCAATGGAGATTTTTTTATAGGCAAGAGATGAAAAGCAGAGATGTAGTGTCTGTTTTAGACAGAATCCCTTACATGTGTGCTGGATTTAGACCTTAAATAAACTGGGTAGTTGGAAACCACTACCTATCTTTATGCTCTACCTCACATGTCTCCTATAAGCTATGATTCATTCTGAAAGCATAAGATGGTGGAGGGACTTTCACCCCAGTTCAGTTAACTTTTTTTCCCCTCCTCTGCACAGTGACAGTTCCTGGTGGTTCACAGCCACTAGTGTTTTCTGCTGCAAAATCCTAAGGAAAGATAATGACCAGCATTTGGGGTGAGATTGATGTGTGATTAAATTGTCAATCATTCTCAGGAGCAGGACCACATTTGAAATCTAAATATTTTTCCATCTCATAAAGAAAGGGTGGATGGTCCCCTCTTATTACTAGTTCACGTTAACCTCTTGTGTGGGTAACCTTCTTGGTACAATTTGATGGATAACCTCATTTGTCTTTTTGAAGTGTTCTGCATCATCGGTTGCACTACTCCAAACCACCAAATACCATGATTGTTATTTAGTATTCTGAGCCCTTGGTATTTGCAAAATGCTCATTCCTCACCACATCCCTTGGAGGTAGTTCAGTGTGATCATTTTCCAGATGAGAAAAGCTCAGAGAGATTAAATAACTTTGCAAGACTCAGACTGGGTCTGCCCAGGCCATATGAAGTGAAATGTTGAGCAGTAAATTCCTTCAATGAAGACAGCTGATTTGATTGATTCAGAACACTGGTCTCCTCCCCCATCCTGATCTGCCTTCAGTAGGTCTTTTTATATAAACTGCCTTGTAATTGACTCAGAACTGCACCCTCGTTTCACCCCTCACTTCATTTTGCTTTTCTAGATATAACTTTAGATTGTAATAGTCAATGGAAGATACACCATCGACTCTTGTGAATTTTGTAATTAATGATTTGTGGTATGGAAGTGGGGGGGATTTGCCCATTCTCTACTTTCCACTTCTCTATTTTCATCAATCAATAATTCAGTCAACAATCACAAATATTTATTAATATGCATAGGCAAAAAGCCCCAAAAGAAACAGTTCTTGATCTCAAAGCATTTACGTTCCATTAGTGGAGACAATATACATACACACATGTATATGTAAAGACTTAGAAAAATTCAAAATAAAAACTAGACAGTTTTGGAGAGGAATAGATTAATAGCCAAGGAGATCAGGAAACACCTTATGTAGAAGATGATATTTGAATTGAGCTTTAGAGAAAACTAGGGATTTTAAAGTGTGGAAGTAAAGAGGCAGTACATTTCAGGCATGGGACATGGCCTATTCAAAGGCAAGAAGATGGGAAATACAGTAATATATATGGGGAACATAATACATAACTTTGGCTAGGTTGAAGAGTGCATGAAGTATAGCACTATATAATAAATATTGGAAAGGTAGATTGAAGGATTGTAAATGACAAATTCATGATTTATAAAACCTCTAAGTGTATGTGTCTCTAACTTTATAGGTTTGTTCCTGTGTGTATCAAGTTTGTGGAGAGTGAGAATTGAGGATTGGCTGAAGCAATTATGATATATGCATGTAATGAAATATTATTGTGTTATAAAAGAGGACATGAGGAATTTTTTAAATGGGCAAGATTTGCTTGAACTGATGCAGAAAAAGTATGTAGAACCAAGTGAATAACATACATAGCAATTGCAAGAACACAAAACAAATTGATTCTAGACATCAAGATTCAAAGAAATGCTATGACCAATCTTGATCCCACAGAACTGGGTGTCTTCTATTGTTAGAGAGGTGATGAATTGAAAAATGAAGCAAAAATTGTCAGCTTTTGTGTCAATTCATCTTGATTAATGATACTTCTATGTTTATAAGGGAGGGTTCTATAGTAAAGAGAGGGATGTTATTGGCAAATAATTATATACACACACACACACACAGGTAGAAAGTTTTTCGTCATGATGCTTCATTTCAAAGGATTGCTGGTCTAAGTAGTGCTCTTGGGATTAACTAGTCTTTTCCAATAATTACAGTTTGGGTTCTCATAACACCATTCACCCAACATCATTTAAAGTTTTCAGATTTTCTTGTGATTTCTCAAAGTCACAGCATGACTATGTTAGGTGGTTAGCCAGAAGAGAGAAAATAAGAAACTACCTCATTTATAGAGAAAGTTTTATCATTAACTATGTCCTTCAGAATAATCCTGTGATCTGGGTCATGATGTATTTTATGGATGAGGAAACCAAGGCTCAGAGAGGATGTGACTTACTGGAAGTGACTCAACTCAAAAATGGCAGAACCAAGTCTTCTGACTTCAAATCAAGCATCTTTTACACTACACGGCACCCATATTCAAGGCCTCATCAGAAATTAGGGGCATAAAAGAGCTGAGGAGCCTCAGCTTTCCCAAACTTCCCTTTCTTTTCTGACATTCTCATTCATCCCCATTTATTTTGAGATACTAGGTGGACTTTGGTAAAATAAACTTTACTTAACCTTTAACATATGAATATATAATCTATAAAGACTTCTAGGTTAAAATTTGTTGTTTTAATTAACCTTTCACTGTCTTTCTACTCCACTGATATGTCCACATGTCCAATTGCCTGGTCGTTTCCCACTGGCAATAAAAATTGTTACGGAGTATTAAGTAAACATACTTGTTTACATGTGTCATAATAAGAACTGGTTTCTAAATCAGTAAATTTTAATGCTGGGTTTAAATTCAGCATTTGACACATGCAGGCAATGTGATGCTAGACAACTCATATGACTTCTTGGTGCTCTGGTTTATTCTTTAAGTCACAGAGTAGGGGGTGTTTCTTTATTCCAGAGTTTGGGGCCTAACCTTAGTCTATTCTTTCCTCAGTTTTCTCTTCACTCATACAGGCATCACTTTGGATCTGGGCTTTAACATCTTTTATATGGATGATTCTAATAGCCTCCCAACTAATTTTCTTTCTTGTGAATTTTACTCTATCCACCCCTTCCTACAACCATTAGCAAAATATGCTTCCTAAGGCAGAGATTTCTCTATTATCACTCTTTCGCTCAAAAATCTTCAATGACTTCTTATCTAATAAGGCTATGGACTTAATCTCTTAAGCCCACATGCACACTAAGAGTCTGGATTCCCGCATCTAGGCTGGCTACACGTCCCCCTCAGGGTATCAGAAGTACTCCTGAGGGTTGAGCTATAGCTCTAATGATATGTCCCCATTATGGTGTGTTCTCCCCAAAGTAATTCACCATTAGTATCTACCCTCTAGCAATTAGTGCCCTAGTATCATTTAACCAATTTACACCATCCAGCTTTTTCCTATGAAAATACAAAAGCAGGAGTTATAAAACATTTCCCCCTGTCCCCAACACCTGAGGGTATTCTCTCCTATTATCACTCCAGTCCCTGAGAGTGGTCTCGAAGCTTAAGGCATGGACTAAGTATTCATCCCAACAATTTTACTTTGGAATGCAACATAACCAATGGCCAAGTTCCTGTAGGACTCACCATCTTGGCTGTGGGGTTAATCTATTGCTGGGCTAGGTACCAGTCACTCCTTGGGGCTGTACTGGTAAACGGAAAATTCTTTCCTGGGCTCTGTCTCTGGCCAACCTACAACAAGGATGCAGCCCTGTTTGAAGCTTTTTTTGCCTTAGAGCATGAAAGAACAGAGTAGAGACATTCTCAGGCCACATGGTGGTGGTTTAGGCCGTCTTTCAGGCCTTGTCCCCTCTCTCCCTACCATACTCTTGCCTTCTCACTCCTTTGTAGCCAGGTAGGAAAGTCATAGGCTAGTAAGAATGTTTTGAATGCATTCGTAGACCCAGCTCAGCCACCATTCAGTGGCTCCTTTTATTTAGGTAAACAGACTGAAAACTTGGAGCATACTCAAAGTTTTGTGGGGACTATGTCAGCAAGGCACATGCTTACCCTGATGGGCTTCTAGGCCAGGCTCCTGTTGTGCTCATAGTACCAACAATAAAACACAATCTTCTTAGCTTGATGGTTTCTAAGGTCCTCTACAGTGTTTCTGCAGCCACTTGTCCAGGCACAGTTCACAGCAGTCCCTTTCACACACTATTCCTGCCAAACAACTAGACTGGCTTTTCTTTCTTTTTTCCTCATCGTAACTCCCTTTCATATGACTGCACAAGTTGTCCACCCTGTCTAGAAAGCACTCTTCTAATTTCTGTTTACGGAAATCCTCATTAAGCTCAGTGCAACCTTTTCCATGAAACCTTTACCAATTGCCCTCAGTTGTAGTATTCTCTCCCTTTCTTCAAGTATTTCTAGACCTCTTTGACCTCTTCTTTGCCTTCTTTGTTTCCTAGGTGCATGATACTTCTCTGTGCATATGTATTAGAGTGTAAGTTCCCAGTAGAGTGTAATCTCCTTGAGGGCAGCCACCATGTCCTTTTTTTGTTTGTATCTTTGATTAGTACACAGTTCCATAAATATATTCTGATACACTGATGTATCTATTTATAATCTCATTGATGTTGATTTTCCATTCAACAATGCAGATCACAACCAATTTATGTCTGGCTACCTTGAGGAATTAATGTTTGCAAGTGCTTAATGCTGGTTGAATCGAATGGAATATCTGAAAGACATGCCAAGCCTGACTCACAATGTACTCTCTCTCTTTAGTTCTTCCACAGCTTACCAGGTGCTTGGACCAGGCAGAGAGTGACTATATCTGCTTATGACTTTGGGTGTTCTCTCATCTTGTCTATATGTGTGTTTTGCTTCGGTCCAGACTATGCCACTTTTCCTGCTTTGTGGTAAAAGGGATGATGGGGGATGTAAGTGGGAGAATAAAGGTTTTCAAAAGGCAGTCAATACTCCCTTTGCAATACAGTGTCAGTTGCCATTCTCATTGCTTGTTTCCTCCCACATTTTGTGAGAGAGTCTGTCAAAGAATGTCAGGATACATCCTCTCTTTCTCTTTCTCTTCACCCCTCCTCTTTTCTTTTTTTCTCCTCTTTTCATTTCTGTCTCAGTGTCATCCCTTCAAAGTACACTACCTGTAAAATATTGATTCCCAGCAGGCTGAATCTGCCAGGCTGAGATTTCTTTTCCACTGGCAGTCCTAATAAACTACCACAGACACTATACACTTGCTACCAGCTTCCTCATCACATCCCGCACACATCACACTGTCTCATGCAACATAATGAAACATGGGCCAGAGACACCTCAGAAGTAGAGAAACTGAATCACAAATGATGGGGACATCAAAGACTCAGAGAAGCCTGTAAGTTTTCAACGTGTATTTCCACAAATGGCAGATGGTTTAGCAGCTTCCTTTCCCTCCACATAGGCTACGAAACACAGACACACAGATATAGACACACAGACATACACACGCACAGAGTTAAAATAACTCGACCCCTGAAAATAGGAATTTATTTTAAGTTGTCTTACTCCTCTCCTTTAATTGCTTTTCTCTTTGATCTAATGAGCTTGGACCAAGGAAAATATAGCTAGGAAATTCACCACATTAAAAAGGCATGAGGCCACAGTAAGTGTTAGAGATGGGGTGCTTACTATTTGTGTTATCTTGGGAAAGTCATGTAATCTTTTTGTTCCTCAGTTACCTCATCTCTGAAATGAGTGAAATAGATTAAATGTTATGTCAACTCCCTTTAATCTCTAGATTGATGAATTTATGACATCCTTTTACTGAATTGAAAGTCATAGGCTAAGTAAATGGTTCAGTCTGGGTCCTTTCCCTTCCTTAACTTCACCTAGTCCATCTTCAGAGTTGAAAATAAATGAATGAATTACTTAGAATGAGAAATAAGGAAATAAAAAAATACCCTTGTGGGTCTCTCAACATCATTATTTTCCTTAGTCAAAAACGAAAAGGTCCCACACTCTCACTGCTGTCTAAAACAGTTGTGTAAAGGGTCTTCTGAGCTCCAGTAGTGTTCTTCTGTTTGGGAGGGAAAGTATTACAAAGAAGAGTGGCCATCTCCAATCTGTAAATCAGGTAGCCAGAGTGACAGTCGCAGTGTTGTACATTCGTTTTTCTATGACTTTGAGTGAGCTGGTGAAGGTGGTTATGGCATCAGCAATGGATCTGTGAAGAGTTATGATTTTTTCTCTACAATTTAGCTGCCAGGGGGATACTACCACTCAGCACACTCTGGGGAGCCCTTCCTTTTGCAGTACAGGGAAATTTACCCCTTGTGACCAACTGTTAAGCTTCCTTTGAAGCCCCTTTTGATTCAGATTTGGTTCACCTCATGACAGCTCCAGAGTCAGTGGGGAAAAGGTTTACAATACGACAAGCTCGCAATATGTATTTTTTTTGTGTGCGGGCTGTTAGAGAAATCACGGGTCTTTTATATTCGAATTCTTTTGCTTTTTGTCATGGGAGTGTCCTCAGAGATCCTCTCAGTTCCTCGCTTTATATTCTGTCTCTTCTTCAATCCTCAAAGCCCCTGTACTGTATGTAGCATACTTCTTTTTGATAAGGTGGGCTGGAGAAAGTTTCTTCTGAAGTTTGGCAAAGTCAATAGCTTACTGATATAAGGGAAGGCAGCCGAAGGGAGGGAACCATTCATGCTGTCCTTGGTTAGGAATTGGCGTTACCTTCGTGGTCACTCAAACTCTTTCCAATTTCTAGGAAACTCCAGTCTCACAAGCTATCCCCACTGGGTCCCTTTGACTCTGACTTTACATTGAACTCTTGTATTTTTCCTCACACATAGATAACCTAAAGTATTGCTTTTCTTTGCTTGTAACCTCAGAGCATCCTAGGAGTTTAACACAGAGCCATGCATCTTGGGATACCTAATGGACACAATAGAAGACGTGAATATTTAAAGGATTATACCTAGGGAAAATGGTGAGAGTTGTAGCTGAGATGCCAATAGAAATTTGTGAAGGAAAATATTCTTAATAACACTTTCTCTAGAAGCTAGGAACTAGAAACAAACTAGGTGGCCATCAACTGGGGCATGACTAAATTGGTGTATTTCAATATGTAGTTATTACTATGCTATCAGAAGTGATGAATATGAAGAATTCAGTAAAGCTTAAGAAATTTGAACTGATACAAAATGAAGTCATCATAATTAAGAAAACAATATGTGTGATGACTTTAGCACTTTTATTCTTTGTTATAAGGAAAATTTTTCTAGGTAGGGGAAAGGTTAGGGATATTTTTGAAAATGTGGGAGATAGCTTCGTGTCATTCTACCAGGCCTGTAGTCCCAACTAGAGGAGGCTGAAGTTGGTGGCTCATGAGCTCAGGAATTTTGAGCTTCAGTGGGTTAGGTAATTCGATGTCTGCACTCAGTTAGGAATTAGTATGTTGGATCTTCTGAAATGGGAGGCCACCAAATTACATACATAAGAAAGAGTTCATCAGCCCAGGCCAGAAATTGAACAAGTTAAAGCTCCTGTACTAACTAGTAGTGGGATTGGGCCTCTTAACTACTCCTGTACTTCCAGCATGGGTGAAATGTCGAGACTCAGACAAAAAGAAAAGAAGGAAAAAATGTAGTTGATATAAATAAAATCTAATGATAAGTCAAAAAAATGTGAGGGAAAAATTTTATCAGTAAAGTTAAATAAGAATGTTGCTAAAGAATACCTCTTCAGTGTTAAGGAGGTAAAAGGATTTGTAAAGCAGGGGAGCTTGAATGTTATTTCATCCAATACCAAAGTGAAAAATTATTGAAGGGTGAGGATTCTCTGAGACGTAACCCTGTGAAACTGAAGACTCCCAAAGGCTCATGGCGAGGATAGCACAGGTTTGTAAGGTACAAACCCCTCAAAAATCTGAACACATTCGTGCCCACTGGTAAAGCAATTATATCTATCAATGATATAATCACATCTGGTCACAATAGCTTTAACAGCCTCAAGAAGCCCATCACTAATCCTGGGGGAGGGATGCATTTTATTTCAGTTTAATTCTATATTTTCTTCACCTGATTTCTATTACAGTTGTTCTTTTTTTCCCTTCTTCTGCTCCCAGGCTTTGAATCCTGTTTCAGTTTAGGGCCAGAAAACTAAGAGTGTTGGTGGGACCCACAAAGAGGGATAGTTTAAAAAAGTGGAATGGGCTACCTCAAGAATAGTAGATTCCTTATCCCTGGAGGTCTTCAAATGAAGAATGGATGAATATTTTTTAGAGATGTTATGGAGAAGGTTACTATTCAGGTCCAAGTTGGATGAGATGACCTTTGATGTCTTTTCCAATTTTGAGATTCAATGATACTAAAATGAATGACAAAGCAATTTAAAAGTTTCAAATCAACATAATTGGCCAGTTTAATTTAAACCATGCCAAGTGTGGTCTGATTTTCTGAGAATGAAAAATCAAGTT
The DNA here is from genome assembly GCA_028658325.1 of Potorous gilbertii. Classification (NCBI taxonomy): domain Eukaryota; kingdom Metazoa; phylum Chordata; class Mammalia; order Diprotodontia; family Potoroidae; genus Potorous; species Potorous gilbertii. Next base: position 376,305,487 of record CM053770.1, on the reverse strand, counting down.
TTAAGGAAGAAAAATATATTTATACAGGAAAGATGGACTATGACAGGCTCACCCAGAAGATGATCAGATGGGGACCTTTAGAAAATTTGGTAAGTAAAGAATAGTTGAAAGAAGTAGGGTTGCTTGATCTGGAAGAGAGAAGACTAAGCACTGGGGGTGAGTGGGAAACAATCACTATCTTCAAATATATGAAGAGTTTAGGGAAAGGATTGGACTTATTTTGGTGGTTATTTTAGAGAGCAAAGAGATAACACACTCTAGTTATCAAAGGTAGGTTATAAAAGGATGCTAAAGGGAAGTAGGTGTTGGATTGACTTTTAAGAATTAACTGCCATAAAATAACATGGGTTGAGATGTAACCTAGTAAGTGTCCTGTCACTGGAAGTGACTCAAATAGAGATTATATGATCATCTGGCATGGATATTGTCAATGAATTTGTAGAAGATTAGACTTCCTCAAGATCTTTTCCATCTTTGAGGTTTTATGGTTCTAAAATGTTCTAAACATGAAAAATGTTCTAAATATTCATTGAATGAAAGCATTGAATGAAAATGATATTTTTCAATTAACAAATGTTTATATTTTCTGTCTTCCACTTAACAAGAAAAAAAGAAAACAAGATCCTTGTAATAAATATTCATAGTCAAGCAAAACAAATTCCCACGGTGGCCATGTCTAAATGTTTATGTCTTATTCTGCATCTTGAATCCCTCACCTCTCTGTTAGGAGGTGAGTAGCATGCATCAGCACTGGTACCCTGGAACCATTTTTGACTCATTGCATTGACTAGAATTCTTTTACAGTTGTATGTTACAATGTTGCACTTATAATAGAAATTATTCTTCTGGTTCTGTTCACTTTGTTCTGTATCAGTTCATGAAAGTTTTTCTAGGTTTCTCTGAAATCAACTCTTTTGTAATTTTTGGGGCACAATATTAATCAAGCAAAATGTTTATATCTTTATATATAAGAGAATGGAAGCTGAGCATGGGCAAGTTGGACCTATGAAAAGTAGAGTTTCAGATATTGAAAGAAGGGGGAATCCTGAATGACTTTTTCTGTGGATTATCTGAGGAAAGTCTGGTTGGTTAGATGCCTACCCCATTGTTCTTTCTTCTCTCCCCTTCCTCCACCCTGTGGCATTTGTAGTCATGTGGTATTTGTAGACCAGATTAAGGGAAAATGAACTTGTCCAGGTTAACTAAACATAATAAAAGTTTCAGATTCAATTGGCAGAATTTAGCTAAAGAAGGCAAAAATGGTTTGTAGGATATTCTTATTATCTGTCCCCAAATACAATGACATTCTTTTTGCACTAATATCTGTCAAAAAAGAAAAATGCTAGGTGTTAAATAGCAGTATTGATGTAGTCTTTTTATTATTAATATTGAGATGGTACATACAGTGCCTGCCATATTACTTAGGAAATTGCTTGGATAACAAAAGTCCTTTTACTCCATGAGACAACACAGACAAGGGTATATGACTCACAGGGAAGATTAGGTTAATGGCCAACATCAGAAACAGGGAACAAGAACAAGTCAAGATATCATCCAGTGTGTGTGTGTGTGTGTGTGTGTGTGTGTGTGTGTGTGTGTGTGTGTATGTGTGTGTGTGTATGTGTTGAGGGGAAGATATAAGGGAAGGAGGGGAATGAATAAGGGAAGAAAGCAAGATGAGACTATTATGAGAAAAGAAGACAAAGAATTAATATCATTAGCTTATTAGCTCATATTTCCACATCTTCAGAATAAGGGGATTGACAAGGTGATCTCTTAAGGTCATACTTAGCTGAAAATTCCGACTCTCTTGCTAGAATCAGAAGATCTTACAGTTGCAAGTGACCTCAGAAGTAATATAATCCAGCCTGTAAATAAAGCATAAAATCCATCCATGGCACTGTCCCAACACATGGTCAAAAAATAGAATGTAGAAATAAACTTAGAATTTCTCTTCATCTTCTAATCTATCTTATTCAAAGCCATCAGGACTTTGCTGAGATCCAGTTTGTCACATAGTAGAGTAACCTCACTATTTAGGAGCTTCATTAAGGAGAACCAGTTGAAGATGATAGAGTTGGAGCCTATGACCTACAGATCTTGTTATATGTTTGAATCAAACTTTGGTCAGGAAATGGTTTATCTTTTTCTTGTGATTCCCATTCTACTCAAATTACTAAGTTCCTGAAATTTTTGATAAAATTATAAATCTCAGAAATAATTTTCAAATTCCATAGTTTTCATTAGCATATATCTTAAAGAAAATATTGAAAAGGTTTGTGATTAGTTTAAATGCATTTTTGAGAGTGCAATCCAGTCAAACAGTTATGGAAGGAGCACTGGACTTGAAATCAGGAGAACTTGGTTTAAGGCCTGACTGTCATTTATTGCCTATATGACCACAGACAAGTCATGAAAGCATTCCAAGTCCTAGTTTTCAGTTCTGTAAAAGGGGGTAGGAGGTTGTTTGCACTTCCTACTTCATAGGATCATTGAGAGGAAAGCAGTTTACATACTATAATGAGCTATATAAATATGAAATATTATTAACTTAGTTTTTCTTTGAAAATAGTTTGAATATAAATGTTCATGAAATAAAGTACCATCCTAACATTGTTATATAGGTATTGCTCTGTGAACTTTTACCCAAGTGGATAAAATGACTACTTTTGGTAATTAAATACATATATATGCAAGTTCATCATCTGTAGGTTCAGTGAATTCTTCTTTCAGACAACATTGATGACAGTATCTCATACTAATCCCACATGCTTTTGATTTCTTCCACCAGGATACTATATTTTCAAAGATTTTCATGGAGATTTTGAGCAATTGGTATAATGAAATACATTATTATGTTACCATAATGATAATTTAACAATTTTCAAACTTATGATTTCATTTGTTTAGGGAACTTCTAGTATGAAAACGTTTCCCCTCTACCAATGTATATCATTAACTTCTCTATAAATTATCATCTTAGAGAGTTATCTAAGGGCACTGAAGTTTAAGTGACATGCCCATAATCACAGATTTACTATATGTTAGAAGTAGGATTCAAATTTAGGTCTTTCTGATTCCAACTGGGTTTCTATTCATTATATCATATATTTTACATATTCATATTTCCATACTTTGTATACTACTCATCTTTTAGACAAGTAAATATTGAAATAACTGTTCTCTTCAACCTATCATGTATCTTGAAATTGTTACTTGGATTGGCAATACAATTTCTAAATTCAATATCTTGATACCTCATTGACGTTTTTGGTCTTCTAATAATATTTTAAAATATCCTTATCTTCCTTTACCAAATGGGGAATCCAACATTGAATTTCTGTCCTTATTCATTCCATTCTGTGATCTAATACAACTAATAATTTCATCATATAGTAGTATAAATCATATTTTTATCTGTATTTGCAAATGATTTATCAGTCTTCATACTGCTCATACACTTTATTCACTGAGATCTTGGGGGTATTCAGGGTAGCTAGCACCTCTGGTGTGAGATCTTGTTAAGCACTTTTCAGGTGTGCTCATATACCTTTGGTGTTTACCTGGCACTCAACTTTCACCTGTGGCTCCTGCAGCATGTAGCATCTTGGTAAACAGGTTAAACCAGGTTGAGGGTAACCAATAGACCTCATACCCATTGGTGAGCCAGGGAGTTGTCTACTCTAAGCTTGTGAAGACATCTCCTGGCAGAATAAGCAGGTGACAGCAATTTGTTACAACAGCCACGAAGATGGAAGAAGCAGGCTCTATGGAGTATTTAGTTAGAATTTGGTCAGACATAAAAAAATGGCAAGGTCATCCATTGCATCCTGGGCCATTGCCAATCATCTTGACTTTGTCTTGCTACTGGACTTCAATGACTCTGGAAGAGAGAGTGAGGATGATGGCTTTGTTCAACTCTGCCTCAGTTAAATCCAATTTACCCCCAAGTCAAGATATAACCCCTCCCCCCCAATCATCAATTCTCTTTGAAAACAAAGGGCTAACAACAGCTGAAAAACAGATGAATTCTTAGGAGGCTCATCCTACCTCCTCCATCCTGAGGGTTCCCCATATTCTGGGGTCTCCTGTTACATAACAGTGATAGTTAATTATGCCATCATTCCACATGGTATCCTAGAGGCACAAGAGTTTGACATTTTAGGAAACTTCATAAACTTGCTATCTTTGAAAAGTTCAGGAAGTGGGACAGTGGGATTAAAAACAAATCAGTCCAAGTCAAAGGCTCACAAAGTATCTCCAGGAAATGTTCAGGTGGGGCACTGCATTATGCCTTAGGGCAAGTGTTCTTAACCTTTTTCTGTCCCATGGACCAGTGTACAAGTCTGGGGGAGCCTGTGGAATCTTTCTTAGAATAATATTTTTAAATAATTGAAGGAAGTGCTAAATTTCAGTTAGAAGTTGGTGGCAAAATTTTTCCCATCCAAATTCATGGACCTCCAGAAATCTACCCATGGACTTATTGGAGATCTGTGAATTCTGGGTTAATAAAAACTATCTTGTCATATAAAGTGTTTTTTAATAATACATGTGATATAATAATATAAGATGATGGAAACATGTCTAGAAGGTTATTTGGATGATAATGACAGATCAGAATCATATAATATTTTATGAAATTTTCTTTTCCCCACACAACCTTATAAGGTAGGTAGCACAAATATTATCATTGATAAGTTACAAATGAAGAACCTATAGCTCAGAGAAGCTAAGTAACCTCTATATAGTCAGATCTATAACTAGCATTTCTGGTGCCCATGCTATATTCAGTCAAGCAGGATGAGTGGATATGATGGGCAGATGGTTCATCACATTTAGATGTAGTCACACTGGGATGTAATCCGTCCTTTCAGCCCTACTTTCAGTAGTAGCAGCCTGCAACAGGAGAGATGGTAGAAGTGGTTGTACTATGATGAGATTATGGTTCAGAGATGGCAGAGCACTTTAAGCAGAGGGTCAAAGAGCCACTTTGGGGAAGAAGTGTACCACCATGAATACCGGCACCTTGGAACAAAGCTCTAATTGCCCTGTCCTACTTCTGACTTGGTCTATAGGTTCCATGACTAATAAGTAGCAGATCTAGGTTTTGAACTCAGATCTTCTGATTATCAACCCAATGCTTTTTTCACTATTCCATGCTACAATCATCAGGACCATTTTCTAAAGTCACTTCCTCCTCCTCCTTGACCTCTTTGCATAATTTGACATTGCTGATTGCTCCCTCCTCATTTGTATCTTTTTACTATATGAGAGGCAATGCATCATAGTGGATAGAGAGGTTGCCTCAGAGTCAGGAATACTGGGGCTCAAACCCTACCTCTAAATCATTGGCTGTGAGAACCTGATCAAGTTGCGTAACCTCTCTATGTCCAGGTAACTCTATAAGGCTATAAGTTGTAGAGAAGGTGCCAATATTCTAACTCTAGATGGAGTTTCTTCATGAAAAGTTCCATACAACAATAAAACCAGGTATAGTTTCCCCAGTCTCTCATTGCCTTCACTTATAATACTATATGTTACAATCATTCATATTCCTGTCATATCCTGCTCAATTGATAGATTCATGAGAGCAGATAACATGTCTTATCTAAATTTTCTATATTCTCTAGGTACTGGCGCAGTAGTCTTTATACAATAGATGGTTACTAAAACGGAATGGTTGGACTAGATAATCTCTGACATTTTGTGATTCAGTGAATAATTATAGAAATTCCCATCTCCCTAAATAATTGGGATTCCTCAGGCGAGAGCTCAGGTGTTTAAGTATCTTTTCACAACTCATATTTTTTTTAACTTTGGAGAGATCTTAGAGATCATATAATTATTATATCAATTCATTTTACAGTTGAGGAAACTGAGGTCTAGAGAAGTCAAATGACTTGCTGAAGATCATATGTTAGGGGCAAGAACTGGGCTTAAAATCCAGATCTCTGAACTCCCAAACACAAAGCTTTCTCCTGCCAAAAGAATTTGGAGCGCCTGATAGTTCCCTAAACTTTCTCTGGACTATTCCTAATCTTTGAGAAATCTGAGGAAAGATATGATCACTTTTAGTACTTGTTCCATTCAGCATCTTGTTTATCAATCAATGAATCAATAAGCATTTATTAAGTGCCTATTATGTACAGGCATTAGGCAATTCATGGCAGAAATTATTAAATTATGCTAACATTTTAATTATGGCAGTTTAGTATATTGAATTATACCAATATTTTTTATTCATGTTATAAAGAACAAATGTTGCCTCTTCGAAGTCATCACTAAGTGTTTTCATAAACATTTTTGTAGGCTTTCATCTTTTCTTTTGATTTTCTTTCTTAGCTATAATGATGGAGGGTTATTGAGGAGTGACTAGTTGTGCAGTGAATAGAGATTTGTGAAAGATGTACATCTGAGCTCTGTGAAGCATCCCATGGATGTGCAGACGTATCCTTTCTGAGTGGTACCTATCTGGTTTCTGGTAGTTCTTAATGAGAGAGGCACTGAAACTCAGCTCCAATGTCAAGGTGAGTTCCTGCTGAGAAAATGACACCAAGAAAGAAAAGCTCCTTTTCAGGACTGAGCTTGAATACTACTACTAATAATAAAAAAGACCGATAATTGGATTTCCTTAAAGACTGGGAACACTAACATCCTTATAACTTTTCATATGGAAAGAAAGTCCTTTTGAATTCTATTAACTTTCCAGCCTCCATTTTTTAGAAAGTCAGATTATGTGGCTTCTGAAAGAAACCAGGAACAATGAAATGAGCAATATTTGCATTCACGAATTATTCTGTGTTGGCGCATTGTCATCTTTTGTAAGAATATCACAACTTTTTCAAAAAGAGCACTTTGAAGCTCAAGAATTACATTTAATCTTGTGTGTTTCTTCTTCTTCCACTCATTCTGAATGCTTACTTTGACAATTCAAAGGGAGATTCCTTTGCCCTTTAGCCTGAGACTGCCCACTTCAGATAACTACATTCCAATCAAGGGCATTCTCTTTCTTTCATCTTCAACCTCATAGGAACAATGGTGCACATCCGTACCTCCAGTACTTATATTAAGCTTCCATTCCTTTTAGGAGAGGAACAAGACTCTACTTGTATAGGAAATAGATTTTAGTGGCAGATGCCTATTTCTTTCTAAAGGAATAAAATAGTGGAATTGGTAGAGATATGGGGTTGAGGGTAGGCAAGAAGCATGGAGGTCAGAAGTTCAAGGATATATTCAGGGAATGGTGAGACATCCAAACTGACTGGCAGGTAAGGTACTTTTGGTGATTCTTTATGTCTGATGAGTTCAATTATGATCTCTATACAGATGACTACTAAAGAACTTCAGTTTCATGTTGCCAATAGTCTGTTGGAGTTCTCCACCTGGATGTCCCATCAGCACCTCAAGTTAAACATACTTAGAGTAGAAATCATATTTTTTTTTCAAACTCACCCCTTCTTCAATTTTTCCTATTTCTGTTGGAGGTGCCACCATTCTTTTAGTTACTTAGGCTCAAAGACCCAGTTTTGAACTGCTCCATTTTCCGTATTCAAACAGTTAGTTGTCAAGTCTTACTGAATTTACTTCTGCAGTACCTTTTGGAAACATCCTCTTTTTTCAAATCACGAAGATAATTATCTTAGTTTAGGCTCCCATCACTTCTTGTTTGGAGTATTAACAACTGCCTCTTAAATATTCTTCTTGGCTAGTAGAATTCATCTTCATAACAGTTCTCAAAAGTATCTTTTGAAGGCATAGATCTAATCATATCTTAGGAGACTATAGTAACTATGTCTATAAAGATACTCAAGCAACCATACGCATGAATAATTTGTTCCTCCTCTGGCCTCTTTATTTCTTTTACTGACGCCACAATTCTACCTGGTTTTCAGGTACGATGTAGCCTATTTCCACACAGTAAAGGGAAAAGTGGGTTACTAACTTAGCTTAATAGCCCAAGGAGCCATATTTAGTTCTTTTGTAATGTAAACTCTAGCTAGACATTGATTAATACTTTGATCCAAGATAACTCCAAAGGACTCATGATGAAAAATGCTATCCACCTCTAGAGAGAGAATTGCTGAAGTCTGAATACAGTTGCAAGTATAATTTTATCACTTTATTTTTCTTGATTTTTTTTTGCAACATGGCTAATATGGAAATATGTTTTGCATGATTTCACATGAATAATTGATATCAAATTGCTTGCCTTCTCATTGGATAGGGGAAAGGAGAGAATTTGGAAATGAAAATAAAAAAGAATGTCAGAAATAAATGATAAATTTATTTTAAAAATAGTAAAAAAGAAAACCCCAGCTAACCAAATCCAGCCAGTTAACTAAAGAAATGCTTACTCATCTAAATTTCTCCTCTTTTTTTTAGACTCTAATTTATATCTGAGTTACAGTCAAAACATTTCTTAAAATTACCAGCATACTCCTGGACTCTGCAGGTCATTTTTTTTTTTGAGATTCCACTTAGCAAAAAATTCAAAGGAGCTAGTTGAAGCTGGAATGAGGGGATTTCAAGAATCTCAGCCCCCATCATGCTTCTCATGTTTTCTGTAAATCAGATGGGTTAGGCCAGTTGAAAAAGCTTATGAAAGAGTTGGTGACCTTTTTTCTGACTTTCCACAAGTGAATAAAATTGCTAACTTTTACATAAGAAAAGCATGGAAGAATCTGTCACAGAGAAGGCATAAACAATGTTACTACTATAAATTGCTAATCATCTTATAGTGTGGCAGAGTAGAGGTTCTAGCACAGGCTATTTGTGAAACTATCGGTGCCATCAGGACCTCAGAAGTTCTTATAGATCTCTGGATTAAGTCTGAAATATAATACCTGAGTTCATTTGGCCAACTCTAACAGTCTTGTAACTATAACAAAGGCATATCTAATGAGAAAACTACATTTCCCATGAGGCTCTAGGCCTCAAGGATGAGCTCAACTGAAGTTCCTAAGGATTTCAATTTCTGCGAAACTATGTGCTGGGGATCAGGGTCATTGTAGCAGCTAGGTCCTGATGAGTGTGAATGTCCTATAAAATGATCTCATTATTTGAATTCACACTACTCAAAGTTATAATTATATGTAAAATGTGGTAATTGGTTCTAGTCCAATGGATTTATGTAATGAAAGTTCAAATAATGTGACCACATCACAAGAGTCATTCTCACTAATCTGGAAATAGCTATAGGCTGTTAGGAAGATACTTTAAAGGAGGTTTTCTGCCAGGGCTTCAGTACCACAGAGAGAGATACATGGAAGAGACCATGTGGAGACAGCTGAGAGATATCCAAGATTAGAACTAGGAACTCAGGATTTCTGGAGGGTTTCTGAGGACTGTGGAACAAGAAAAGAAGACTTCTGAACTGTAGCAAGGCTGGGAAGATGACCTGACTGTTCAAACAGGACTGCAAATATTATACTGAGTGGAATATACAACAGAGATCCAGCTGATGGTTCGCACGATGTTTGGTTTTTTTCCTGTGGTCCAGGACTATGTTGAAAGATATGAAGATTGTCTTAATTTGCAATGGAAATATTCAGGAATTTAGGCGTTGTCAAGTAAACATAAGAGACAAGTTAGTTGTAGCTAAACCAAAGAGATCATCTCTCTTCACAAACAGAAATCCGGACATTAATTGAAGAGAAATTGTACAATCAATGGTTAACCAGGGGGAAGAACCTGCAGGCTCGAGGCCACATATGGCCCTCTAGGTCCTTAAGTGAGGCCCTTTGACTGAATCCAAAATTCAAAGAAGAAATCCCCTTAATAAAAGAATTTGTTATGTGAGGTTTGGATTCAGTCAAAGGGCCACACTTGAGGACCTCTGGGGCCTCGAGGCTGCAGGTACCCCCTTGCCATACCCAAGAGTTTGCCGCGCTTTCCTTATTTTGGAAGTAGAAACCTTCCAAATCATTACTTTTGTCAGAGGCACATTTGAGGCTATATTTTTGAAAACGGGCACTGGGGCATTTTTCTCTATTCCTTTTATTTGCAATTCTGTCCTGGTTAGATATTTTACATTTTCATAAATTAGTTCAACCATTCTGGAAAACAATGTGAAATTTTGCTAAGAAGATGAATAAAATGTCTAAGTCCTTTGATCCAAGAGATCCCACATCTAGGAATATATTTCTTTTCAGAGGAAACCCATGGGCTGTGGGTTCGGAGCTAGCAAATATGAGTCTTTCTACTCTGTCATCTTGGCTCCGCCCCCTAGGAATATATTTCAAGGAGGTCAACAATAGAAAGGTCCTACATACAACAGTATCACTTTTTGTAGCAACACAAAGCTGGAAAGAAAGTAAATGCCCATGGATGGAGGTGTGGCAAAGAAATTGTGGTATGTGAATTCGATGGAATAGTATGATCCTATAACAAATAACAACTAGGAGGAATACAGAGAAGCCTAGGAAGATATATGCAGTGATGCGAAGTAAAGTGAGAAGAATTACAAAACAATACATACAATGATTACAAAAAATACAAATGGAAGGAACAACAAAAAAGTTGAACACAATTGTAATTTTACCAAAGAAGAGATTAAAAAAAGGATATTCCCTTTATTCATTCTAACAGTGGAGAAATATGAGTGGGACATTGCGTAGATAGATTAATTTTTTTTGATATGCCAATTAGTTTTGTGGAACTGCTTTTTTCTTATTTTTTCTCTTTCTTTTTATGCTTTGTTACTAAGGATAGTTTTTTCTATGAGGATATATATGAAAGTAAAGTTTATGTAAGAACAAAAGATTTCAATAAGAAGTAAAAATATTTATTTTACATTTTCATCATGTACATTCCTGCCTGGTCTGTTAGTAAGACATAAATGGATTTATACATTTTTATAATTTCCCAGGAGGTTAGGTGTGGCACACAAGACCCGGAATATTTCCATATTCAACCTTAATCCATAGTAATCTAGAAATGAGATTTAAGACAGTTATATTTGTATATTTTACTAATTTTTGTAACACTCCTCATAATAGCCATCACTGTATCATTATTCCAACTTTGTAGATGAGGGAGCTAATAACAGAGGGTGAAATAGCTTTTCTGGGATCACCAGCTGCTAAGTATCTGTGTTGACTTGAATTAAAGTCCTGTGATTCCAAGCACCAAGAACAGTATCCACTACACACCTTTCACCTGATTGATTGTTTTTTTCTGCTGAATCAATTAGTTATGTGACCAAATTGACTGAATCCGCCATTTATTTTGGCCTTGAAAAACCATGGCCTTCACTTACATGATCCAGTGCAAGCATTATGCAGTGCCACATGCCAATTAGTAGACTATTAACATTTAAAATTCTGCAGTTTTTCAAGTAACTAAGCAGAAGTTATAGAAGACAGTGATTCCTTGACATATGTAGACTACCTGGGATCATTTGAAGTATTTCAATAAGATGATTAAAATATTCAAAATTATTTTCTCACTCTTCCACCTCCATTCTATCTCCCATGGCACAGGGCAGGCAGAAGTGTTGAAGCATATTTTGATCTATGTTTTAAGAGACGTAACATGACACTTTGAACTTTCTCCACTCTTCATCACTTCATTGCCTTCCACTTCTCTCTTTTTTACCAAATATTTCTGACAAACAAGTCATTCTTCTCTTTTCCAAAGCCTGATCCTTACTGTGTCCTTGAAAGCATACTCTGACCCTGCCACTTTCTGTCAACATTTCATTTGGGTCCAGCTTTTAGAATGAATCACTGTATACCTGCTCTTGTCAGAGCCTGAAAAAATATTCTTGAAGACCTTCATTTTATTCTAGTCTAAATGACTATCAGGACTGTACACCAAGGAGACTTGAACCAAGAACAGAGTTCTGTCTTTAAGCCCCTTTACTCCCTATAAAAATGATTTAAATTTTTTTTACCCTGTGAAATTGAACTTGAAAAATAATTTTTAAAAATTCTAGTGTGAATGCTAGTAAGCATGGCGTCCAGCTAATTAAGAATTTCAGACAGTGACAAAGCCATGATTTCCTGGAAGCCTAAATTTAAAAACTATTTAAAGCCATTTCAAGAGGTATAGGATGTGTAGAATCTGAATTCGATCATATTTGCTTGGTTTGGTATTTAAGATGAAGATAGTCCCCAGTAACAACTGGCAACTGCAAATTTCTAAGAAAAAGGAAAATTCTTAACTGACCATGGGCTAAGTAACTTAACCTCCTTGGGTCCCAGTTTCTTCATTTGAAAAATGAATGGGTTTTAAGGTACCTTTTAAGGTACCACAGTAATCTAAATATAGAATGGTACCATCCTATGAACTTGAGATGACGTACTTTGATATAGGAATTTAGCAAGTGCTTAATAATGTTAGAGGGGCCAGTGGTGTATGCAAGAATTCTAGGCCCTAAACCAAAATATCAGAAGAGATCATCTCTTGTCTTATTAACTGCAAACAAAAGAATAGCTCTCCTTCAATGAAAGGGCTAACTGAGCAGTAGTTAGGCTGTGAAGATAGCAGGATGTGGCCAGAGACTGAAGTCACTTCCCTTTGGCTGAATCTAGTTTTTTTTCTTTGTATTTTGCCTTTTCCATGTACAAGCCAGACATAATTAACCAATCAAGAACTACTGACTTTTTTGATTTTAATGGATATATTTTATGTTTACATTGCTTAGATTTCTCCTTATATCCCTCCCTTTTCTTCTCTTTTTCTCTCCTCTTTATAACTAATAATTTTAAAAGAAAAAGTGGAGGCAAAGGAGGAAAAAAAATTCAGCCAGATTAATCAATACAATAAAAAATCTGATATTATATGAAATGTTCAAGATCCATGGACCCTTATACCTCTGCAAAGGAGTTTAAAAAAGTATATTCTAAGAAATGCCCTTTTGGGCCAAGCTCATTCTTTATAAGTTCGCAACATTTGTTTACAATTATTTTATTTTTTTCCACTTGCCTGGCTGTGGTCATTGTCTATACTGTTTCTAGGCTTTGTTTACTTTGGATCAGTTATTTAAGTTTAGTCATGCTTCTTTTTTATTAATCATATTTGTCACTTGTTAAGCACAGTAAACATTCCATTATATTCATATCCCAGGATTTATTTATCCATTTCCCTCAAGAAATATTTATTATGAATTCAAATCTGACCTAAGATACTAGCTGTGTGACCCTGGGCAAGTCATTTAACTTCTATTTGTGTCAATTTCCTCAACTATAAAATGAAGATAACAACAGTGCCAACTCTCAGGGTTGCTGTGAAGTTCAATGGGATGATATTTGTAAATCACTTAGCTCAGTGCCTGGTACGTAGTAGGTACTATGTCAGCATTGAGTCCCTTCCCTAAATGCCTATTATGTGCCAAGCACTGTGGTAGGAACTTGGGGTTAGAATGGCAAAAAGAGAGAGTACCTGTCCTCTAGGAGCTTCCCTTATATTTAAGTACCTTGTGTTTATTTGTATTTATTTTCTTTATTACATATGCATATATACATATGCACACACACGTGTATGTATATACACACATATGCCACATATGTATGTATATATGTGTATAAACACACATATATAAATGTTTCTGTTGTGTTTCCCATTAGAATGTCAGTTCCTTCTGGGGGTATGCAATGTGTTCAGGGAAGACTAGTATGTGTGATGTAAGCACTGCTGAGCTCTTCTCAGAGATGCTTTCCATATTTGGTGTCCAACCAACTCTCACCTGCACTGGCCTGAGCAGCAGCCACACCTTGGTAAACCATTCCAGCAGATGGGCTAAATCAGGTTGAGGGTAACCAACAGGCCTCAGTCCCATCAGTGAGTTGGGAGGGGGGTGTCTACCCAAGCGTGTAAAGACTTTACTGGCAGAATAGGTGGATGTGAATAATTTGTTCCAATGGACTTGAAGGTAGTGGAAGGAGGAGTGCAGAGCACGATCAGACAGATAACACCAACTACATCAATTGTAGGGTGGGAACCACTGGAATTGGGAATACACCCAAGAGGGCTTTCTAGTGCTAGCAGGTTCACTTTTGATATGGGCAGACAGGAAGACAGGATCAGAGACATAATAAAGGGCTAAATAGGCTTACTTTATTCTTTTCTTCTTAAGAGGGTTGCCGATAATGGGAGCAACCAACTCCTACAGCATCCCCTAATTACTCTTTGCACAGGGATGGGCAAGATATAGTAGGAGTTACAACTCTTACGGATCTCCTAAGTCTTGAAGGGGAGCCTTCAAGACTGTAATACATATATAGACAAATCCCCACAAACCTAGATGGGGGCCAATTAAGGCATGCACAGCATTCCAACTTGTGAATCCCCACCTAAGCCTCAATGGGGACTGAATGAGGAAATAATACAGATGTCCCCCCTTGCCCTCAGTCACTGACCAGTGACTACTTGTTTTATAGGGTAACAAAGAAGGCAATTTGCCAGCAATATCCTCACAAGTTTACATTAATTCATTGCTAAATCTCACTGCAGTCTCAGTATTTACCAGCTGAACTCAAATGTTTGAATTATCTTAAAATTATATAATGCTGTACAAGTGTGATATAGATGTTTACAAACCATGAGCTGAGAAGTAGAGATTGTTATGACTATGGATCCTGGGAACTAGTATCTATGATCCTGGGAACTATTATCTCAAAAAGAATAACAAAATCCACCTTATACACACTAAAATCCACTTTACATACATATACCTTACATACAAGTACTTAGAGCATGGTTAGACATCAAAGACGCCAAGGTCATTCACTATATCCTGATCCATTGCCAGTTATGTTGAATTTTGTCTTGCCACGGGACTTGGATGACTCTGAAAGAAATAGTGAGGCTGATGACTTTGTGCAACTCTAACTCACTTAGATCCAATTTATTCATAAGTTAAAAGACATCACCCATATCATTTTACCATTTTTACTTCCCTCAAAGTTCTTTGGTGATGGGCAAGTGACAAAGAAATAGGTGTATATACACTGGGAGCTATAGTCACAGGCCAGAACACAGGTGGCCCAGGGCAATGGGTCATCTTCTCACTGGATTGATTTGGCAGCCCTCTGGGTTTGAGAAGCCTTTTATGAGGATTACACTGCTAAATTCTTGGCATGAGTAAGGAACTAGAAAAAATGCCCTAAAATTATTTGCTTTACCTAGCCTAACCCTGGCTTGCTGACTGTAGTAGACAGGGATCCTAACATGTAGTTGAAACACCAAAAAATGTACAAAAACTTTTATGAACATGATTCTAGTCACCATTGGTAGATAGAAGGTGTGCACACTTATAGATAACATGAAATCAAGAAAGCCTGAAAGCTGAACAACTCTTGTTTTCAGAGAACTCATATTCAAATAGCAGTCCTGAGTGAAACACAGCTGGCTAATGAAGATCAGCTTAGTGAAGTCAGAGCTGGATACACATTTTTCTGGAATAGCTGCAGTGATGAGGAGTGCCATGAAGGCAGAAATAGACTTCTCAATTAAATCTAATCTAGTCAACAAACTAGTATGCCTTTTGAAAGGAGTGAATGACAGTTCATGATAATGCAATTACCACTTATAGGACAGTGCCACACCCCCATCATCAGGGTGTATGCTCCCACCATGAAGAACCCTGATGAGGTAAAAGAAAAATTTTATGATGACCTGGAGACCCTCATCATCAATGTGCTGAAAGAGAACAAACTTGTAATTTTGGGTGACTTTAATACCAGAATAGGCACAGACTATCAAACATGGTGGGGAATTCTTGGAGTAACACAGTTGGAAATAATAACACCAATGGTCACTTATTACTAAAGACTTGTGCATCTCATGATCTTCTTATCACCAACACTGTTTTCTCTTTACCTAATGCAGAAATACTTTGTGGATGTGCCCTCATAGCAAACATTGGCATTTAGTAGACTATGTCATTATAAGTAGAAGACACAGACAGGATGTGAGAGTGACAAAGGTGATGTATGGCACAGAGTGCTACACTGATCATAGACTCATCCTCTCCAAGCTAAATATTTACATTCAACAAAAGTGGTAACTCAAGGCAAGATGACTACTAGAAAACTTAATTCAACAGATTGGAACACTTCTCCATCCTTGAACAATCTGTGGCTAAGTTGGAGGGAAAGCTGAGCAAACACATGATTGGTCACAATGGTGCAGAAAAGCAGTGGGCTTTAGTGTACAGGATACTTATCTGAACCAGAACACTCGCAAACATTAAGATTGGTTTGATAAAAATGATGGGGAATTAAGAAGCTGATAAACAAAAATGAGAACTCCAGAATGTTTACCATCAGGATAGTTCATCCATCTCTCTAAGAAGACAGTGTTTAACTCCATCAAAAGTAAGGTGCAAGTGAAGCTTAGAGAGGTGCAAGATTCTTGGCTCAGCAAAAAGGCAAATGAAATTCAATTTTATACTGATTGTAACAATCCAAAGCACTTTTATGATGCCCTGAAGGCTATGTATGGGGCAAAGACCTAGGATGCATATCAACTACTCAGTACTGATGGAGGCACATTGATCAGTGATAAGGACATGATCCTGGAGAGATGGGTTGAGCACTTCTGTAATGTTCTCAGGAGACCATCGTGAACCCAAACTGAAGCCACTGATAGTATAGCATAGGATGAAGTCAATCCCAATAGGCTTATTATAGACATAATTACTGTTACCTTTCCAAAATATTCGCAGATGATGGACACATAGGATGCCCCATAGCTTGGGGCAGAGCATCAATCAATCCTCAGTTGAAAATACTTTTTGGAGGGAACTAATAACTTTTAGCCAAGGTTTACAAACTTAAGATTTTCTTTTCTCTTATAGTCTGTGAATGTAGTAATAAGAAAAAAAATTAAGTTGTCTTATCCATTTATCCCAGTAGAAAAAAGGTCTTGGTTTAAGCTATAGCAAGAATTAGAAATGCACATTAAGGAAAAATCAACAATGCTCATCATGAGAGCATCTTTCAAGTTGGAAAGGAGCATCTTTTAATCTGGAAGATTTGGGAAAAGTTTAATGGTTTAGATGATTTGTCCAAGTGTGAAATTGGAAGAAAAAATATAGAGCACTCTATGTAATTGTTTCCCAAGGGGCAGTGTTTTAATTTGAATGACATTGCCTGTAAATAGTAAAACCTCACTAATTTGAAATTCAAGGAAGTAGAAAAAAAGAGACTTTTAATTAACTAGATTTGGATTGGCCAAGGTCTTTAAAAGAACAATAGGACATATAATTGGTTAGAAAATAACAGTTGCTTTATATTACACACCATTTTAACAAATCATTATCAGATTAACAAGGTAGAACTCTAGCAATTTGCCTCACAGGACAGTTAAGCATACAACACTGATTTTATCTTGGCATCTGAATTTTGGCTTCCATAGATTAAACATCCATCTATACATTTATGATACAAGGATGGGCAGCCTCTCAAAGGTAATGAACACTTGATTTGTCCTCCAATGTTCAAGCAGAGGCTGGCTAGGTATCTGTTAAGAATATCATAGAAGGTTTTCATGCATTAGAGTAAAATGGAAATCGATGATTTCCAAGATCCCTCCTGTAAAGTTCCACAAATCATAGAACTACTTTTGATTTAATACAATGCAAGAAATATTTATTATATACTAAGTGAATGCTCATGCTATAATTTATAGAAAAATGAGCCAATTCAATGACCTACTATATAGTAGCTTGTAATACGGGCTGGGATGTTGCGACATCTTCCTAATTGATTTCTGTCACTCTGCAATCTATTCTCCATGCAGCTGCCAAGAGTTTCTAGGTTACCTCCAAGATCAAATAAAACCTACCCTGTTTATCATTGAAACCCCAAGCTAGACCCAATGTACCTTCTAGGCTTATTATAAATAATTCCCTTTCATGCACTCTGTGGTCCAGCAAATTGGCCTTCATGTTCGCTTTGCACATGACATTTCATCTCCTATCTCCATGATTTTCACTGGTTGGTCCCAGTCTTGGAACGTGTTCCCTACTCACCTCCAATTCTTAGTATCACTTGTTTTGCTACAAAATTCAGCTAATAGAGATATAGTTTTATGGACAACCCTCTTCTCCAAATATATACTATGTATATAGAAATGCCCATTTTACTTGGGGTTGTTAAATTCATAATAAAATATGGACAAAATGTCAGTTCAAATACAATGGTATTTCTATATGAATTTATCATCCTGACAGCTGCTAGTGTCTCCTTTGGCCCCTCCCAAATTTTATTGTTGTTTAGTCATTTTCAGTCATATCCAACTCTTCATGATCTCTTTTGGGGTTTTCTTGGCAAAGATACTAGAGTGGTTTGCCATTTCCTTCTCCAGCTCATTTTATACATGAGGAAATTGAGGCAAACAGGGTCACCAAGCTAGTAAATGTCTGAGGCCAGATTTTCACTCAGGTCTTCCTGACTCCAGGCCTGGTGCTTTATCTACTTTGCCGCCTAGTTGCCCACGTCCTCCCAAATTACCTCAGTAATGCTATACTTCCTGGCATATAGGAGATATTTAACACATATTTGCCTTTTTAGATAATTTTTTTAATTCATAAAAATCTATATTCTCTCCCTATCCCTACTCTTAATGAGAATGAAAGAAAAACAAACCCCTTGGACTCTGAGTCTTTTACTTGAGGTAGGTAGTGTGTTTCATTATCAGTCCTTTAGAATGGTGATTAGTTATTACACTGACCAAAATTCCCAAAGCTTTCAGAGTTGTTTGTCTTTAAAATATGGTTGTTATTATGTAAGTTGTTATTCCAGTTCTGTTCACTTTGCACCATTTCAAACAGGTCTTCCCGGGTTTCATCCTTACCTAGTATTCATCCTTCAAACTTCTTGAATTCCAACTTTATATTAGTGATGGGGTGCTTGAGTGCATGGACTTGGGCCCCAATTTTAAAATCACATTTGTCTTTAAAAATCACTTTTTCCCCTAGCGTCAAAATACTATCTCAGGCAGTTTCTCCCTTGGACACAGCCTGCCCTAGTAGCAACCGTTATCTCCCTTCCTGCTATAGCAGCCAACTGCACCTATAGAACCCATCAGTTTGAACCAGCTGTGTACAGGCTTAACAGGCTGTGTACTGGGTCATAACATCATTTGCTACTCACTGACCAATCATATGGATCCTAGACTTGGACATACCTGTACTCCCTTACATTTATCTTGTCTAACAAGATGTTGATGGGAACAACCTGGTTTTTCTGAGCCAGCCTGGACTGCTGGTTGACTTCGTGATGTTTCAGGCCTAAAACCACATGTCCAGGTAGCCCCTTGGGCTATTTCCTGATAAATTCTGGGTAAATACCTGAGCAATGGATACCAAAAATGCATATTCCTTTAAGAACTGACCACTCCTTAACCACTCCCTAATCCCACCCCAAAACAACTAGTTAGCATATTTGGCACAAGTGATAATATAGAATATACTGAAAAAGGTACTAAATGTTCTGTAGATATATAAACAGTTTCTCTTCCCAGGCTAAAAGTGATTTTGGTCTTGCATAGAGGAATGGAGTCCATGTCATAAAGACCAGGTCTATTCATAACCAAAATTGGTCAATTTCTTTACTTAATCTCTACCCCCATTTCCCTCTAAGGATTCTGGTGCCCCAATACTTCCTTTAGGTTTTTTTCCTGCAAACTACAACCAGATTTGCTCTCCTAGCAGCCAGCCCCACCATGCTTTGATTTTTCCCTGTATCCTCCCCACCTGAAAACTGCAGTTTTGCCTTTTACCTCAGACACCTTCTAGATCACCTGGCTAACATATCTGATAAACCAATTCAAGCCAAGGTGCCAATTTCAAGTAATGGTAAAATTTCTTGTATTTCTTAGGAAAACATTTATATGTTAAAAAGAGCTTTCAATGTCTTTGACTAAGATGGGAATTTTAAGCACTAGTTTGTATGAGAATTAGTTTGAGACTGCAAAGCCTTTGGGTTAGCCTCTATTTCTAATCACAATCCAGATGTTTTTCTCTTCTAGGTAAGGCTGATGTTCATAAACGGTAAAGAATTTATTATATTTATTGAGATTGAACCATTAAAGAAATCACACCCCCCCCCATTTGCGCTGTTGGACTAGATGGGAATTCTGAGTTTTAACCCTTCTCTCTCCTCTCCTATTTTTTCTTTCTCTTTCTTTCTTTCTTTCTTTCTTTTTCTTCCTTCCTTCCTTCCTTCTTTCTTTCTTCCTTCCTTCCTTCATTTCTTTCTCTCTTTCTCCCTCCCTCCTTGCCTTCCTCCCTCCCTCCCTGTCCTCCTCCCTCTCTCCCTCCCTCCTTTCCTTTCTCCCTCCCTCCCTTCCTTCCTTCCCTCCTTTATTTTTTCTCTTTTCCTTCTTTCTTATCTCTCTTTCTGTGTCTTAGTATCTCTCTCTCTCTCTATTTCTCTGTGTCTCTGCCTCTCTCTGTCTCTGTCTCTCTCTCCCCAGACATGTCCTTTCATCTTTCCAAAGCAATAAAACAGTTTGCTCATCTTTTCCCAGGTAGATGACCTCTGATCCCTCTGGGGAAAACACTAGAGAGAGATATCATCAGCAAACTCTCATTCTGATGACTAATGGGTCTGTCTAGTCACCCCTCAATGCACTCCAGATTTACTTACAGGCCCCTGGGGGCCATTCACCAAATGAATTCCCTGGCCTGAGACTACAACCATTCTCCTCAGTGGTAGTAGGACAGACTGACTCTTCTGTGTCTTCCCCTACCAACAAATCTGGATACAAAGTCATTAATATAATCAGATTTTCAAATGTTTTGTCTATGTTAGATAAATGCCTGGTTATTTTGGTTTCCTTATCTTGCCTTGTGAATTTACTTTAATAGTCTAATCACCAGGCACAGCTTATTCTCACCATGCTGTGTATTTATCACATGTTAACCTGAAAGCTAACATTTGATATTTCGCAAATCTAAATTCCCAGAAGCAGTATGGCATGCTGGTGAAGCTTCTGGGCTTGGAGACAGTCCAAATGTTTCCTCTGACACTAGCTGTGTGACCATGGACTTGTTGTTTAACCTTTTTAAATCTCAAAGAATTCCCTAAGACTTAAATAGACTTTTAAATGGGTGAAATGCCAATGAAATCATAGATCCTTGATCTGTAAGAAAGAAGTAGGATCTGCTGTCACCTGTGTGACCTTCATTTATATATTGAACCTGAGTAGGGACTTTGGGGTTGAACCATTTTGATTTCACAGCTGATCCACTTTGGAATAATATCTATATAGAGGTGACTATAAAGAGAGAACTGGTCTTCAAGTTAGGAAGACCTCCATTCAAACCTGTTTCTGAGAGTATTTTGCTGTGTGATTCTAGGCAAATCACTTAATCTCTTACTATTTCATAGCGATAAATAGATGGATAGACAGACAGACAGACAGACAGACAGACAGATAGATAGATAGATAGATAGATAGATAGATAGATGCAATGAATACACTCTGGCCCCACTTGCCTTGAGCTAGGCTTCTCACATCCTAACTCAAGGAACCAGAGAAGATTACTTTATTATCTTTACTTTGCCACCAGTTTGATCTCCAACTAGCTATGGCCCCCTCCTTATTGTTAGGGGTCTGTGACTAGTGCCTCAGTCCCACTTAATATCAATTAACTTGTCCAAAGGGATGCTTTCTTCAAAGATATAGCAAAGTCAAATATGCAAACTTTCCCTCCACCAACACTTTGGGGCATACTCTCCCCTTCAATCTCTGGGAAAGTAGGCTACATCATATATAGCACTGGTCCCATCAAAATTCATTCCTAATGTCAGCATTGTTGCTGGAAGAGTCCAGCATGGATTCAGAAAGTCAGTCCGGAAGATCTCAGGCCATTGATGTGCTGGCTGCACAATCTGGCCCCATATCTTAGCACAGCATCTGGGACACAGCAGGCATTTACTCCATGTTTATCGTTTGACTGGAGTCTGACTCCTGAATGAATATTTCTCAGTCTTCTAAGGTTGATGACTTCAATCCTTTCACCTAGAACAGGAAAAATGAAAAGACCTAAGACCCATTTCTCAGGGATTAGATGGCCTCAGAGGGAGAGTCCCTAGATCCTTATTGCATCATCTTTCACAGAGAGAAAGAAATAATTAGTAGGGTCCTCCAAACTTGAATGCAGCAAAGAGAAGGTCAAAGACGACTCAAGTCTTTTGGAAGATGCTAACAGTTCTGGTTATGCAGCCAATGCAAAAGGCTCCTAATTATGTAGTCAACCAACTGGAGCTAGTTGTCCATACATACTCCACAGTTTCTCCAAGATACTTACCTAACAGGACATCAAGATTCTTTCCATAACAGCATCCTCCTTGATGAGGTTGCATTAACTGAGCAAGCTGATGGCGTCTACACGTTTCAGACCTCCTTGCACAGACATTTGTGTAGTGCTTTAAAGTTTACAAAGTGTTTTAAAAATACAACAAACCTCAAGGTGACCTTTGAGGAAGGTAGTACAAGCACTATTTCTTTCATTTTCCACATTGGGAAACTACAGCTGCTAAATCCACCACTTTCTCCAATATATTTCTTTTTTTTTAAGTTTTGGAAGCAATTGGGGTTAAGTAACTTGCCCAGGGTCATACTGCTACTGTCTAAGGACAGATTTGAACTTAAGACCTCCTAATTCCAGGGCTGGTGCTCTATCCATTGTGCCACCTAGCTAACCCCTTTTCCAATATATTTCACTACATTGCTATGCTCTGTTATTCTCCGGCGCTGGTTCTAGACATAGTTTTAGGATGTGGGTAAGTGGGGAAGACACACCGAGATAAACGCTGTAAGACAGACATCCATCTTCCTCCTTATCCCTGGTGCTCTCGGCTGTCCTGGGAAGTGTTCTCAAGGCTCAGGCTAAGCTACTTGGCTGCCACCACACAGCCATTTTGGGGACAAAGGCTTTTGGTCTCTCTTCTACATTTTTGTCTTTATTGTACCTGAGAGTTTCTCAAAACTCCTTTACAAACAAAGATATACCAGGTAGAATGAAAAAGCTTCTTAGGATATCTTACTATGGAGACAAGCCTAGCAGATCTTCTTAAGTCCCACGTATTTGGTGCAGTTTTATAGCCATAGGGCCTGTGTTCAAATCCTGATTTTGTCACTTACTCCCCCTGTGACCTTTGGCAAGTTACTTTATTTCTATTTCCTCACTTGTTAAATAAGGGCTTAGGACCAGATGACGTCCAATGTCCCTTTCGATTCTCAATCCATGATCCTGTAATTTCAGTTTACAGTACAGGAGAATCAAAGAAACACCAGCCAAATGTCACCTGTAATCCCTCCAGACGTCCAAGCTCTTGGTATGCGCTTGTATTTTAATTTAACATTTACTGTTTCTTGCCTTGTGTAAATAGGGGCATGTGAAAGTGGAGTTTATTACAAATCAGGCCCGACAACACAGGGAAGGGAGAGGGAACGTTTCAGTGAAATTTTCTGTGGCCCCATGCCAGGTCCCCCTTTTGTTCCTTCAGCTTCCCCTTGCCCTAGGGTTTCACCTCCTATTCATTTCCTTAGCCTTGAAGCCCAGGAGCCCTTGTTGGTAGGGACTACAGAGTGGATATTATCTGAGCCTCCAGTGAATCACAGCTGACAGTGCTGCTATTTCTAAGCCAGAGAATCACTCTTTGAACAAAATGCACTCGCTGTGTCTTTTCAACCTGTGCTCCAACAGAGGGAAGCAGCAGGATTCCTGCACTGTATAATAACTGTCAGAAACAATTTCTGCTCTGTAAGTGAGGTGAAGCAAAATGTCAAAATATTTGAATACATTTCATTGAGGATATCTTCTTTTAAATTAGTGAAGGCTAGAGAAAAAGAATTCCATTCTCTTGCATAATAAATATGCATGGAATGGTGGATCCATGTGCATTTGGTTCTGGCTTGTTAATGCATTAGAGGTCCACAACAATAAAACACAATAATTACTAGTTAAAGAGATGCCAGGACTGGCCTTTTACCAATATTCCTGGACATATAATTCATAATCAATTTGGTAAAGCTGAAGTCAGTCTGTTAATTAACCTATTTCCTGCAATGACTGAGATGGAAGAAGCAATCACATTATCCGACAAGGCATCCAACCCAAATGTAGATATCCCATTATTAGTCCTGTGTGCTATTTGGAACTCATTAGCCCAGTCTGCGTTGCCTGGTTCGTGTTAATGGCTGCAGAGAAAGAGTAAGAGGCTAACTTGCATTACGGCTACTACAATAACACCTCTGGAACAAACCTCTGGAACAAGAGGTTGAGAGATGAGAACAGACTCTCAGGTACTGAGAACCATGGTGGAATATTGGCCCAGAGAGATTTTCTAGCTTCTGAAAGGAGATATATGTGACTCAAATTCAGATCAATTTAGTTTAAGGATGTGGCTAAAATCATCCCACCCTCTTTAGCCCTGATAAATATCAAAGATGTGACTGTTCAGTCATTTTCAGTCACTTCTGATTCTTTGTGACCAAAGATTTCTGACCAAAGATACTGAAGTGGTTTGCCATTTCCTTCTCCAGGTCATTTTACAGATGAGGAAACTGAGGCAAAGAGAGTTAAGTGACTTGCCCAAGGTCACCAATCTAGTAAGTGTTTGAGGTTGGATTTGAATTCAGATCTTCTTGACTCCAGGCCTGGAACTCTATCCACTGAACCAACCTAGCTGCCTCATCCAAGAGGTAGCAGAGTCAACTTAGGTGAAGTGAGTCTGACCATACTGTTTCATTAGGAAATAACATGAAAATGCATGGAGATCTTGAAATAACACTATGTACAACTGAGCAGAATTCATTGTAAGATCTATCTTTGATCTCATCCAAGAAAATTTTATTATTAGAGAACCCTAAGTTGCTCACAGTTTGTTTTCACATTTATGCCACTTTCAAATAATCAGAGATTGTTTGATACATAGAAGGCACCTTAGAGATTATCCTTGGATCTCTCAGTGGGACCTCTTATGTCTATCCGCATATTGATCTAATCTAACAAATACTTATTGAGTGTCTACTATATACAAAGTGCCATGGTAGCACTGGGGACAAAAATGCAAAAGTGAAACAGGAAAAAACTTATACAGGCAATATTTCTATTTTTAGGTCATATGACAAGCTCTATAGTTATATATGTTATAAATATTATAGTATAAAGCACATTGAACCTGAAATGAGAATTCCCGGCTCTATAACTTATTAACTATGTAACCTTGGAAAAGTCACTAAAGCTCTCTTGGTCCTCAGTTTTCACACCAGTAAAATGGAAACAATAATAAGCTTCTAACATCAAAATGTTGTTTGAGAATCAAACGAGATAATATACATAATGAACTTTGAAAACCTTGAATGTTTAAGAAGATTTATAAACTATAAGGAATTATATAAATGCAAATTTTTATCAATTATAGATGAACTTACAGAACACAAAATGATGGAGGATAATTATCTAATGTATGGGTACATCTAAATCGTATCTTCAAAGTTCTCATTTTTCTTTTCCAGAAGAATATGACTTGGTTGCCTTTAATAATAGAGTATTTTTACTATCTTCTACATAGAGACAGTGTAGTGGACTAATGTTGGTCTTGAAGTCAGGAGATTTGAGTTTGTCCTGGATCTGATATTTACCATTCATGGGATCTTGGGCAAGTCATTTAACTTCTCTGAACCTCATTTTCCTTATTTATAAAAGGAGAATAAAAAACATTTGTGCCCTAAACTTCACAAGGTGGCTGCTATTCAAGTGTTTCGAAAACCTTGAAGTTCTATATATCTTAGTTTTTATTGCATTATTCAAGGCAATCCTTAATCAACCAGAATGCCTCCATTTTTTCTTTTTCTTCAGTCGTCTTACATTTTCTTCTTCTTTAACTAGATTGAAAACTTCTTGAAGGCAAATATTAAATTTACCTTATACATTTGTGAGGAGAGCGCATTATAAAATAATGAATTATATAAATATGAGTCGTATTATTATATTGACCCTTGTATTTTTCTCAGTAATTATCATAGCTTATTGAACACCAAAGCTGCTGATAAAGATTTGTTTAATGAATGAAAACTAAATATGGAAATTGCCTTTAAGGTGACAAGGAGTTTGAAGCTATGCCTATTCTCTGTAGGCAAAGCAAGGCATAAACTTTGGTCAATCCAACATTTAGGTAGCAAATTAATATGACCTGATATATGTTATATATTTATATACCTCATGTATGACATATACATGATTATATACACACGTGTGTATATTTCTGGTGAAAGTTTTTGATTCTTCCAACTTTGTCTTTGTCTTCCTAGCATTTAGTATGGCATCTTGCACATGGGATCTTAGCAAATGTTGGCTGAACTGAATTGATTTGAAGATAGAGCTTTGGAATTTAAAAAAATATGTGACTCCCAAATCTGAATGATGAGAATCTGATGAAGTCAACACTACCCTAGTCATTATTGGAAATCTGTTGGAAAGCTACCGATTATAATGACACAGAAAGAATATTTCTTCCAGAAGTTCTGAATTACCTAGCAATGTTCTCTTGGGCCACAGCTGCTAACCTACATTTAAAGTTGGGTTTTTTTTTTGAGTTCATGTCCCCTAAAACCATAGCTGAGGCATTCCACCAAAGGCCTTACCTTTAATAATCAATGAGTCTCTAACTGATTAAAAAAATACACTTGGTAAAATGTCACACTAAGAAAAATAGCAACAAAATATTTCTCCCATAAATCTGATGGGCACTTTCCCATGAAAACACATGGCATTACTGGGAAGAGAAAATACCTATAGAGAACTTAATATATGGAAAGTATCAGGTAAGGAACATGTGTGGTCATGGCACACACATTTAGAGAACATGTGTGGTAAGGGAACATGCACAGAGGCAAGCACACATAGTGAGCATGTAGGGTAAATGAGGAGGATGGAGCAGCAACACGTGTCCAATATTCCAGGACTGCTGATGAGAGGCAGCAAGGCAGCATGGTGGGCTGAGTGCTGGTCAGGAAGACCAAAGTTCAAATCTGACCTCAGACACTTGTTTGGCCGTGTGACTTTGTAAGTCACTTAGTCTCTGTCTACCTCAGGTTCCTCAATTGTAAAATGGGGATCATAGTAACACCTGCCTCCCAGGGTTGTTGTCGAACTCAAATGAGGTAATATTTGTAAAGTATTTAGCCTGGTACATAGTAGGTGCTTAATAAATGCTTGTTACCCTTCCCTCTTGATGCCACCATGCTGTTTCCAGAAGGTGCTCTCTGAAGGATGTCACTGCCTCCATTGCACACTCCTCCTCCAGGTTTTGCTCTTCCTTTCCTCAGTGAAGGGAGGAAAAATCATGTTCTCTTACTTTAAAGCCTATAAGCTTTCCCCAGTTCGTTTAGAAAAGGCAAAAACCCCTTGATTAGCTGATTTATTGAGCACAAAAAGCTTCCCTTATCTCCCAGTTGCCCTAGGAGGCTTAGCTACTCCAGATGCTTTCCACGTAGGAGATTCTCAACCAGAGGTGAAGGACTCTTTAGAACAAAGAGCAGCGCTTCCCAGCTAGCTAATACTCCTGGCTTGGCTTTTTCTTTTGACTCCTTTTCCTCATCCAGGAACTTGTGTTACTCATCCTACTTTACAGTAAATATTACATTACTTCCCAATTTTCAATCTCCTAGGGCCAGGCTATAAGCGAGTTAAAGGTTCTTTGGCTAATAACTACCAAAATAACTCTGAGATTCAGGGTTCCCCAGCTTTCAAACCCCATGTAGAAGAGTGGATAGAGAAAAGGTGGAGACAATGTTGAGTTTAGAGTAAAGCATCATGTCTTCCTTCTACCCAGGCACATTCCTACTTGATCAGATACATCCAATCAAAGTCTAAATGACCTCATTCACTTTCAACATCAGTCTTCGAGTCAAATAAATACTCACAGACCTGATTAGAGAGCTCTAAATGCCATCTTACCTAGTGATAGGATTGGGTCAAATGAATCTGTCACGTCCCTTTTAGCATCTTTCACAACAATGTTTTCTTCCTAGAATATCCACATCTTCTTTATATCTATTATCTTTCTAAACCAAAACTGTGAAGAGAAAAATTGTTTCACAAATGGAGAATCTAAGACCAATTGAGGTTAAGATTTGTCCAAAGTTTTATCTCTTCTGATAATCTGAATTCTAAGAGAGTACATATTGAAAATATATCAGTGCCTGAGTATCTTTCATAAATATCAGTGACTCACGATCCAAGCAAACACAAGAACAATACAAAAAAGAGCTCATCAGATGACAAATTGGGAAAGAAAATTGAGGTGCCAGCATCAGAAGCACTCTACATCATTAAGTGGAGCTGGAAAAAAATCCTGTCAAAGTAAGGAAGAATGAACCTGATATCTTTTTTTTTAAAATAAATTTATTTAACTTTTTCCATTCATTTTCACAAGATTTTGGGTTCCTGAACCTGATATCTTGATCTAATGACACAGGCGTACATGTACAAAAGGATTGCTTAGTTGAATGAGCCCTGAAGGGACTATTCTTTCTACTGAAGTCTTCTGTCTATCCCGACCTCCATCTCATGCCAACAGCACAATATGTAATAATAATAGATAACATTTATATCATGCTTACTATGTACCAGCTACTGTGCTAAGTGCTTTACCATTATTATTTCATTTGATCCCCACAACAACTGTGGGAGGTAGGTATCGTTATCCCCATTTTATAGATGAGGATATTGAGGCAAACAGAAATTAAGTGACTTTGCCTGGGTCATGATGAAAGCTGGAAGGGGAGTGGTGGTGATACCCTCACAAAGACCAGGGTACCAGGGGCAGGCTGTCAAGAAGAAATTCATGGATTTAAGCATTGTTGAGGTCAAGGTAAAGATTTATTATGCTTTCCAGCAAGCTAGAGTTGTTAGGTAACCTGCAAACTTAGAGGGGTACAGGTAAAGTTTGCATAGGATATTCTATAGGAAACATGTGACAAATATGTTAACTAGGTGATTCAGGGTGGGGTTAGGGAGTGGTTAGTTCTTAAAGGAACATGCACTTTCGGTATTTACTGCGCAGGTATTTTTCCCAGAGTTCATTGGGAAATAGCCCAAGGTGGGGCTACCTGGAGGTGGGGTTTTAGGCCTGAAACTTCATTAAGTCAATTAACAGCCAGGGCTGTCTGAGAAATACAAGATTGCTCTCATCAATGTCTTGTTAGACAAGATAAATGTAAGGGAGTATACTTATGTCTAAGTCTAGGATACAAATGATTGGTCAATGAGTAGTGAATGTCATTATGACCCAGTTCACAGCCTGTTCAGCCAGTACACAGATGGTTCAGACTAATAAGTTCTATAGGTGCAACTGGCTGCTGTAGCAGGAAGGAAGATAACAGTTGTTGCTGGGCAGGCTGTGTCCTTGGGCTGAGGAGAAAGTGCCTGAGATAGTATTTTGAGGCTATGGAGAAATATGTTTTTTAAAGAGAAATGTGATTTTAGAATTGGGGCCAAAGCACATGTACCCAAGTACCCCATCAGGTGACATAGCTAAGAAGTATCTGAAGTCAGATTTGAACTCAGGTCTTCCTGACTGTGGGCCCAGAGCTCTAACCACTGCATCACCTAGCTGTGTCCTACTATGTAGACCGTAAGTCCTATATAGTATGAGGTACGCATAAGAAAAATAGCTCACATTTCTCTAGTGCTTTAAGATTTCCAGAGGAATTCCATACAATACTATGCAGTAATTAGTAAAAGTATTATAATCTAGGTCCATAGGTTTAGAATGGAAAGAACCTTAGAGATCATCTAGTTCCACTCCCT
Source organism: Potorous gilbertii (assembly GCA_028658325.1). Taxonomy (NCBI): domain Eukaryota; kingdom Metazoa; phylum Chordata; class Mammalia; order Diprotodontia; family Potoroidae; genus Potorous; species Potorous gilbertii. The sequence continues at coordinate 376,275,711 of CM053770.1, read as the reverse complement.
CATTTCATATGACTTACCCAATTGGAGCCAACAGTTGATAAGTGATGAAATAGGATTCGAATCCTATACCCTCTCTGCTGTACCACAATGTCTCCACAGCTTACAGATGAGGAAACTGAGGTGCAGGGAGTTGAAGTAACAGATATATGTACATACACGTATAGTACATATCAGACACTTAATTCATCCATTTAATGAGTACCTAGTATACAGAAATTTGTCATGTTCTGGGGAAGCTATGCAGTTTACACAAGACACGATCCTTTTTCCAATGGATCTTACAGCCTAATAGGGGGATACTCTGGATTTTAAAAGATTATCCATAGAGTAGTTTATTATCTTTCATAAATACTGACATGTCAAGTTGCAATCAAGCACAGGAGAAGCCCAAAAAAGGACTCCAGATTAGGAAAGGATATAATACTCTGGTAGAAAATGATGCCTTATCAGATTACAAGAAGGTACAAGCAAAGTACTGTGTGAGTTTGATCACTACTGCCTGTGGGGTTAAGGAGAGTGTCCTAGAGAAGGCAGTATTGAAAGTGGGCTTTAATGGATGGCGGGGAATTAAGTAGCTGGGGGCGGAGGAAGACATCGGTCACTTACTGTATCTTGATCTGCTATTTTGAAATATTAAGATGTCAACTTCCCATCCTATAAAATTCCTTATTGTTGATTTCCTCCTTCTCCCAGTGTTGTATGAAGCACTCTGCTGGACTAACCCAGAGATATTCAAAAACATTGGTTTTTTTGATTTGCAATTTTAACAAGTCTTTTAAAGTCTTATAAGCCGTCAGGACCAAGACCTAGGAACACATAAGTACTTGGCTCCTACTACCATATGACTCTTATGTACTAGACTTTCATTTAGAAGTATATATAAATCAATTTCTGGCTCAGGCCCACCTACTTGACCATGTCTCTTCTTTTCCTGTCTCTTCATGATGACTCATCCTTTCACTTTCACTCATTGTCATAATTTAAGATCACAGTTTAATTAGATTAATAAATGCATACTAAAAGCAGAAGCATTAATCATTTGCAACATAGACTGCACATTACATTCAATCTCCAGATCTAACTTTTACCAAGGCAAAAACCACTTTTAGCCTAGAGCCCATTTCCTCTCTCTTCAAGTCTCCTAGCTTCAGCATTCAAACAAAAGAGAAAGATGTTTAGAATTTTAGTGTCTAACAGACCATCTCTTTCTCCATGAAGTGGGATGGGGACAACAATATATGTTTAATTCAAAAAAGCATTAAAGACTGCTATGGAAATTCCAACGATTCTCATGGTTGAAGACTCACAGGCAAGCAAGTAAACAAACAAAAACAAGATTGCTCTTCCATTGTCTTTCCAGGGTCCTTCTACTCCAGAGTCTAGCTTTTGTCTGTATATTTCAGTACTGGAAGGAGTCACTGTTGAAATGTTCCAGAGATCAATGTCCAAGGGTGCTGCCTGACTGTCACAACAGTCTAAAGCCAACATGGACAGGAGGGACAGACTTGAATGTGTCAACTCCAGCCATCATTGTGAATATCTCAATCTCTTTCTTTTCCCTTCAAAACTCCAAATTCAGAAACTTGCACCCTCCATCTCAGTAAGCCTGCAAGGCCATCAATACAATCCAAGCCTGCAGTCAAACAGTATAATCAGATGCTTGTCCTATATGTGTAGATACCATGTGTAGATATAACCCTTCCCCACAACAGGGGTTATTTTTCCCCCCATTACCCAATACATTTGACATCATCACACTCTGAATTCTCTTCCTCAAGGCACCAGATAAAACTGTCTTTCTATTCACTAAAGTGAAAAGGAAACTCTAACTCACTGAACCATCCTATTCACAGTTCATCAAAAATGAGTTTCCATTCCTAGTATGTTCACTCAGGGAAAGAAAGGAATTAATATTTCTTATGCCAAAGGCAGATATGGAGCAAGCCATTTGTGGGTTCTGGAAAAGGCTCAAAAATTATGTCCTTAAGTTTGAAACTAACACTCTTTATTAACGTCTGCTTAAGACCTTGAACTTGTCAAGACCAATTCATCGTACAAATGAATTACTAATTCAATTACATTCAAAAAATCTTTTATGAGAAACATACCACGTGCAATGAACTGTGTTAATGACTAGGATACAAAGCTGAAAATGAAACAATCCTTGCTCTCAAGGAGTTTATGTTCTACAGAGGTTTGTAGATAGGGGACACATACATAATTATGATTTTTGTTGTTCAGTCATTTCATTTGTGTCTGACTCTTTGTGATCCCATCTGAGGTTTTCTAGGCAAAGATACTGGAGTCAGACATTTCCTTCTCCAGTTCATTTGACAGATGAGGAAACTGAGGCAAACAGGGTTAAGTGACTTGCCCAGGGGCCCACAGTTAGTGTCTGAGGCCAGATTTGAACTCAGAAAGATGAGTCTTCCTGACTTCAAGCCCAGACTTCTGTCTGCTGCACCACCTAACTGCCCTAGTATTATATAAGTGTTATACAAAGTACAATCAAACGGTTTTAAGAGATAGATCATATTCATAATTTATGAGATCAAACAAGTTTCCCCTTAGGAGGTGATAGTCAGGCAGCAGCTCTGAAAGCAGCTAGGGTTCCTACCAGGACAAGGCAGTGAGGGAATTAATTCCAGTCATGGAGGACCACCTGTGCCAGGGCACAGAATGAAAAGATGGTAGGTTATGTATAGAAAGTGTTTGGCAGGCCATACTGGGGAGAGTAGGATTTTCTGGCATTAAAAATAGGTGTTCTTACAAAGAATACATTAAAGCATGTCCCTTGCTGTGACCCTTCCCTACCCTACACCACACTCCTCCCCATAAAGGGCAAGTACTGCACAGCAGCCTACCTTGCCAACCCTAATCCTGGCTCTGATCCAAGGTATTATGCTGCATAACCAAATGGAGATCGTTGTGTATACAATGAAAATGCCCAAATGGCCAGTTCATCTTCTCTATTTTGCATCTAAAATGATGCTGGAAGAGCAGCCTAATATGATAAGAAATAAACTGGACCATACAAGGAACGATCCAATCACATAGGCCTTTTATAGCTCCTTGTTGTTAGAAGAAGAATACTATTACACATAACTATTAATGTTGATGGACATTTGAATAAGAGATTCATTCTTCTTTGTGTCAGCATAATCTTCCACGTCACCCTCCTCTGAACTCTGAGAGGAGAGCTGATCTGCAGAGAGAAGCAGATTTTGCTAATAGTCATGTTGATTCGTTACCCTAGCCTATTGATAGCTATAGATAAACATACATATATGTATATATATACATATGTATATACCTATATAGGTGTATGCATATATGTATGTGTAAACACACCTATAGCCACACACCCATGAAAATGTTAAGGAAAAGCAAAGGAATTGTATGCCATTGTCACAAAAGTAATCTGGGGAATAGAAACCTCTTTCTGTGTGGATCCAAATATACACACATCTTAGTCATAATACTATCTATCATAAAATCATTGGAAATGGATAATTGAATAGATAATGAAACTCATTCCCTTGCCTCATATTTGGCGAGATATTTTGCCCAGCCCACTTTGGAATACTTTAGATCATCTTATTGTTTTCCTATTACGCACTATTACCCATGTGCTCATTATTTCAACAGTGGTAGAAGCTCCTTGATGGCATAAATGATCCTCAGCTCAGAGCCTTGCAAATGGCTGGATAATTTAATTCTAAAGCATTCTCTGACCTCTTGGATAATTGGTTAGGGTGCTTGTTCTGTCTTCTGCTTACCTCTTTGGTAATTACCCTAAGTTCTAAAAGCAGCACAAGTGATTTTTCAAGCTGCCTCGCTGGATCTTCTTGAAAGGAACAATAAATATTTACCCCAGACATATGGTATTTTGTAGCAGATGCTGGAAGGGTGCTGTTACCTGTGGGCATTCTATTCCTTATTGACATTCACCTTCTCATGGGTTCTGTCCTGCTTCTTCCTACATATGAGAAACAAAAATATCCAATGCCCTTGTGATTCGTTCTTTAAGTCTGCCACCATGTCGCAATGTAGTAGCTATGTCTGGACTACACTCTTGCATCAGGTCATGTAAATGTCACTGATATTTATTTACTAATCAATAGGAAATGTTGCAGACTAGTTCACATCCAGGCCAGCCAAAAGGCATCTGAGTCATTGACAGCATGGAGGAGGAAATGAATAGAGGGGAATTCATTCATGGACTAGAGAGATGGAGAAAATTTATCTTCTAGAATTAAAAGCCATGGCTTTTATATTACCATTATTGGTCATTCCACAACATAAAAGAACATGGTCCCTTCTCCAAAGGTTTTCTTCTTATAATAAAGATAAACATGTGTGATCACATGGGCTGAATACCACGGGCCCATATGGAGAAAAGGCTATTGCTTCCCTCTTATCTGCAAAAGTGGGACTCAGAACATTGCCCAACTGATGGTGAAGAACTCATGTACATGAACTTTCACTTTCTTGAATGATCTTTAAGCTTTTAAGAGACTGTATAAAATACTGGTAGTATCTTTGTCCCTGACTTAGAGACAGGATTCACCTGAAGTCTTTTATTTTCTTTTGGCTTTGTTAAATATGGCAGGGAAAAATAATTTAAAGAATCAGAGCTTACCAAACCTGCTTATTTAGGGCCTTTCTCTGGTCACTTTCTCTGATGAAACATAAAGAATAGTTTAGTACCTCTTCCTGCCTGAGCTGACCTCTATGAGCTCAATTTAACCTTGTCTCGTTATACCTGGGGCATCTGCTAGATACCTTCTGCCTAGCTGAACTCTTGGTTCTGACCCACTGTTTTTGCACATATGTGCAGACTATGTACACTATGTTAACAGACACACTTAAAGCTGTTCTATTTTCTTGTAATTGATTATTCTGATAAAAAGACACTTCTTTTCTTAGCTCCTAAGATGTAGCCAAATTGCCAGGAAATGTTATCATATTCAATCCTCTCATGCCTCTTTGTATCAGCGAAGATCAACAAATTGTCTGCCTATCTATAATATATTTTAGAATGGTGAGAAGTTAAGTGCCCAGGGTGTATAAGAGACAGGAGGACATGGATCCATGTCTTTCTGAGTTCAAGGCTAGCTCTTTTTCCACTACTCCATGAGTCAATGGGGAGTGGAGTACATAAGCTGAACAAACATTAACCACTGAAAGTGTTACTTTGCATTTACTCAAGTGCCATGCCGCTAAGCTGTGAAAATGTCTACAAAACTAGTCTTTTTATGCCCTCACAATTCTTTATGGAAGCAAATAAGTAGCAAATATTATTGTTTTTATTTTGTCTGAGAAGGAACCAAATTGAGGAGAGGGCTGATCAACGTCTTTGAAATTGTGTGGTTTAATTGAACAAGATACAGATAGAGCTGATGATACCCTGTTTTTATGAGACGCATACTAGGCTATATTTGAAAATAGAAGTGGGCAGGTGAATGGTAAAAGATGAGAATTTATAAGACAAGTACTACATTCCACTATATGGATAACAGAACTAGCTACAACTGTGCATTTTTGCATGTATGTATGTATGTATCTATTTACTTACATATTATGGCCTATGTACCATTATATATTGGCCTCAATTCTCCATTGGCCCACATGAATGCATCAGTCATCCTTGTTCAAATGAAACAGAACAGGAAAGATAGAAAAGCCTGCATTCAAGTCCTTCCTCTGATTTGTATTGACCGTATGACCCTCAGACACACTCTTCAACTTCTCAGTGCCTGCAAGCAATTCTCCAAGACTGTACATTCTAGATGAGTAGCTGATCTGCATTAGTGGAAGAAGTTTTCACACTGGAAGTTACCCCGTATAAATGAGTCACAAGTCTGGGGAAAATCTAGGATTGATTTGGGAAACTATCCTCAGAGCTGGAGAAAGATGTGGCAGGAGCCAAAGGTGCACTCTTAGCAGTGAAAAGTTTGAGGGAGAAGCTGGGTAGTGATTTTTATGCTATCAATCAGTCAGCATAGCAATGATATCATACTGAGGGCTGGTATGTAAATAGTCTGGAAATAACTATTAGGTCACAGAAATCAACTAAATAGCAAAGTTTCTTGTGAAGTAAACCTCAAGCTGTTTGTCCAGGAAAGAATTCGTTTAGAGCCTCTGGATAGACATATACTTGACTTATTGATTTCCACTGTTATCAGAGGATGTGATTGAGTGGTGGAATTTATGCCATATTCTACCCTTCTAAACTCCCAATCAACAAACATGGATTTGAAAGAGCATTGTGCCTAAGTTCTAGGCATTGTGCTTCATTTACCAGCTTGCACTCCTTGGACTAGATGCTACAATGCCCCCAGGAAATCCCCTCATCAGAAAACTCATTACCCAGGGAGACTACATCAACCTTGGTACTCACATCTCATTTGTACACTCAGTATCCTATACCCCTCTGATCGGAGGGCTGGTGAGCAGAGCAAAGAATTCCTCCTAAAGTTTCCACTTAAAGAGGGCTCTCAGGTCAGCAATCTATAAATATCCTACTTGTTTCCCTTGGATTAGACTCCACCATACTTTCTTCACCCCACCCCCTTCTGCTTTTCAGTTTCCTTTTGTGTGTTGGCTTCCTCCATTATATTGTAAGATCTTTGAGGGAAAAGTCTTTCTTTTGCATGTTTATATCCCTAGTGCTAAGTACAATGTTTGGATAATAGTAGTTGCTTACTAAATGTTAATTGACTAATAATTGACTATTGACTACTCTATGAAGCTATAAATATAACATTGAGTAGGCTCCTCCCTTCAAAGATCACATTCCAAAATTTCCCTGTTATTATTGACCATTGGGTGACTCAGTGGATAGAACACTGAACTTGGAGTTAGGAAGCCCTGAGCGAAAATCTTGCCTCGGACACTTACTAACTGTGTGATCCTAGGAATGATACTAAGTCTCCATTTCTTCATCTGTACTATGTGGATACTAATAGAACCTACCTCCCTAGGTCATTATAAGACTCATAGGAGAGAAATGTAAAACACTTTACAAACCTTAAAGTGCTATGTAAATGTTAGCGTTTATTATTATTGGTTCTCTAACTTCGTACTGTTAGTGGGAGAGCTAATACAGCACTTGAAATCTCTCACTACATTTTTCTAAATTCAGGAGCGGTAAAAACCAACACATTTTCAGAAAGTTTCCGCATTGTAGGCATTTCAGTCTACTGAGAGAATTAATGGGAAAGAGGGATCCTTTGGTAAGCTAACTAATTTATCTTCATTTCCTAGGAGAAGGTGAAAGGAGAGCTATAAGTGCAACTTTCTCCTGGAATTACCTAGAATGAAACCAGGAGCCACTGACTTAAATAAAACTGTGTTTTGATGTGTGACTAAAGGTTTTGGCAGCTGAACTTTAACAAACCAACCACCTTTGATCTTCCACAATCTGGCTACAGCTGGGTTTACCTTTCTAGCCTTATTAGACTCTTCTTCCCCATGGATTCTATATTCCAAGGAAATTAAAGTGGAGCTTGGATTTGAACTCAAATCTTCTTAACTCCAAGTCCAGTGCTTTTTCAATTCATACTATGTTGCAATAAGCCACTGATGATGCATTATTCCTCTGGGGCAGTATTTCCCAAAAGATTTTGACCATGAGAACGTTTTGCCTTGGAATTTATTGATTATACCCATAAAGGCTGGTCCAGGAAAGCTTAGAGTATAGAATATATCCAGAATAAAAGAGTTAGGGAAATATTTTTGAGTAAATATAAACTATTTGGGATGTTCTCCATCTTCCATTTCAGAGAATGGCTACCTTCCTTCAGTGGCTCAGGTGACATCTACCATGTCCAACATTTCATGGTCTTCCTTTCTTCCAGCTGTTATCATTCTCTTCTTGAAGCTATTTGTACTCTCTTGCATATAATTAATTCTATTACTGCTGAAGGATAGCATGGCTTGTACTTTTTGAAATTTTCTGCCTCTTTCAGCAGTCTTTCCAAATCTGAAGAATCAATCAATCAATAAACAATTATTAAGCACTTATTATGAGTCAGACCCTTGTGCTAAGTGCTAGGGATACAAGAAGAGGCAAAGGATAGTCGTTGCCCTCAAAGAGCTTATAGTCTAATGGATAAGCTACTCCATTTATACAAACATATGGTAATACTGACTCAGCAGTCCTTTACCCAATCAAGATTTGTGCATATAGCAACACACAGTATTACAAGACTAACAACCACTCCAAGTTTGGTCAGGGAAGGGTTTACATATACTTTGCATTTACTTTTCTGTATGTACATACTGTATTTGTATATAAACTCATTGATGGCAGGACTTCTGTTTTTTCCTTTGTACCTGGTGGAGATGGGGATCTGGATTTCAGATTTTGTTGGGATTTCACATCACACTTCTAAATACGAAAACTCATTCTGTCACTAAAATTAGGAACTTACCCGTAAGTTACAATGTTAAAGAGTTTTCTGGAACACTGAGAAACTGAATTAATTTCCCAGAAGAACATAGTTCCTGTGTGTCTAAGGAAGGATTTTAATCCAAGGAAGCCCCCTACTCACTATGCCACTTTACTTCTTGCCTTTTACATATAGGATGCTTATTAAATGTTTGTTGAGTGGAACAAAACAGAATTCCTTGAAACTGCTGCACTTTCCCAACCTACAAGTTTTTGCTTATCTCATCCCCATACCTGGAATTTGCTTCTTCCTAATATTCCCATCTTTCAGAACCCAGCTTAACCATCATATATCTCTTGTGAAATCTTCCCTGGGGTCCCAGAAAGAATTTTTCTAATTCCTGAGAACTTGTCCCATTCAAGTTTATTTTTTATATTTATCCATATATACCTCTTATCTTCCTTAATAGATTGTAAGTTCCTTGAAGGTAAGATTTGTGTTTTATTCATCAGCATTTCTCTTCACTCCTAGCATTGTCCAGAGACTGATTTTCAGCTGTTTTTGCAAATAACAAATGTTTATAGAAAAATTGCTGAGAACTCGGGCAAGTCTCTTATGGATTGTTGTCTATAAGACTCAGTATAGTGTTTGAAGTAAGCTGATAAAAACAGGAAATGAGGAGGCTTATGGATTGTTTATATTGACACAATATATAAATGGAATACTTTATCAATGAACATGTCAATTTTAGGCAAGTCCATAAAAATGACATGGTTATTTCGGTTCTTCCTCAAAGGAGAGAAAAATGACTTATTCCTTTCATTCTTCCTAGTTCAAATATTGATCATAGACAAGGATATTTAACTATAAAAATGTAGCACACTAGGTGATCCTTTTACAAAACATGAATAAGTCCTTTGAGTCAATTAAAGAGAACCTGGACATTGGATAAGAAAAAAGTGGCCAAGCTCCTATGAAATTTTAATTACTAAGCCTGTCAGCAGTCCACAGTTTGAGAGCTTCAGGTTGATTCCATTCAGGATGCAGCAATCAATGAAGAGCTTAGTTCTTCACTTCTTGGGAAGGAAAAGATTTTCTCAGTCTCTTCTACTTCTATCCATCAGTCATAGCATTTCTCAGCACTGCTACTTACCCAGAAGGAAATATCCCATCCAGTAGTTACAGAATTGGTTTGATAGCGTTCAACAGTTGAGTTAGCAGAAGCATACACACTCCAGACAGACATGGGTATGTGAATATAGTTACACAAACCTGGAAGCATCTTCAAGGAATGTAACTCTTAACCTCAGAAAAGAGTTGGCTATGGACAAAAGAGAAAGTTAGTCTAAGAAATTGAGAAATGTGCTTTGTTAGGCTTTCTTTAAGAGAAAAGGAGGTCAAGGCCCTCCACTTCAGGAGTTGTGTTGCCACATCTGTGTTTCTTATACGCATATTTCACTACCATTGCACTTGGCTATTGAGGCTACCAGCTCCAGTTGCCAAGGGGATTTTTGGTGACTCTTCCTACCATCTGAAGCTTTTGCATAAGCTGCTCCTGTCCAGCTCTGAAACTCATTCACTTAAGGCCAAAAAGAATAAACAAAGAAATAAAAGAAACATCATGCCAAGTGTGGACTTCCCCATGGTGGCCAGGTTGGGGGAGATAAGATAGCAATAACATCAGGATGCTGCAAAGGTCACTGCCACTACTGCTCCTCCCATCTGAAGGTCCATGGTCCACCACAGAAGAGAGAGAGAAATCTGCTGTAAGCACAGTCAATTTTAACTCAGCAGCCAATTAAAAGGCTTTTTATTACCATGCATTAAGCCAACAGGAAACAGAAGATATTGATGCTTATTCTGGATCAGGAAGGAAAAGGGTCTTTCTATCACACATTTCCAGAACCAGGCTCACCAAAACTTCATGTAGATATTGTGCATACTCTTAAGGACTGAACCCTTATTGGCCAGTCATCTTTCTCCCATTGGAGTAATTTGGAAGGGAGGGCACTAGCAGCTGGTGTGTGTGTGTGTGTGTGTGTGTGTGTGTGTGTGTGTGTGTGTGTGTGTGTAAGAGGATTCAGGAAATAATTCATGTAAAATGTGCTCAACACTTACGCTTCATCTGGAAGGAAGACAGTGATTTTATAAAGTTAAGGAGCAGCGGGAATATTTTATAGCCTTGGGCAATGGTCAGAGCAAAAGGATATAGACTAGAGATGGAGTGCTGTGTGTAAGTAATAGAGAAACAGGCAGTTTGGCTAGATCAAGAAGTACAAGAAGGGGAGTAAAATGTGATGTAACTGGAAAGGTAGACCAGAGGGAAGATCATGAAGGGCTTCAAAAGATAAACAAAGGGGATCATATTTTATCCTAGAGGAAACTGAGTCATTGGAACTTGTTGAGTAGGAGAATGATATGGTTAGATCTACATTTAAGGGAAAAAAATGAGTGTGAAGAATGAACTAGAATAGGGAGAAACTTGGGACAGACAGACCAATTAGGAGACCATTGCAAAAATGTAGGTAAGAACTGTTGAGAAAAAGGAGTGACATATCAAAGATATTATAAATATAGAAATGGCAAGATCTAAGAACTAATTGATTATATGTGGAAAAGCAGAGAGAGAGAAGAGAGAGAGAGGGGGAAGGAGAGAGAGAGAGAGAGAGAGAGAGAGAGAGAGAGAGAGAGAGAGAGAGAAAAAGAGAGAGAGAGAGAAGAGGATAATATTGAAGTTGTGACTTTGGGGGATTTGAAGAATATTGTCTTTAATAGATATAGGTAAATTTGGAAAAGTGGTTGGGTTTGGTAAGAAAGGTAAGATCTGTTTTAGGGTATGTTTGAGATGTCTCTGGGACATCATTTTTGACATGTCTAGTAGACATTTGATGATGTAAGATTGAAATTAGGAAAGAGACAGGCTGGATATATGGATATGCAAGTCTCAGGTATGGAGATTTTAATTAAACCTATGGGAGCTGATGAGATCGCTAAGAGATTATATATATATATATATATATATATATATATATATATGCATGTATGTATATATGTGTGTATATATATATATATGGATAATAAAGTGTAAAGGAACTAGGAGCTTTGGGAAATATTCACAAAGGTATGATGTGAATTAAGAACCATCAAATGAACTTAAAAACATATAGAGAGGCAAGAAAAAAACAAAAAAAAAGTAGTGTCACAAAAGCCTAGAGAGAAGTTTAGGATAAAAGGGTGATGAACAGTGACAAAGGAAGCAGAAAAGCAGAGAGGGATGAAGACTGAAAAGAGAACATCAGCATTACCTATTAAGAGATCAGTGGTAACTTGGGTGAAAGCAATTTCAGTTAAGCAGTGAGCCAGGAGCCAGACTGCAAAAAGGTTGAGAAATGAAGGAAATGAAATGAAAGCAGTGAATACAGACCATTTATTTCTAGTATATTGGCTAAGAAAAGGAGGACAAACATAGAATGATACCTTGAGGGGATGGTAGGATTTAGTAAAGGTCTTTTAATGATGGAAGCAATCTAGACATGTTTGAAGTGAATGGGAAAGCAACCAATAGATTGGGAGAGGTTGAAGAAGGGGCATGATGGAGGCAGCAGTCTACCAGAGAATATAGAGGAGATGGCTTGAAGTTCACCCTGGAGGGTTTCCTCAACTTTAAAACAAGAGGGTCAAATTAGATGATTTTTAATGTTCTTTCCAGCTTTACATCTAGGATCCCCTAATCTTTCAGGGCATTTTGTATAATTTTGAAATATTCTTCCAAGATATCTTTTTTGGGGGGAGAATTTTAAATCACTATTTCAGAAATCAAATACTTTCTTCTAATCCACAAACAGTAAACCATATGGCATTTTGTATTCTGTACATCTTTCAGTTAGTCAGGTGATGGTAAAGATGTGGTCTTTTGTGGAGTATCATTAGGGAAAACCTATCTCCTTCCAAATATCTTCGTCAAGGTAGCCTTCGGTGGGACATAGGTGGTGTAGTGAATAAAGCACCCCCACTGGAGTTAGGAGGACCTGAGTTCAAAATCCAACCTCGGATACTTGGCCCTTATTTGCTGTGTGACCCTGGGCAAGCTCCTTAACCATGATTGCCTCACAAAAACAAACAAAAACCAGTGACCTTTAAACTGGGAATATATTAATTTAATTAAAATTGCATTAATGGAAAATAAGCATGTAGGACACAACTTGGACACATCTGAAGTCAATAGCAAAGGAAACAGTAAATAGGGAGATGTTGTAGAAGGGACATAACTTAGGAAAATTTATGAAAATAAGAGCTATTCCCCCATTGACAATAGGTCAAAGGATATTAATAGGCAGTTTTCAGAAGAAAAAAGTACTAGAAATCACTATTGATTAGAGAAATGCAAATTAAGACAACTCCGAGATACAACTTCACACCTATCAGATTGGCTAACATGGCAGAAAAGGAAAACGATGAATATTAAAGGGGATATGAAAACTGGAGACATTAATACATAGTTGGTAGAGTTATGAATCGGTCCAACCCTTCTGGATCACTAATTAGAACCGTATCTAAAGGGCTATAAAATGGTGCATGCCCTTTGATTCAGCAACACTGCTCTTAGGTCTGTATCCCAAAGAGATCAAATGAAAAGGAAAATGACCTATGTATGTAAAATGTTTATAGCAGTTCTTTTTATGGTGACAAAGAATTGGAAACTGAGAGAATGACCGTCCACTGAGGAAGGGCTGAATGAGTGTGATGGAATACTACTGTGCTATGAGAAATGACGAGTGGGATATTTTCAGAAAAACCTGGAAATACTTATATGAACTGATGAAAAGTGAAGTGAGCAGAACTGGGGGAACATTTTATACATATTAACAGCAATATAGCAAGTGTTATCAACAGTGAAAGATTTTCCTACTCTGATCAAGACATAATGAAAAATAGGAGCAAACACACAGACCTAATGAAAAATACTTTCTACCTCCAGAGAGAGAACTGATGAACTTATTGCAGATTGAAGCATACTTTTTACTTTATTTTTCTTGGGGTTTTTTTTGTGTTTTGCAACATGGTTAATATGAAAGCATATTTTGCACGACTTCATATGTATAATCAATATATCACTTGCCTTCTCAATGGGTTGGGTGGGGGAAAGGTGAGAGGGACAGAGGAAATTTGGAACTCAAAATTTTAGAAAAGAACAATAACATCTTTGACACGTAATTGGGAAATATTTAATGAGATAAATAAAAACACCTTAAAATATTTCTAAGAACTGAGCTGTATCAGTTGACACAATTCATTTTTTTAAAAACTCCATAAAGCAAAATAGAGATAGGATAAAAATTTTATTTCAAAGTAAAATTAAAATAATTTTTTGTATCCCATTGATGTGCCTGATCTTCTACTGTTAATCATGATATTCCCCCATTCAAAAACTTTCTATATCTCCCCATTGATTAGGAGATCAGATCTAACTCTTTAATAAGGCATGTAAGGTCCTCTACTTATCTTTTGGATTTCAATTTATAGTACCTTGCTATCTTATTTTCCACTCTCCCCAGCACCAACCATCTGTTCTAACCAAAGTGATCTAATTACTACAATATTAACATTTGTAGCATTCTAATCCTCAGAGATTCACTCTTCCCGTTGTTTCCACCAGCAAGGGCCACCTTTTCTAGCCCCTTCCTTACCTGCATTGCCACAGTGTCATCAACCTGAGAGCCAGTGTGGCTTTAGAAAGGGCGAGGAACAGTTGACATGGTATTTGCTGCCCTACAACTCCAGGAGAAATGCTAGGAGCAGAACAGAGATTTGCACACAACATTTGTAGATCTGACCACGGCCTTTGACACTGTTAGTCAGGAGGGCTCATGGAAAATTATGTCAAAATTTGGTTGCCCAGAGAAGTTATCAGTATTGTACATCGATTTCATGATGGCATGTTTGCCCTGGTTCTGCATAGTGGACAATGCTCTCATGCCTTCCCAGTCATCAGTGGAGTGAAAAGTATGGTAGAGAAGAGGTATTAGACTGACTACCTAACTGAATTGTATGCCCTTGAAACACTGACAGTCTACCAGCACCACGCCAGGAAACTGAAACGTTTCCATTTGAACTGTCTTAGGAAGATTCTGAAGATCACTTGGCAGGATAATGTACCAGACACTGAGATCTTTGCTTGAACTAAACTGCCAAGCGTTCAAACTATGCTTCAGAGAGCACAACTCCAACGGGCTGGCCACATTGTTCAAATGCAAAATGCATGCTTGCCAAAAAGACTATATTATGGAGAACTCGCATGGGGCAGGTGATCACATGGTGATCAGAGGAAGTGATACAAGGACACTCTCAAAATGTCCCTCAAGAACTTTGGATTTAAGTGTGCAACATGGGAGACACTGGCACAGGATCGCTCAGCATGGCATGCCCACATCAGAAAGGGTACTGTACTCTATGAGCAAAGCAGAATTGAGACAGCACAAAGGAAACATAGGATGTGCATATTTGGGATATCCACCCCAAATGTTCACATGGACTCTCTTTGCCCAACCTGTGGTAGCGTATTCCAAGTTCATATTGGTCTGATCAGCCACAGTCATACATATTGAAACTTGACTTTGTCATGGTGATGTTATTTTGGTCCTCTTTGAGTATGTAGGACAACAGTCAGCCTCCATCAAGGGGATAGGGATAGCCCTTCCTCTCATTTGCCCTATTTCTCTTTTTAAGGACCAACTGAGTCATCACATGTTGCATGAAAACTTTCTCTCTGGCCCACAGTAATATTTCTATCAAAGGATCATAGGATCAGAGATTTAAAGCTGGAAGGTACTTGATAGATCACTTAAAACATACCTCTCATAGTTCAGATGAGAAAATCGAGGCCTAGATGTGTTATGTGCCTTAATCAAGGACATCGAAATTTTTTGGGGCAGGACTTGGGATCCTGAACTGATATAGATACCGTCTGTTTCAGTCCTTTAGAATTTATTGCCTAATACTTTTCATGACTGATAGCTGTCCTTCACATGTATGCATGCCATGCATCTCCAATAGATTGTAATATTCCTAAGGACAGGATGCATTTCCTATATTTTTTTGTATTTTCTAGTACCTTACATGTAATCGTGGCTTAGTCAATGTGTGTTGATCACTGTATTAACTTTCATGGTCAAATAAGATCCTTGGTTTTTACTAGAGGAAGACTAATTCTTTGGAGTTTTTAGGTAGTGCATGTGATTCCCCAAATAGGTGACCCTCAGCATGATTTAATTTTTTTTGTGTGTGTATGAGGTGACTGCAGTTTTAATTTTAAAAACAATTATTTTTTAAAATATGAAGAAAAAGGTATTATTGTTTTCTTTTTCTTTTGTACAGTGAATAGCTTTTCTTTCTTTAAAAAAAGTTATCCATGAAGAAAAATACTCACATTCAGCCTTCTAAATGGTACACAGAAAAATATTCACATTCAGAATTTTAAATGATACACAGTAACAGTTTCCATCTCTATCAGTAACCACAAGAATATTTGTCCTTTCCCCCACAAGTTGGCCTATTTTTAAAGGCACTTTAGGTCAATGTTTCTGAACTTACAGTCAAAGCCCATCTCAACAGCTCTCTGATAAGTAGAAAATTTTTTCTACATCTATTTTATATGGAGGAAGATGTTAGTATAAAACTTTCCTACTTATAACAAATTTCAGAAGTTTAAATCCATAAATGAAATAACTGATTCTGATTCTTTTTCCTGGAGAATTTTGATTTTAGTTGTTTCATTGGTTTCCATGGGGAAGAATGAAAATTGAATAAATTCTCTATATTGTCCACTGTTCTCTTTATTTAAAATACCTAAAGAGACTTTTTTTTACCATGGTATCAAAACTATTGTGTCTGACTTTATCAATGTGTGTGTGTGTGTGTGTGTGTGTGTATACAAAAAGGCAAAATGGAAATACATGGGCAAATCACTTTTAATATCTCTCAATCTTAGTTTCTTCATCTGTAGAATGAATATAGCAATAATAATACTTACATCACAGGGTTATTGTTATGTAAAGTGTTCTACAAACTTTAAAATAGCACATAAATGACACCAATTGCATGGAAAACAAGAGTTTTGACAGAAAATTTATATATTCACATCTGAAACAAACAAAAATGCCAAGAGATAGGGACTGAAGTTACCAACTTCAGATTATAGATGTGATATGCCATTATTTAATATGATTCTGATAGAAACATTTAAATAAATATTTAAATAATGTTATAAGATTTATCCTAAACTACCCTATGACATAGGTGCTACTATTATATTTATTTTACAAATGAAGAAACTGAGGCTGACAGATTAGGTGACTTAAGAGTCACAGGGATTTGAACTCAGGTTTACCTACTGTGCCATGAAAAAAACCTATAGGAGTTGGTTATTGCCTACTGAGAACTCTATCTTTAATTCAGGTAAATGATACTAAATGCATGGAATTTTTCCTTGGGTTGTGGCAAATGGATAGCTAAGCTTTCTACAGGTATAATAGCTGAATTTTAGCATAATTATGTCTCAGGAATACTTTTTTCAATTCAAATTGAAATCATAACTAAGAAATGAATTAAATATGAATTATTCACTAATATTTGCACAACAATTTAATTTTATAAGATATAGAGCAGTTAAAGAAATTAAAGAGTTTAAAAAATGCAAACACTGAAGCCAAGTATTGTTTCTTTCTCTCTAGTCAGAAATTGTTTTCAGTAATTCCTTATCAATCATTGCTTAATCTAACCTTGAGTTTGCTTTCTAGGCTTAAGTAGATATTGTCCTGATTCCATTCAGAGAATCAAAAGCCTTCTTGGCTTCTCTTCCTCTGTATGCTTGAAGGCACTTAACTACTGCCTACTCTTATCATAAAGAAGGCATTGATAGCTTTTGTAACTTGGTCAATTCTCTCTATCTTGAAATTCACAAATAAGAACTCTCCCCAATACCACACAGCAGCAATGACTAGAACTGTACAGTTTCCAGATTCTCCTTTCCCTCCCACAAGTATTTGTATCATTTCCCAAAATTAATACTATGATACTTCAAGGGATAGATGTGGGTGTTCCTTTCAAAGATGCAGATTGTCTGTCATCCATTCTGTATCAATCTTGTCCATGTATTCCTGTAAATCTTCTCATAGTGGAAGGGAGGGGGTGCTGTCCACCCAGTTAAGCCAACCAGTCAACAAGCATTCATTAAGAGTGAGTTACTTGGCAAACGCTGTGTTAAGTGCTATAGATACAAAGAAAGAAAAAAAAGATGCTTCCTCCTCTAAGGAGCTCTCAGACTAATTGGGAAGACAACAAGCAAACAATTATGTGCAAATAAAAAATAGATAATTGGAGATTTTCTTAGAGGAAAGGCATTGTGATTATGGAAGGTTGAGAAAAGCTTCTTGTATAAGATGAGACTTCAGCTGAGACATGAAAAAACCAAGAAAGCCAAAACATGTTCCAGGGGTCTTCCTCTAGAGCAAAACCAGTAACATTTAAAAACTTCTTTCATCCAATTCCATTTTACCCTGAAAACAATTTCTGCCTTTTCTAACTGGCCTCTTCCACTTCTGACTTCTGTCTTGAATCTCCTTCCAGTGCCTACCTAATAACTCCTCATCATTGGCACAGGCCCTGGGTTTTACCCTGGAACATGGTTTCTTCTAATATTGCAATTACCATAAATCAAATGAATGTGAACGTGCTAAGATTTAAACCAGACTTTGCCAGTTTCCAAAGTAGAAAATTAGCTAAAATTTATATAATTGAATCCATCACCACCATATTGCTTGTTGACAATTACATGAATGAAAACAAATACTCAAAACTATCTGGGAGGCCATTTTTCAGTTCTTTCTAATGATAGGGATCGTTACTCATTCATGTCTGTACAAACTGTGTAACTCTTCTACATCTCTCCCCGTAAGCAGGCCACAGGGTGGCCAGCTAACATTCTGGGAGAGGGGTAGCTTCCTCAGTTTCCTCTGACATAATGAGGATACCAGGGACACACTCTGGCTGCCCACTTGTCATTCCTTGCATTTACCATGTGGCCAGTTCTTCCAGATCCACCCATTTGCAGATAATGTTTTATATCAAACCTTAGAATGTTATGAAACAAAAACAAACATCCATTTCTCAAATGAATAAAACTCCAAACATTTGAAGTGGATAACTCAAGACTCTAATTTTTATTCTTCTACAATATTAATTCCTTGTTTTCACTATGATTTTATGATACCATTAAGGTCAAAATCTGACATGAAGGAATAAAAAATAATGACAATTATTATTGGTAATAGCCTCATCAAGGACAAAGCCTAAAACAGAGGATTGAGGATCATTTTGGTAATTCACAGGCTTTAGTTTCTATAGATTTTAGTTGGAAGAAACCATAGAGGCCATTGAATCTAGTCCTCTCTTTCTATAAATGGGGAACTGAGGATCATAAAGTTTCAGTGATTTACTCAAGGCTATGTAGCTATTAAATGTCTAAGGCAGCCAGCTCTTCTTGACAAGTCTAGTGCTCTTTCTGTTATTGTACACTACTTATAATTTTGGAACATAACTATATCTTTCCTTTTCACTCCTAAGAACTGTTGGAGGGACACTGACAACCAAAGAGGGACATTTAAAGTGGTAAGGAGGCTGAGTGGCCACATCACATGATAAACAATAAACTTATGCACAATCTGAAGAAGAGAAAACTACAGTTAGATGCAACTTTTGACTTCAAATGCTTGAATGAATGTGGAAGAGGCAGCACACTCAGATATCACTCAGGAAGGCAGACTCAGGACCAATGAATGATTTTGGTAACAAGGAGACAGACTTTGATTGTATATAAGGAAAGACTACCTAATAATTAAAGCTATCCAAAACTGATACATGCTGCGTTAAGTAGTGATCTCTCCATCATTGAAAATATCCACTGATCAGATTTCTACTTGTTTAGGAATTTACAGGGAGATTATTGCTTTGGATAAACTGAAGGCTGCATTAGTTGAATTAAAAAACCTTTCATTTGGAGATTCTTTGGTTATTAAGTCAGTTCGCAACCTTGAACACATACTAACAACAGAATGAAGACTACTCTGAAACGTTTTGGATAAGTTTGGGAAAGGCATTTTGCAAATAAACTTTCTTTGGACAATATCCAAAGTAGATAATCAATGCCCAGGTACGTATTACTAGCAAAGAAAAGTCCCCAAACTGTTTTTTCTACACCCTTTCAGCAAGCCCCAGAGTGATCCTGGTGACACTTTTTTTTTCTGTTTTCCTGTTTCCCTCTGTTTGTTCCAACCCCCTATGAGAAATATTGTACAAATGATGGCATCTGAATAGAACATTTTTAACTAAGCTTTATTTGTTTTGCTTTGTTTTCATTTACCTCATTTAAAAAACATAACAGTGTACTTAGAAAAAACATTGGATAGGAATTGTCAACTAGAAACAGTTCCCGGAGGCACTGCTGAAAGGAATCTTGGGAACTGAAATTGTAGATTAAAGGGAAGTTACAAGACACTGGTGCTTTGGGGGGTGGGAGGAATTCTGGAAGATGGACAAAAAGGATATTTTTTGAACAAATAATATTCCCTCCAGAGAATTTATCAAAGTTTTGAAAGACTTCAGATTGTACTATTTACTCCCTCCTTGCAATCATACATTTGCATAAATGTGATATTCTTCATTGATAATGCTACTGACCTACCATCAGCAAGGCACATGCTCTGAATTTTACTCCCAGCAGTGATGATTGGTTTTGTCTGCCACTACATAGATTCAGCCCCTTCAAGTCTGAGAAATATTAGTGGCAGATGGGAGCTGTCCATAGCTGAAGCTTGTTCACAGCAATGAGGATAGGGTTCAAAATGACTAAAATAGTTAAGCTGCATAGGGACTTTTTGTACTGGCTCAAACCTGTTTGGACACCTGGTCTTTTAATCTTTTTAATTTTTTTGTAAATTTAGAAAATTTTAAACTTAAATATAAAATGAGAAAAGAAAGAAAATTGCCATATACACAGCAGACTGTGAGAGGATTCAATATAAAACAATGTTTCCTTTTCATGAAAACCAACATAAAAAATACTACACATTGTTTTCAAATCTGCCCATCTTTTCTTTGCTTCCTTGTTGGTTTTCTTTTATTCTCTGCTATGCACTTTTTAGTTTATTTTTCCCTCCCCCATAACCCCAAAGAAGGCTACAATTAAGTGTGAATTTATACATAGATATCTATAAACATTCACATACCCATCACCTTACCATCTACTCTTTATCATACTCATCCCTCCCAAGAGTCTCTCCCTTATCTTTTCTCTCCACACCATCCCCTTGTCCTTTTATCTCTTTCTGAGTTTAGAAGATTTTTATAACCTTCTAGATATAAATGTTATTCCCTCTTTAATCCATTCCCAATGAGAGTAAGGTTTCACCACTACCCTACTAGCTTTTGCTGTATAATTATTTTTTTACTTTTTTTTTTTACCTCATTTGTATAAGATAATTTCTCCTTTTTATCTCTCCCTACACAGTTTTGTTTATTTTTCAGAATCACCCCATCATATTCAACTTGGCCCAATCCTTTCTTGAAACTACCCAAATAAAAATGACTGTCATAAAATAATTGTTAGTAGTTTCATATATAGGAAGTAAACAATTTGACCTTACTGAGTCACTTATAATTGGTCCCTTAATGTTTACTTTATATTTCTCCTGATATATATCAGAATTTTCCTTAAGTTTCGCTTTTTTGTCACAGATTCATGAAAGTCTTTCAGTTCATTAAAAGTCCATTTTTTCTTTCACTCAGGATTATTTATAAATTTGTTGGGTAAGTTCTCCTGGCTGTAACCTCAGCTCTTTTGCTCTATGAAATATAGTACTCCAAGATCTATGGCCCTTCAACAAAATAGCAGCTAGGTCTTGTGTAATCCTTATTGTAGCTCCACAATATTTAAATTGGTTTTTCCTTGTTTCTTCTAATATTTTCTCCTTAACCTGGGAGCCTGGAAACTTGGCTATGATATTACTGTAAGTTTTCCTCTTGAGATCTCTTTCAGGTGGTGATCAGTGATTGTTTTTTCTATTTTTGCTTTACTTTCTTGTTTTAGAACTTCAGGGTAATTTTCCTCGATAATTTATTGCAATATTGTATCAAGATATTTTTTTTAAAAAATCAAAATTTTCAGGCAGTCCAACTGTTCTTATATTATTTATCCTCAATCTGTTCTACCTCATTGAGAAGGCAAGCAATTCAATATAGGTTACACATGTGTAGTCATGCAAAACACTCCCCTAACAGTCATGTTGTGAAAGACTAACTATATTTTCCTCTATTCTGTCCCACCCTCCATTTATTCTATTCTCTCTTTTGCCTGTCTTCTAACAAAGTGTTTGCTTCCCATTACCCTTTCCCTCAATCTTCCATCCGTTTTATTATCCCCCCTCATCTTCTGCCCTGCTTTCCTGTAGGGTAAGATAAACTTCCATACTCAATTGAGTGTCTTATTCCCTTCTGAAGTCAAATCCGAGGAAAGTAAGGCTCATTTATTCCTTCTCATCCTTCCCTTCTTCCTTTACCACTGTAAAAACTCTTTCTTGCCTCTTTTATGTAAGATGATTTATTACATTCTACCTTTCCCTCTCTCTTTCTCCTAGTGCATTCCTCTCAACAATTTTATTTTTTGGATAGCATCCTTTCATATTCAGCTCACCCTGTGTTCTCTCTTTCTCTTTCTCTTTCTCTATGTACATAACATATACATACATACATACATACATATAACCCATAAATTTTCTCCAACTCTCCTAACACTGATGAGAAAGGTCTCAAATATATCCCCATGTAGGAATATAAACATTTCAACTTCAATAAGTCCCTTATGGTTTCTCTGCCTGTTTACCTTTTCATCCTTCTCTTGATTCTTGGGCTTGAAAGTCATATTTTCTATTCAGCTCTGGTCTTTTCAATTAGAATGTTTGGAAGTCCTCTATTTTACTGAAGTTCCATTTCCCCCCCTGAAGTATTATACTCACTTTTCCTGGGTAGGTGATTCTTGATTTTAATCCTATCTCCTTTGACCTCTGGAATATTATATTCCAATCCCTTAATGTAGAAGCTGCTAAATCTTTGTATTATCCTGATTGTGTTTTCACAACACTTAAATTGTTTCTTTCTGGCTGCTTGTAGTATTTTCTCCTTGACCTGGGAACACTAGAATTTTACTACAATATTCCTAGGAGTTTTCCTTTTGGGATTTCTGTCAGGAGGTGATTAGTTGACTAGAGTGTTCTTTCCATTTCTATTTTATGCTCTGGTTCTAGAATATCAGGTCAATTTTCCTTGAAAGACAATGTCTAAGATCTGTTTTTGATTATAGCTTTCAGGAAGTCTAGTAATTTTTAAATTATCTCTCCTGGATCTATTTTCCAGGTCAGTTGTTTTTCTAATAAGATACTTCACATTGTCTTCTATTTTTTCATTCTTTTGGTTTTGTTTTATAATTTCTTGAGTTCTCACATAGTCATTAGCTTCCATTGACTCCATTCTAATTTTCAAGGAATTATTTTCTTCAGTGAGTTTTTGGACTTCTTTTTCCATTTGGCCCATTCTCCTTTTTAAGGCATGCTTCTCATTGGCTTTTTGGACCTCTTTTGCCATTTGGGTTAGTCTAATTTTAAAGGTGTCATTTTCAACTGTTTTTGCAGTTTCCTTTAGCAAGCTATTAACTAATTTTTCATGATTTTCTTGTATCACTCTAATTTCTCTTCACATTTTTCCTCTATTTCTCTTACTTGATTTTCAAAATTATTTTTGAGCTCCTCCATGTCCTGAGATCAGTTCACTTACTTTTTTTGGAGGCTTTGGATGCAGAAGCTTTGGCTTTGTTGTCTTCTTCTGGTTGTATGTTTTGATCTTCCTCAACACCAATGATGTCAGAAAATACCTATTCACAGAAAAAGTAAGAATCCATGGTCTGTTTCTTTCCCCCTGTTTGCTCATTTTCCCAATTAATTGACTTTTGAGATTTTTACGTGTAGGGCTACAGAAAAAGCCTCTACTTCAGCAGTGGTGGCCAATTCCCTGGGTCTGAATCTGCGTAAGGACCACTCTCCCCTCTCAGCCAGGTAAAAGACCCTTCAAAGATGTCTTTGGTGTTTGTGTGTTGAGAAGTCTGGAAACCATAGCAGCCATTAGTGATTCAGTCCCCTAAGGCCTGCTCCAGCTCCACTGGCACTGGCATGGTTCATGCCATTCTGTATTCTGCTCCCAAGCTGATGCAATAGACCCTTCCTATTGATCTTCCAAATTGTCTTAGGCTGGAAATTTGTTTCAGCCTGTCATTTTGTGGCTTCTCCTGCTCTAGAATTTATTTACAGTCACTTTTTACAGGTTTTCTTGAGGGATTTGGGAGGAGAGCTCTAGCAGGTCCCTGCTTCTACTCCATCATCTTGACTCTGCCCCCCCCTTGACTTTGTTTTATAATTTATTTATGCTTCCCTTTGCCCAATTCTAGTTTTCAAGGAATTGTCTTCCTTAAGTTTTTGACTTTATATTTCAAATTGGGTGACTTTCTTTTCAAAATTTTCTTGATTCTCTTGAATTACTCTTATTTTTTTTCTAATTTTCATCCAGTCTCTCTTATTTAATTTTAAGATTCTTTTTTAGTTTTTCTAAATATCTTTTTGTGCTTGGGGCCATTTGACATTTCTCATTTAAAAAGGATAGGCTTTTTAAGCTCCATTATCTTCCTCTGTATATGAACTCAGATCTTCTGTATCCCCATAGTAGTTGTCTATGATTGGGTTCTTTCTCTTTTGCTTACTCATTTTTCATTTATTTTAATTTTAGCATTTTATTAGTGTGATCAAGTTCTAGTCCTGAGGTATGTGCAATAATGCCCCAAGTTTAAGACCTTCTTACTCTTATTTTGTGAGGTCTGTTTGGTCTTTTAATATATTACTCATCTTGGGCATATTCCCTATTTACCTCTTGGATTCCATTACCATCATATTCCTGACATGTTATAATATGGTGGGTGGCACCACCCTGATGCAGGCCTGGATCATCTCATACCTGGATTAATAGCCTACTAGTTGTTCCATCTGCCACAAGTCTATACCTGCTCCAGTCCATCTTTCAATCGATTCCCAAAGTGGTTTTCTTGAAGTATAGGTTCAATCCAATGGTTCCCTATCACCTTCAGGATCAAATACAAAACCTTCTGTTTGACTTTCAAAGCTTTTTAAAACCTAGATTCACCTACATTTCAGGTTTTCTTATACCTTAAACCCTCCCCTTACCCCTACCCCCAATATGTACTCCTCAATTCAGTGACAAAGTTCCTTGCCGTTTCACAAATAAGACTCTCCCTTAGCTCTGGATGTTTTCACTGACTGTCTTTCATGCCTAGAATGCTCTTCCTTCTTATCTCTGCCTCCTGATTTCACTGGCTTCCTTCAAGTGCCAACTAAAATCCTATATTTTACAGAAGCTTTCCCAAATTAATGTTAATTCTAATGCCTTCCCTCTGTTAATTATTTTTTTATTATCCTACACATAATTACCAGAGTGCCTGACAGATAGTTGATACTTAATAAATGCTAAGCAAGGAGGATATAAAGAAAGGCAAAAGACAGTCCCTGCCCCTCACAATCTAATGGGGGAGATAATAAGCAAACAATTATGTACAATATCCTTACTTTCATCCTCTTTTCTAAATCCTCTTGTCATGGCCCATTTTGGAAGGTTGAAACTAAAAGAGTTTTGCAGAAAAATCAGATGAACCTGTCAATGTTAAAAGTAATAGGCCTTTTCATTTGGCTTAAGAGATGGTCATGGGACAACTGGAGACATACACAGGAAGATTGAGGGAATGTTTTAATATGAGGTGACAAAACCTGTTTCTGATGATGGTGGAAGAGGAACAGGGTGATGTATCAGTTAAAAGAAGAGGCAGCTTTGAGCTTAGACTCTCTTTCTATGACTTTCCAATGGCTTCCTGTAGCTCCATGATGTCCTTTGAGAGTGGAGTTCAGGTATTTCTTCATACCAATATCATGGTAAATATGAAGTTAGTAGAGGAAGATCAAACTAGCAGTTTGTGCCTGGGCCCCTAACAGCCGTTTCTGCTTTTGTATTTATTCTTTCCTAATCTTGGGTGAATGACTATCCATTCCAAAATGGACATGTCCAGGCTTAGAGATGACCTTGTGAAATTTAGATGTCTAGTGTTTCTAGTTACAATGCGTAGAGCTGGCTGATCATAGGGGAAACTTCTGCACTAGACCATGGACACCATGGACAAGAGGAATGAGCCAAGCTTGACTATTTTACCAGCAGATATATAGAAGAAATTATTTAGACAGGGCAGAGCAGAGGTGAAATATAAAATGTTTAATCACTGAGGCAAAGGTTAAAAAACTCTATCCTCTATAAATAACCTTAACAGAAATTTGCTGTGTCTTTTCCCTTTAGCATATTTTCTCTGTGTTGGAAAAATACCTGTCCCATGCATGACTCATATAGTACAGTGAGGATCTTTTTACCCCCTCTGCCCTTTTGGGGGAACATGAATCATAACCTGAGCTATAAATAAAATGGCTCCTGGAGCACTAAGCTGGGAGTTTGATGATCCAAAAGCTAAGGTAATAGGGAATTTAACACTCTTTCAGCAGAGCACAGGCTCCCTAGCACTGAACCTGGTCCAAACTGAATGACTAGGCATGGAACAGGGAGTGGGTGCAGTATCCTAGTCATGGAAGACTAATCAGCAGTTCCTTAATGATAGACTCATATCTCATTGGAGTTTTGCCATAACCATGTGAATTAGGTGTTATTCTTAGCTTGATATTATGGAGAGGAAACTGTTTTTCAGAGAGGTTACATCATACTCCTAGATATGAACCAGAGGTAATATATGAACACAGGTCCTCCTGGCCCCTTTCTCTATGTTACACCAAAATGCTTCTCTTCAGTCCTCTTCTTCCATAACATTTGCACGCCTTTTGACTTTATCGATCACCTTCTCATAAAGAATATTTTCTCCTCCTTCACCTTCAGAGACAATGCACTATCCTGGTTTCCTCTCACCTTTCTGTTCTCCTCTTCTGCTTTCTCATCTTCCTCTCAATTCTTTGATTTGTGTATTTCCCAGGAGTCTTTACTTGGACCTCTTCTCTCTCTCCATACTCTCTCTTAGTAATCTTATTTACTATGATAATTTCAAATATTTTATCTTTGTAGAGGACTTTCAAGTCTCTAGTCTTGATGTGTCTTGTTACATTTGAGCTTGCATTTTCTACTCTTTACATGACAACTCTACTTGGATGTTCCACTGGCATCTCAAATTCTACAAGTCCCAAATTGAAACTCATTATATTACTTGTGACTTCATTGTTTCTCTAGATGGCACAATGGAGGACCTGGAATCACAAAGACCTGATTTCAAATCTGATCTCAGACATTTACAAGCTATGTGACCTTGGGCATGTCACTTAACCCTGTTTGCCTCAGTTTCTTCATATGTAAAATGAACTAGGGGCAGCTAGATGGTACAGTAAATAGAATGTTGGGTCTAGAGTTAGGAAGAATCATCCTCTTGAGTTAAAATCTTGCCTCACACAACTGAAGATGACTAAATAGCAACAATCACTTTTCACCCGATCTTTGGGGTTTACAACCTTAAGAGTATCTTTGACTCTTCCTTTTTTCCTTAATTCCTCATATCTAATCAAGTACTATTTAACCAAGTACCACCAAATCTATACCTCCAACATTTCTCAAATTCATTTCCCTTTCTCTATTTCTACTACTGGCACCCAAGTATAGAGCTCTGTTAACACCCTGCTGGCCTCTAGAAATCAGCTACTTTAATGTTTTCTTGCCTGCATTTCTACCCTATCCTATTCATCCTTTGAGCATACCATGGTCAGAGTAACCATTTTTATTCATGGATCTGGTCACTCCATTCCTCTACTCGAAAATCTTCAATGACTCTATACTGCCTAAATAAAGTCCAAAACTCAATTTGGTATTCAAGGCCCTATACAGTCTGGTTTCTCACTATTTTCTATATTGTCCTCATTCACCTTTATACCTTTGCTCACCTTTGCTGTGTTATGGCTATCCCTTTGGTCCCTATGTCTGGAATAATCTCAGTCTTAAACTTCTTTGCCTGTTGAATTCCACTGAGGTAAGGAGAGTTTGTGATCTGCAGAGCTAGAATTAGCATTTTATCACCCAGGCAAAGCTTGGAAAAAACTTATCCCCTATAAATAGTAACATGAAAAATGTTATCAAATAATGAACGTTTGAAGACAATTTCAGTGCAAGTGACGGAAAAGACAAACATGCCAGGGCACACACTGCCAATGCTACACTGCTTTAGGCAGAATTGGTTGCCTCCAGTATACGAATTGGTGAGAAGGAAGCTATCATACGGTAGCTTCCTATTTTTATTATTCTCTCTAACTAGGTACTAAGCTTTCTCATTTCTGTACTGCTAAAGGACTCTTAAATGCTACTAGTACTCTATATTTTAGGGCCCTGGGGCAAAACCCTGATCGTCCTGCCTATTTATGGCTCTGGCCATATGCATCCTTTGCAAGAGGACTCATATTGATCATACTGTATTTTTAAAATGCCAAAGTGAGAGAGAATTCTGGGAAGACAGAGGAGTAGGTCAAAAAACTTTTGGTTTTCCAAATTTCCTCTGGAAAAAAAAGACTTCCACCAGAGGAAGTCTTCACATGCTTGGGGTAGATACCCTTTAACTCACCAATGGCTTTGAGACCCCTTGGTTACCCTCAACCTGATTTGGCCCATCTGCTGAAACGATTTACTGAGGAGTGGCGGCTGCACATTCTGCAGCTTCTTGGAGCCACAAGTGAGAGTTAGGTGGAACAGGTGGACACCAAAGATAGAAAGACCTCTGAAAAGGGCTCGGCAGCCATCATATTAAAGGTACTGGTCCTCCCTGAACATACCTTACACCCCATACCACCGTAAACATGCCCGATCTTGTCTGATCTCGGAAGCTAAACAGGGTCAGACCTGTTTAGTACTTGGATGGAAGACTGCCTGGGAATACTGGGTACTGACTGCTGAGTAGGAGAAGATTGAAGTACCTTCCATGGATGAGGGTTGCCAAGCACAGCTGTGCTGACCAGACATGTCCAGAGGTAGGCTGCCGCTGTTGGGGAGAAGAAACTAGCATGCACCTGGTGGCAGTAACAGAGAGGCAGGCACCTGCTGGCTGTGGATCAGTTTCAGGACAGAGAGGACAGCTGTAATTTGTCATCGCTGTAGCGACTACAGGGAGCAAGATCTTTTGTGGGGCAACATGACTGGAGGGGCCCAGGCTTAGCACTGGAGAGAAGAGTCCAAGATTGAGCACTGGAGAAGACCTCAGAAAATAACAGTAAGAAGGACCTGAGGCTTGGAGCATCATTCCTCATACCTCAGCACTAGAACATGATTACACTGCAAAAAACAAACAAACAAAAAAATTGAAAAGAAAATCTCAAAGTAAGAGAACCAAAATTCATAGATGGACAAAGATCTAAGGGAAATTAGGAAATGGGTAGTGAGATCATTTTTAGCAAGGCTTACTTTAAATTGCAGTTCTTTATTCTTTCTGATCCTGAAATGAGAGCACATGGTTAATTTGTGAAGGGGACAATTGGTGGACTGTTGTAGAATCTTAATGAAAAAATAGTGTTCCCATTTGTTATTTATTTTCATTCAAATGTTGATAAATAGATCCTATGATAATTACTGATTTTCTATATTTATGGAAAAGTGGCATTTCATAAATATCAAATTGTGATATCTCCATGTGCACTATATTTCTATGAATATATAAATTTTGGTTATTGCAACTATAATTCTTATTTAAAATTTTAAAATAGATGAATCAAGAAGGGTATGACGTGTCTATTACAATACTAGAAACAAATAAGTAAGTCCTTTCCATTGTTCTTTCGGAAAATTTATCCTAATGTTGCCGATAGAATGAATATATTGAAAAAGATTCACTGCAAGTTATTGTTATTTTCATCAGAACTAAGTCAATTTCTAGACTTTTGGTTGACAACTAGAGACAACCCTGCATAGGCTATAACTACAAGAAGAAAACAAAAAGGTCTAAAAGTGCCTTACTGAATAAAAATTTTAAATATTAAAAAAATTACACTGCAATTGCTCAGTGCAGAATAATAGTGATAGCAATGCCCTTTGTTTGAAGACCCCAGTTTGAATCTCAGCTTTGCCATAAACTCACTGAGTGACTTTAAAGAATTCATGGAACCCCCAAGTCTTCTTCCTCATTTTTAAAAGGAGGATAACAATATTTTGATATCCCAGCATCAATTAAATAACACAGGACAATGCAACTATAAAATGCTACATGAATGTCAATTTTTATTAAAGAAGTACTACACATTTCATGGCGATGTCATCAATTCCTACATTAACTATTTTAGCAATTATATAATATATATTAAAAATTCCTGTATTAACTAACTAAAATGAGTGCTCTATTGACTTATCAAAAATATTGCTCATAAATATTTATTTTTAGCATTATCTTTTGCTCAATTTAAACTGCTCCATTTCCCTCTAAGATTCCTGAAAAATGTTTCTTTCATCCTCAACTTGTACTTTTATAAGCTGGCTCTTTACTGATAGTCAAAAACATCTACCCAGGACTACTTCAACCGTAAAAAGTCTTCACTTGACCCTGCTATTCCTTCAAGTCTTTGCTCTTCAATTTCCTCTTCTTTTCACAGGCAAACTCCTAGAATGGGTCTCCTTACCTTCACTTTTCTCACTTTCTGTTCTTTGCTCTCTTGCTATGTTCATCCTACCATTGGACTGAAACCATTCACTCCAAGTATTCACAGAGGCCCTGTGGCCTCTTCATAGACTTCATCCTTCTTGTCACTTCCTCCTGTATACTCCCTTCTTCCTTGACTTTCATTACCGATATCTCTTGCTACTTATCTTTCTCCCTTGGTTATTTTCCTACATGTCTGATTATTTCTCCTCTACATACTTTTTTGGCTCATAATTGTGCTCCTACTCGCTAACTGGTCCAACCCCAAGACTTTTCTGGTTTCTCTTGTCTCTCTCTACACTTTGACCCTTTGGTGGTTACGTCAACTACCATGGGTTCAGTTAACATCTCCATACAAATGATTCCATAATCTATACATCTCCCTGCTCTATTCCATTACTACATAACCAGTTGATTACTGGATGTCCTGTTGATATTACTGGATGGCCTCAGAGCATCTTAAACTTATATATAAAATAGAAAACAATATATTTTCTACTAAATGTCTCCCTCCAACAAACTCCTCTATTTCTATTGAGGTTACCATTGTTCTTTCAGTCATTCAGGTTGACAATACTGGACTCATCCTTGACTCTCTTCTCTCTTTAAATCAGCTTCTTAATCCTTCTAGCAGAGTCTTTTAAAGGGTATGTCTTATTGAGTATACATCCACAATGTCTCACATTCATTGCCTTCTGTCCATCAATATGGTTTCTACTCTAGATCAGACTTTCATCAACTCTCTCAAGGACCACCACAATAGCCCCCTAATTTGTCTCCTTGCTTCCATTTTCTTTCTTCTCTAAGCTATCTTCCACACAATTACCAAATTGGCATTCCCAAAATATCTGAAAAGATTATTCTCATACTCAAAAATATTCAGTGGTTTTCCATTTCCTCTAGAATAAAAATTTAAATTCCCAAGTTGCCATTTAAAACTCTACACCTTAGGGTTCTCACCTAACTTTCCAACCTTATTTTATATTACTCATTTTCACACACTTTTCTTTCTAAAACTTGCCTGCTAGTTATTCCCTACATGCATTGAGTCTTCCATCTCTATATGAAAGATGCTCAGAGAAGAAAGAGAATGGTCATCTTTTTGGTCTGGAATGTGTTCCCTCAGATCCCTGGTTTCCTTCAAATCACATCTGAGGTGACACCTCCTGCATCAGTGTAGGTATATACACATACATTATGGATGGAGGAGGGGGAAGGGAATATACTCCTACACTTTAAGCAAGTAGAGATAGGCACTTTCACTAGCCGCAGAGAATAGTAAGGGAGGGGGGAAGTAGGTAAAAGCTCAATAAGAGTAGTTTGAATAATAGGTCCCATTCCCAGAAACATCAGCTTCAATGGCTACACTGGGACCCATGCTGATGTGGAGTAGTCTTGGGTAGGAGCTGGGGAAGGAAAGGAGAAGAAGGCAGAAGGTAAATGGGACAGGCAGGCAGCTCCTTCAAAGAATCACCATCCCTCCCAGCCCCCAATGGTTCTACTGACTTCAGGTGTTCACTCATGACTGGGGATGGGATGGGAAGGGCGAGGAATTTCATGAGAGCAGACACTGCTCACCACTTGGGCTGATACGTCCTAACAATCTCAAAGTGTCAAGGTCAAAAATGAAGCCAGGGAATCTTCCTCCCTTGCCCCCTTCCTGCAAGCTCCTTTGTGAGATGGACCAAATCCTGAAGCTGCTGCATGACATCTAGTACCATCTCAAAGTGGATCTTTTTCAAACGGCTCACAGACCTTGCCAGCGACTTTATGCGGTTCATGATACTTCTCAAATTGTTTAGGGGGCACTGCTTCAAGATGGCTATGAGGTCACTCTGAGTATTTCTCCAGGATCTCTGTTAGAGATGGATGTGATACTTCCTTAGATAGTAGGCTCTGCATAAAGGGGTGTGTATTGCCTTCTTTTTCTCCTTCTTCTATGCGCAGCTTCTCCATGTCCTTGATCAGTTCCTCTTTAGACATGCCTGAATTCTGAAGGTCAGTGCCATTCTTTGCTAGTCCCCTGAGTGTCTCCTTCAGGCAGGAAATGAACTCTTGTTGGGATGTTGTATAACTACCCACTCTCCCTATGCCTCAGAAAACATCTGGAACTGCTCCACTGGATGGAACTCCTCCTAACCAGCTCTTTTATGGCATTCTAAAACTCTGCAGTGACTTGGCATGCTAGCTTACTGTCATTTCCTTCTTGGGAGGCAAAAATGGCATCTTTAGCTGTGTCTGCAGGTTATCTCTTCTGGGAATCTGAAGCATTAAATGTTGTGGTGGAAGAATGGGATGCTGTGGGGGGGTTTAAATTGTATCACAATCATCGAGGGCACTTTCTAGAAGCTCATACATCTTGGGGTCTGTACCCGAGGTGGTCTCTTCCCCAACTGGAGCTATCTTGCTACCTTCAATTTGATATAGAAGCTTGGGATCCCATCTTCCTAGCATGTGCTTCCCCCTCCTACTGCTGTCCTTTGGTTTAGCTCAACAAATGGAAGTAGGTTCATTTTTTTAGTAAGATTTAATGCTTCAGCTCCATTTAAGGCTAAACAAATATGTGGCTTATTTTGTTTTTGGTTCACAATTCATTTCAAGTCAAGCTCTCTGTATATAAGAAATGATTGATATAGAAGTCAAGATGACTTAGCTGGTCTAGAAATCTAGACCAGCTAAGTCCATAAAGGTCTATGATATTTTCTTTTGTCAGATTGTCAGGTTGTATTTTGAAATTCTGAATTGTTTGTGTGACATGACTTACTTTGTTCCCTGATTTATTTTCCTTCCTTCCTTCCTTTCTTTCCTTCTTTCCTTCTTTCCTTTCTCCCTCCCTTCCTTCTTCCTTCCATTTATCTTTTGTTCCTTTTCTCTTTTTTCTCTTTCCCTTTCTTCCTTCTCTCTTTCTTTCTATTTCCATTCCTTCCTTCCTTTTCTCCAAATGCAATTTATCCAAGTCATTATTTCTTCCTGTGTTTTTACACCGGTATCAGAAACTTTGACTTCACTGTTGGCATTGGCAAAGCTTTAATCAGTCATGCATCAGTGCTTGATCCTTATCAGGCCATTGCTGAATAATGCCTGGCTATCTGTTGACTGGTGAACACTTCAACGATATTTGTTCTACTGGATATAGCAGACCTTGGGAACACTCAGACCTAGCTGGAAGTGATTATGTGATTACTAGAAATTTCCTTTTCATATCCTTCATTTAAAAATAGCTTCATTTGACTTGCTCATGGTTTGACTGGTGATCTCTTTCTTTGCTAAAATGGGAGGCATATTTATCTGAAGATAACACCTTAATAATATGTTTATAATTTGTGCATCCATAGTGTGGTATAGTAGAAAGAAAGTTAGACTTACAGCTAACAAGATCTGAGTTCAAATCCAGCCCCTGACACATAGGCAAGTCAATTAACTTTTCAATAACTGATACTGTGTTAAAGACCAAACTTTATTCTACTGAAGAAATATAAGAAGGCTCTGTCCACCTCCCCCAGGTATTTCTGCAGAAGTGGGTAACTATGGGTGTAGAACACTGCTTATTTCAGA
This sequence comes from Potorous gilbertii, assembly GCA_028658325.1. Taxonomy (NCBI): domain Eukaryota; kingdom Metazoa; phylum Chordata; class Mammalia; order Diprotodontia; family Potoroidae; genus Potorous; species Potorous gilbertii. The sequence continues at coordinate 376,241,892 of CM053770.1, read as the reverse complement.
CTTTTTCAATATGTTGGTTAGTTTTATTGAACTGTTTTCCCCTTATTTTTATTCTTTACTTTAACGCATAAGATTTTGGAAATGAGAAATAAAAGAGCACAGTGGGAAATACAGATAATGTAAAAATAAACGAAGTCTGAGAAATGGAAATTAACTACCTACCACAAAACATTTAACCCATTTTGAAATGGTGGGTATTAGTTCTTCATGGAGCTAAGGAAAGAAATTCTTTTTAGGCCAGTATAAAATGTCATCTGATTTTTATAGGTATTGTGTTCTCTAATATATACAAAATATGACATATCTATGAGATGTTGATCAAGCATTTTCAGTAACTTCCAAATGGGAAACCTTGGATGTGAGATTAGAAAAGTAACAATAGCTTATGTGTATAAAATAATTCAGGTGATAAAATTTTTCTTCGTGTGCTGTACACTTCTTAATAAGTAATCTTTATTAAGGGGCTCTTGCTTAGGTTTAAAGGCAGTCCTGGGTATTGTTTGACTCATATATCCTGGTCTACCTATATCCAATAAGATTATAGATTTCGATTTGGAAACTACTTTAGAAGTCTAATGCCTTTATATTACACATTAGGAAACTGAAGTCCATAGAAGTGAAATGATTTTCATAAGGTGAAATAGGACCTAAATATCAGGTAAGATATGAATGGTGATTGTGTTCATACAGTACCACACTGTTTTCCTTGGGTCACATATTCAGTGAGATAATCATTCTCCTAACTTGCAGATGATGGAAGGGATGAAAATTATTTACTGACTTTGCTTAGACAGATGTGAATTCTAGAAATTACTGATGCAGCATACTGTACTTTGCCCTGAACAGAAGTTTGGTTATCAACCTAGGCAGTCAGTCCCCCATAGAACAGAGCCTTTGAAGACCTGACAGGAGCAGCTGAAGAGGTGTGAATATTGGTTAAGCATTCTTTCATCTGCTTGTAAACAAGTTTTAAGAAAACACGTTTCACACCTGTTCAACTGCTCTTACCCAGGTTTCAAAGGCTTGGGGCTACTACTAGTACTGACAGTCAGCGCAGCCTTTAGGGAGCGGGAACAGTTATATGAAGTAAGAATTCAGGGATGAAAGAAGACACTTATAGGAGAGGGAAAAAATGACAAAATTGGGAAATAGGAGAAAATATTTTGAAATGTGTTCAGAAAAAAATCTAGTACATCCAGGTAAATTGGTTTCATCTGATGAACCCAAGAGGATCATTTGGGAATGTTGCTGCCCTTAAATACTCCAGATTGATCCCTTGAGAAAATGTCTACTTTTAAAAGCCTTCCAATGAGAGATTCCACATCTTCTGCGGAGACAAAATAATTCTGAAACAATCTGTAAAAAGAATGTTCTCTATTTTAACTATTTTTTTTCTTTCTTCTCTTAATGGCTACAGAGAGCAAAAAGACACTTTATCCTCATGTGCACTTTTGGGAAATTGAACTGACTTTCCTTTTCTTTCCTCTAGGTGATCAAAACTAATTAAAATAAACATCTTTAGTTAGTCTGGAGAAGGAAGAAAAAAGAGGAATCATATCTATCTTATTTGCTTTGTAACGTAAAGTACGGAGTGTGGTAGGACCCGTATCTTCCAGGGTTCCTCCTTCCCAACCCCTTCAATCAAGGACTTGACTGGTGAGAGGGTGGAACAAGGTTTAGATTGTGCCTCCCTTGATGCAGTTTTCTGATGGCTGACTGTGTTGACATGGCTTCCTGGGCCATTGTGGGATTGGGGCTGCTCCAAATTTGTGGATGTCTGAAGATTTACTATATTCTGTCCTGTTTGCCAAGTATACTTCCATATGAAAATGAGAGGGCATATCTATAAAAGTCAAGTACCACTGTAGCCTTATTTTTGCTGTATTAGGAATCAGTAAACCTTCTTTTGTTAACTGTTCAATGACCTATAAGGACCTTAGTTTGTCCCAACATCTAACCTGAACTAAGGTGTTGCCCTCAGGCTTGTCCCTAACAAAGGAATATAGGTGATACTGGGAATAGAACACCAATCTTTGAGCTAGGAAGACTTGGGGTCAAGTCCTACCACTGACAAACACTTATTTAACTTTGAGCAAGACACCTAAAACCTCTAAGTGCTTTAGGCCACTCTCTAAGACCATAAATTACAAAAGAGTTATGGATTTATCTTGATTTCTGCCTCATTGGGATTTCCCTATAGTAATAAGACTACAGGTCCAAATACTTCCCCCTTCAAAAAAATTCCATGGTATTTATTGAATTGAAATAAATATATGACCAATATCTATCCATAAAAGATAAAATTATATGAATAAACTTAAAAAAGCAAATAAATGATCAAGCCATGTTTCTATAAAACAATTAGATTTGTATAAAAGAAATGCAAATTAAAATCACGTAGAGATTTTACATCAGACAACAAATTGGAAAAAAACGGAAACAGTTTTGCAGAGGCTATGGCAGAACAGGTCTATTAATATACTTATTTTGATCCTACAAATTGGTTCAACTTTTTGGGAAGAGATTTAGTATTACATTTTAAATAAGTCATTGAAATTTTCATGCCCTTTGACCTAGTTGGCATATTCCCCCAAGGAATTCTCAGAACTTTTAGTGGTAGCAAAAAACTGGAAACAAAATGGCTCCCATTGATTGAGAGATGGCTGAAACACTGTAGTGTAAGAATATTATGAAGTTACAAGAAATGATTACCATCACGAATTCAGATTAATTTGGGAAGACATATGAGTTGATATGGTACAAAAATGTGAAATCAAGAGAATAAAATACACAACTTCCATAAAAGTATAAAGAAAAACAGTACTGAAAAGATCAGATGGAATGATCAACCTTTATACCAGAAGACTAGTGATAAAAGCATACTTCTCTGATTAGAGAGGGAACAGACTATGGGTAAAGAATGTTGAATATATTGTCAGAAATGGTGGGTATAGCAGTTTGTTTTGTTAAAGTGTTTTCCTTTTTCACAACAGAAAATTCTGTTGGGGTAGGTGAGTATTTATAGGCAATATTTAAAAAAATTTAAAAAAGAAGGAAGGATAAAGTAAATAGAAGACATTAGGTATTTGGGAAATCCATTAGAATAATTTCTTCTAACTGATGAAAGTTTTATCAGATTGGTAAAATAGCAGAATAGAAAGAGTGTTGGATTGGGAGCCTGACCATCTTGGTCTAAATTCAATTCTGTTACCAGTGATCTCTAGCATTATACTTAACCTCTCTGGTTCTCAGTTTCCTCTTATCTAAAATGACAAGCATAGACTATTGATCTTTAACCCTTTTAACTCCAAATCTATGAACCTATGACAATGAAATATGTCTGATATCTCTCCTAATGGTATATAATGGTTTACAAAGATACCAAGTCTATTCTTAGACTTGGCACTTATTATAACATAGAGAAGATAACCAGAGTATCCACTAATCATGAATGATAGGCAAGTTAGGGTTGGAAAAAGTTTAAAATTAAATATCCAAAGTGGAAATTGTGTATTCTCTCAGAAGAGTAAGTAACCAGTAGAAGTTATACAGAGTTATCTGACACCAACCATAAAATGTAATGCTTTTTGTTATAAAGAAATGTTTCAAAAATATTTCTCTTCCTGAATTCCCAAGAACTCACACATCAAATATAGTATTTGGAGCATTATAGAAGATGCCTCTCAGTGGTTTTCTCTTGGTCCAGTCATTCTGTGAATAGAAAATGATAAACTGAATCTAGCCCAGGAGCAATACCCCATCCTGTTATGTATAGGGTATTCCCCTTAGTTTATTTTCACATATGTAGTGTTTTTCTTTTTATTTCGAGAAAGGTAACTACAAGCATACATGATGATGTGTAAAGATTTTCTTTTCTTAATCTATCAAGAAGAAAAAATTATTTTTACTAATTCTAGCTACAAATGTGATTATTTGTAGATAGTTAAGCTATTCACACCTAAAAAGGTTCTATGAAACTGAGTAAGCACACCCATGTATTACATAAGGATCCTAGAATCAAAAACAGAGTTCTAAGAGACCTTTGGCTCATATAGCACAATTTGTACTGAATAAGAATTCCCTCTGTAATATATCAGCATGTGGTTATCCAGCTTCGGTTAAAGACTTCCAGTAACTAGTGGTCTAAAAAAACCAACCCACAACCTCCTGAAGCAGCTCATTCTGTTTACAGCTATTACTAATGATTAGAAAGCTTAAATCTTAAAGTTTCAGCTTTAAATCTTTTTCACTCATTGAAAGCGAATGGGGCTTTCCTCTGGGGCAAAGCAGACCAAGTCTATTCTGTCCTCCATGTGACAACCTTCCAAATGCTTGAAAGCAGCTCTCATGCTTTCTGTTGCACCTATCTCCCTGCCAATGTATTGTCTTTTCCCTGGGACCATGAATTCTCATCTTTATTCTGCCATTTCTGTTTTGATGACTCTGCCAGGGCTATTGATCTACTTTCCAAACTGGACTACCAGAGGCCATGTCTGGAAAGAGTCAGACATTGCCTCGGTGTTTCCTGAGACCATGTCATTTTTTTTACCTTCCCTTTGGAATGTGGTGCACTGCATAGAGCACCAGTGCAGGAGTCAGGAGGACCTGAGTTCAAATGTCACCTCAGGGTCTTGACACTCACTAGCTGTGTGACCTTGGGCAAGTCACTTAATCCCAATTGCCTTACCCTGGGTCATCTCCAGTCATCCTGATGAATATCTGGTCACTGGATTCAGATGGATCTGGAGGAGAAGTGAGGCTGGTGACCTGCACAGCCCTCCCTCCCTCAAAACAGTCAAGTGCAAGTCACGTCATCATTCCTCTGATGGTGTGGTCTTCTTTGGCAATGTAGGATGAAGACACACATTTGATCCCTATCCCTCATTTCCATCTCTCTCTCACAGAACTGTAATTAAATCACCACCACCATTGCCTTTTAAATGGTTAAATGAATAGATTATTATTCTACTCACCAAATGCATGTCTTCTTGAACTATACCTCCCTTCCCTGGTCACTATTTTCCCATATGCATTATTTCCACTCTTAGTTTGTAAACTGCCTCACTTTTGTATTTATATCCCTTTAATAAATATCAAATTAATAATAAATAAAAGAATAAATATATCCCTGTAATAAATACCTAATTAATAATAAATAAAGTAATAAATTAACCAAATTTGGAAACAGAAGACTTTTATCACTTAACCTGTCTCAGTAATCTTGGGATAAATTGTTTAATCTCTTTGTGTCTCCATTTCTTCATCTCTAAAATGAGAAAGTTGGACTAACATGATCCCAAAGGGTCTTGCTATAGCTCTGTATCCGTGCTACTCTAGGTATAATTGACCAGAACATCTGACTCTGGACTTGACAGAAAGTCAATATTAGTCTTTTTCTTGTATAGTAGGATTAAGCACTTTTTTTTCTGAGCATTTATAAGGTATTACAATATGTGTCAAATGGAGGTCATCATTTCTGTCTTTGCAAATTATACCAAATTCAACCTGATTGTGTTAGCAATGTTATCCTGATGGTAACCCCCTCCACCCCTGCAAGTTAGGCTAGTTTTTCTTTAAAAGGTATTGGGACCTTTCTCAAGACTTGGATGGTTTAGAGGACTCTAGACTCAGATTTTACTATTTCCTCATTGTCTGACACTTGGATGGTGTATCACAATGGGTAACTCAGGTGAGGGTCCTTTATTCAGGTGAATTAACTCAAGATGCCCTTAGCGCCTATTCTTGTTGCATTTCCTTTTCTTTTTATGGTTTAATAAGTCCCTTTTTCTTACCTTTCAAATAATCTCCAACTGTCTCATTTTGTTCCAGTATCAAACCTAAATTAACATGGGACTGGTATGAGTCAGGCTCAGCCTAGACTACCACTGGATAATTGTTATACAAATGGCATATCAGGGAAAACCTTTGATTCCTAAGGAGCATTTGTGTATATTGCATTTACAAAAGTTTCTCACATCACTCGTCTAACCCACATACTGGAAATCATCTTACGCATGGATTAGCTTCTTTTCCTTTAAGCGGCTCTGCTTTTTATCTTCTCCATTTCCCCTACTTTCCCGAATTCCACCTTATCACCTTAGAACTGTTCTTTTCCTTGTTGCCATCTAACACCATGACTTTGTGATTTTGTTACTGGAATTCTGGAAAATTCTACAGTCCTGTGATTCTGATTGCTCACTCAAGTGCACCAGAAAAACTAGGTCAGGGTTCAGAAGGTAATGTCAAAGATACAGTTGCCATTGGACTCTTAATACACAATCCTCACTGCTCAGCTCCCTTCTATATGTTGAGCCTTAAGATTCCTAGGAACTTGCAGTGTAGCATAGCCTATGGTATTCAACTGTTCATAGAGTCACATAAAATATAGAGTAACAGAAGCATGCCGGACGGTGCAAACCACCTGGGTAACTATATATCTCAAAGCTGCCCTGCTCTCCTACATATATATCGAGACTTGCTCTCTCTTACTCTTTTTTTTGTCAGCAGAGTCCTCTGTGTAGTATCAAGGCTAGTATGGAAACACTGGCCCAAGGTATTAGGCGAACCCTGCCTTTATATGCTGGCTATGGGAAACCTCAGGGAAAGAGGGAAATCGGTGTCCATTTCTGGGTTATGAAATGAACAAATGAAAATATTTACCGTGTATAGAACACTGTATTAAGTTCTGGGAGTTTAAATCTGAAAAAACACTCCAGGAACAGGTCCTGTCTTCAAGAAGCTTACAGTCTATTGGGGTGAAACATCACAGATGAGTGGTGGATAGCGAGTGATACTTTGGTACAGAAAGTGACAGGGATGATGAGAGGGGATGTAAGAGAATAGATTGATTACATCTCTAGTTCCAGAACTGGACAGCAGCATATGGGGTGGGGAAAAAAGGGATATGAGATTGGCAACAAGTCAGTTGGTGAGAAGGCCATGAAGGAGGTGGCTAGAGAGGAGGGATTGGAGGCAATCATGGCTGAGGTTTTTCTGAAAGTGTCTCAGGAGAGTTTGCCCCAGTGAGAAAAGCAAGGTAGAAAGTTCCCCTGAGGACTGGTTTCTTGTATGGGTGGTGAGGCAATTGGTAAGGAGACTATAGATTTAGGCAACTGCCTTTCTGACCCACAAAACATTTGCTCTAACTTCATGATCACTGTCACAAATTAACTGGTGCTTTTAAGGGTTTTCTTTAGGGTTAGGGACTGGGTGGTTTTTTAAAAAATCTTTTCATCTCTAGTAACTAGTACAACACTATGAACACAGTAAGCATTTCTCCTTTCCCTCTGCGGGGGAAGGAAATGTATTACAGCCTACTCTTTTCTCTTAAGTCATATATAATTAAGAATTTTTTTGTGTTAAATAACATCTCTTCAGGCTTACCTAGTTGTAAGATATTGCCTCTTTAAGGTAATGTGACCTTTCATATAGAACAGTTTGTTGCTGACCAAAGTCTGCCTTGGCAATTTATTTGTCTGGGTCATATGTCTGCTCAGAGTCCTAAGAGAAATAGATACTCAGAATTCTGAGACAGTCATCACTCATTTTGAATATGACAAGCTGTGGCATACTGGACTTATATGAGTACCAAACTGTTCTATAATTACGGGACAAATATAATTGTCTTTATGATTTTAGATAAAAGATTCAACTCCATTAGCTGAGGTGTGGTCATTTGTAGGGAAGACTCAGAGTCTGAAACCAGAGACAAGTGAAAAGACAGATTTTGTTAACTATCAGCTAAGCTTAAACTTAAAAGTGATGGATATTATAGTTACTCTTATGAATTAAGTCCAACTGGGTAGAGGAACAGCTTGAAAGCTAAGAATCAGTGAAGTCATTTGGTTGAAATATAAGGTATTCAAAAGTCTTAGTGCAGCTTCAACCTTTAATAAGGGACACTGTATAATTTAAGGTCCGGTTACCTCTTAGTCAAGTATCGTAAGAATCAATTCAGTTCCTCATCTTTTCAACATAGAAACTAGTTTCAGTAAAGTTTTTTTACGGATAGTTCTTGAGAAGAAAGAGGATAATGACATTTATACTTCCAGAGTGGTGCATTCCCTTAAGTGCATGGGTTTTCTTTTCTCATATCCATCATTAGTAGATTCCCTGCTCCCCACCATGATATTGAGGGAATTGAGAGTGTGACCGAAGCTTATGCACGGATTGTCATGCATTTATTTTTCCTGAATTTGTATTAATGCTAAAATATGATTATTTGCCGTATTTTAAGTAAATGATTATGCTTAAGATCTGAAAGCATTACTATTTTGAATGACTTAGTTCTCATCCTGTACTCAGGACTCCTCCATTCTGTCTGAAGAACTCTCCATACTGGAATTCACTCAGTCTTAGGATTCACACCTACTAGAGGCAGCATTAGCTGTTCATCCCCTTTCTCCTTTTCTCTGATTAAATGACTCCTCTCAGAGCTTCTTTTTGGGGAGAAGGGTGCCTAGACCAGTCATTGCTTTGTTTCCTACCAGATTGCACTCTTTCTGACTTCTCTTTTCATCTTCTTTTGATGCGTTGTCTTCTCCCATACGAATGTAAGCTCCCTGAGAAGGATTTTCTTTCCTTTTGTTTATACTTGTATTCCCAACACTTTACACAGTTCCTGGCATATTGATTTGACTTGTTGTTGACTGCTTTTGCTTAAATAGAAACATATTGGTGGAAGCTTAAGGGGTAAAGTAGTAAGTGGATAAAGAACATTTCCCCACAACAGAGTAACCACTAAAACCCTGAGAGAGTCTGCGTGTAACTACGTCATTGTAGTCCTTGGCTAGAAATCTATACTTGACAAAGTTAGAGTAGGTTGGAGTAACTGAGTCAACTCAATGAATGAGTAGCTGTCCAAATGACCTGCTTGAGAGTTATTAAGCCACTGAAATTGTACATGGCTCCTCTATAAACCATTTACATGGTACTTTGCATCTGAACCCATAATGTTGACTTAGTTGAGCCAGGCAGGGTAGTCTCTCTGATCACTGATCTTTGACCATATTTTAAAATATAGATATCTCTAGACTTAGTTCCACAGCATCTTAGAAGTCCTTATTTTTAGGTGGACATATTCTGTCCTGTATACTCTAGACATAATAATTCACAGTTTGTCTTCACTTGAATGACTTTCTTTTAAGCAATTGTCCAGTACAAGCTTGACCACAAAACATGGATAATCCACTTTTCCACCAAATTTTCCACTTTTAAATTTGCTCAGTAAATGAGAAAATATTTCATTAGGTGGTAGATCAGAGAAGTTAAGTTTCTTGAGGTCAGAGACCATGAATCCTGTTTCTTCAGCATTCTCCCACACCCCCTCTTGGAGTACCCTGAACACAGTGGGCGTTCAGTACATACTGGTAACGGGTTGATTTCACATCCAGGGTGAGCCTCTCACCCACTGCCATTTGCCTTTTCTGCCCTCATTTCACACAATCCCTACTCTGTTTCTATATTCATGTAAACCCTTTGCCCTTTCACTGTAACCCTGAAGAAGGAGGCAGCAGAATTTGAGGAAAGGTCAGGCTGAAAAAATTAGGTATGGCAGAGAACAATGAAGTCAAACAAAATAAACAATAATAATGTCTCATCCCAATGATGCTTAGCGAGATTAGATGTGTTAGGCAGGAGAGAAAGCACATGGATGAGTGGAGCTGGAAGGGACCTCACAGGCCATGTCGTCCCACCCTCTCATTCTTCAAATGAGGAAATTGAGTCTCAGAGGTCAAATGATATTCCCAAGGTCACAAGGTGACATAGAAATAAACTCTGATTTGCAGATTCCACACTCCTTTATATTCTTCTTTAAACGAAAACTTTTCTTTTTTTATTATGAATGTTACAATCACCAGCAAATACCAACATCCTGATACACAAAGAATACAAAAGGGGAAATTGTGTTACATATAATTTTACAAGGATATACTAAATTAAATTAGATAATAACAAAATTTCTCTGTCTTTAACCCCATCTGTACTTCATTTTGTTCTCTTTTGCTCAAAGAAATTCCAAAGTCTATAGTATTCTATGGAAGTTAAATAGGAAGCTGTGATTATTTCCATGGCATATTTTACCCCTTCCCCATCCCCATTCCCCTACAGTGGGGCTTTCAGAAGATAAGAGTTCCAAGCTACATTTTAAAATTTGAGAGTAATTTGCTTTAAACTAATGGAAAATTTTAAACATAGCTGCGGTATGGTGAAAAGTAACACTGCGTTTGGTCCCTGAAGATCTGGGTTCAAGTTCTGCCTTTGCTGTTTATTGACTTTAGGACCTGTTTCACTTAATCTCTCTAAGGCTCAGTATTGTCATCTCAAGTAGTACACTTGCATTAGTCATCTCAAAGAACTGTTATGAGGAAAGGATTTTGTAAAGTGTTGAATACTAGATATGTGGGAGCTCTGATTATTGGCATATGAGCCAAGTAGACAATGATTGCCAATTGCAGGAATGTCGACTTCATTGACATTACTGGAGCAGAAAGCTCAGTGAGAAATCTTAAGTCTAAATAGAAACCACAAAATATATTGGAGGGGAGTTTTATTTTGTAGGTGCATGTCACATTTAATTTGAGAAACGGAAGTTGAAAGGTTAGACTTTTAAGGCAGAGACTTATTCTCTTCTCTGCTCTGAAATAATATTGGTATCCTCTCTGACCACAGGGCTGCTGAGGAGTTTATTTTTGGTGCAATGATGATGGGAAGAAGTGAGAATCTTTCACATCTTATTTATCTATCCCACACCACTTCTAAATTTATGGGAGGCATCTGATGACTGGATGCAATGTTGAGCATAGTTTGGTCTGGTCTAGGATCAGATACATTGAGCTAGCTAGCTAAGTCCACATTCACTCAAGATGGCTCATCCCTAGCAAGCATTCTCTGTAAGCACAGGCACTTCCCAGGGAGCAGAGGAGAATAACAAGAGATTAATTGAATGTGTATATAACATCCAAATCCCAATCTAAGAACATTTTCAAGGACCATGTGATTTATCTAGATCCATTGTAATATCTTTCTTCCTACTGACCACTAATGCTGCGTCTGTTCTTCTTGCTCATATAGGGCATCACTTGGTTCATTCACCCTAATCTAGCTGGAGGAAGTCAGATGAGAAGGAATAAAAGAGGAACTATTCAGAATTAGAGCTGCTACTCTGGGTATGGGTTGTTGGTGGACTTTTATTAGTGAAAGTAGATGGTAACTCATACATGACAGAAGCACTATGGGCACAAATGTTCATCTGTCCATGGGAAAGCAATGGAAGGAACAAAATCATATTTATCTATCTTGTTCTTTGGGCACTGGAGTGAGGCAAAGAAATAGAGTATACATGATCCATTTGGACCAAAGAGAGTGTGGGAATCATAGAGTTATTTCCAAATGAAGGAGGTTGGTTATCAGACAAACAGATATAGTCTTAGAAAAGGTCCAGAGGCAAGAAGCGGCTGAATGAATATAGTTAACAATTGTTCAACACAGACTATGAACAGACTTAGTTGAAAATAAAATGCCAAATGAAGGGTTAGCCAAAATTACATGCCAGGAATTCAAAGGAATAGGGTTAAAACATGGGAAAAGTCTTATGGAATTCATAGTTTCATAGATTTCTACAGATAAAAAAGTCCTTAATGGTAGGTCATATACTAGTCTAACAGATAAACAAAATGATGCCTAGAGAGGCTGAATGATTTGTTTATTCTCAGTTTACTGAATCTTTGGGAATTTCACACTGACTTCTAAAATTCTAGTCCTACTCGTCATGCATCCAGATGAACTTTAGCTATTGAAAGCTCCTATATTCATTAGTCCTATTTCCATCTCTTGAAAAGAAGACAACTATACCAGGGTAATAGTGAGTTAACTATGGAACTAACTTTGTAGATGATTAGTTTCTGACTTGGGACAAGTTGCTTAACCTTTCTGGGTCCCCATCTTTTCATCTTTAAAATACAAGTGTTGTCTGGAGCAGATGACTTTACAAATGAATTATAACAAACATTTTAAAAGTAATTAATACCTATACTATAAAATTATTCTAAAAAATAAGGAAATAAGGCACTTTATCAAATTCCTTTTCTGAGTGAAATATGATGCTAATATACAAATCAGGAAGAGACAAGACAAAGAAGAACTATAGAAAAAGCTCACTAATTAATATTAAAGCAAATACTTTACAAGAAATCTTCACAAGAAAAGTACAGCAATATATGAAGAAAATAATTCACTAAGATCAAGTTGTATATGTTCTAGGGAATGTGAAAAAAATGGTACAACATTGAGAAAACAATTAACATTATTATATAATCATCAAAGCTAATACAACCTACTCTATATGAATACATATATATTTTAAAAAGCTTTGTCAATATACAATACTCATTTATGTTAAAAATCCCCAAAAAGCATAATTATGGAAAGGTCCTTCTTTAATATGATTAAAAAGCATACATTTAAAACTAAGAATGAGCATCATTTGTGATGAAGAAGTTTTAGAAGTTTTTCTAGTACAAGCAGAGATAAAGCAAGAATGGTTTCATTCTACTCTACTACTTGATGTAATTCTAGAAAATGAGACAAGGAGAGAAAATTAAAGGTACAAACACCATCAGATGATATGAAGATGGCATGATGATGTACCTAGAAAATCTCTAGAGAATCAATAAAGACAATAATTGAGATAATTAATAGCATTTGCATTGTATCAAGATATGAAATAAATAATACCTAAAAAATCATCAGCTTTTTATAGGAAACTAACAACAATTTAAAAATCAATAATAAAAGAAATACTACTCAATATAGTACATATATGGTGATACAGAGTACCTGGAAATTAATCTACAAAGAGATCCCTAAGATAAATAAGGAAGAAAATAAAAATACATTCCTCACAGAGGATGTACTCAAGAAAAAATTTAGAAGACACAGAAAGAAAGAATTCTGACAAGTGGGAAATATACACATGGAACTCACCGACAAATTTAGACTTTTAAAAGAAATATAATGAAAATGGATGCAAATCCAGGTGACAGAAGATGAATATGAGCTTAGCATGATCCTATAAACTGGTTTTGGAAATGCTAAAGCTTGGGACAAGCTGAGTTTAGATATGAAAGCTAATGACAAGAAAAAGTGTTTATTAATATAACACTTCCCCCAATTACATGTTAAATCAATTTTTTAAACATTTGGGTTTTTTAAACTTTTGAGTCCCAAATTCTGTTTTTCTCTCCCTCACTATCCTCCTCCCTGAGATGAGAAGCATTTTCATAGAAGTTATACATATGCAAGCATGTAAAACATTTCCATATTACTCATTTTGTACAAGAAGACTTGAATGAAAGAAAGTGAAAAAGAGCATGCTGTATTGGGACCTTTCTCTGGAGGCAGATAGCATGCTTCATCATTAGTCCTTTAGGATTGTCTTGGATCATTGTACTGCTAGGAATAGCCATCATTCACATTTTTAATGATATTACTGCTACTGTGTACAGCATTCTCCTGGTTCTAATTCCTTCACTTTGCATCAGTTCATGTAAGTCCAGGTTTTTCTGAAATCATCCTGCTTGTCATTTTTTATAATTTAAAGCTATTCTATCATAATTATATAATATGGTTTGCTTAGCCATTCCCCCATTGATGGACATCCCTTCGATTTTCAATTCTTAGCCACCATAAAAAGAGCTACTATAAATATTTTTGTACAAATAGGTCCTTTCCTCTTTTTGATGTCCAAAAAAAGTGTTCATTAGAGAAGCTACATTGGAAGAACAAAGAGGATGGCATGATAAGTTGCAACAGAGAAAGTAGAGTTGATAGTTCTTAGTTTCCATTTTTTTCCTCGACTAAGACAATTATCTTTACACCAGAAATGACATAACAGAAATTACTAAAAGAGGAGTGACATCCAAGATGAGTAAGGAAATGCTGGAGATAAAGGAGCACTTATCTGCCCCTGATGAATTCAAGTAACCTGGCTCAGATGAGCTAAAAGGGTCCAGATATTTTATGTAGTTTATAGTGTGGGTTTTAAAAGAATTAGTAGATGTGATTGCTGAACCAGTCAGTGCTATTTGGAAAATCATGGAGAATAGGGAAGGTGCCACAAGATTGGAGAAGGGTAACTATAGTTCAGATATTTTAAAAAGGAAATGACCAGAATCTTCAAATTATAGTCCAGTGAGCATGACTTCAATTTCTGGGAAAATTCTAGAATTGGTCATTAAAAATATGACTATTTAATATCTAGAGAAGGAATTAGTCATTACAAAGAACCAACATGGCTTTAGCAAATACACATCATTCCAAATTAACCTCGTGAGGGGAATTCTGTGGATATAGGTTACTTAGACTTTAGCAAAGCTATTCTTTTGGTAAAGATGGAGAAATGTGAATTAAACAATAATATAATCTTGTGGATTTATAAATGGTTAAATGATCAAAAATTAAGAGGGTGAACTCACTACCAAAAGAAGAGAAAATTAAAGCAATATTAGAAATTATTTTGCTCAATTATATGCCAATAAATCTGATAATCTAAGCAAAACAGATGCATATTTACAAAAATATAAATTGTCCAAATTAATAGAAGAGGAAATAATACTTAAATAATCTGATTTTAAAAAGAAATTGAAGAAACCATCAATGAACTCCCTAAGAAATAATCCCCAGGGTCAGAGGGGTTTGCAAGCGAATTATGCCAAGCATTAAAAAAAAACAATTAAATCCAATACTATGTAAAATTTTTGACAAAGAAGGTGAAGAGGTAATCCTACCAAATTCCTCTTATGACACAAATATGGTGCTGACACCTGAATCAGAATATGTTAAATCAGATAAAGAAAACTATAGACCAATTTCCCTAATGAATATTGAGGCAAAACTTTAAATAAAATTCTAGCAAGACTATTTCAGCAATGTATCACAAAGAACCTATGAGGTCTTTGTGATCATATCATATGATTAGTTCAATAGATGTAGAAAAAGCTTTTGACAAAATACAGCACCTATTTCTATTAATAACACCATAGAGGATAGGAATAAATGGAGTTTTCCTTAAAATGATAAGTAGTATCTATCTAAAATCATCAGCAAGCACTACTTGTAATGGGGATAAGCTATAAGCCTTCCCAGTTAGATCAGAAGTGAAACAAATATGCCCATTATTTCCCTATTATTCAATATTGTACTAGAAATATTAGCCATAGCAATAAGAGAAGAAAAAGAAATGTAAGGAATTAGAATAGGAAGTGAGGAAACAGAACTATCACTCTTTACAAATGACTTGATAATATACTTAGAGAATCCTAGAGAATTAACTTAAAATTAATTGACATAATTAACAATTTTAGTAAAGCTGAAGGATATGAAATAAACCCACACAAATCATCAGCATTTCTATGTAAGCCCAACAAGAGATAAAAAGAGAAATTCCATTTAAAATAATTATTTAAAATAATAATCTTTAAAATAAGATAATATAAAGTACTTGGGAATCTACCTGCCAAGAAAAATCTAGGACTATAGGAACACAATGACAAAACACTTTTCAAACAAATAAAGTCAGATCTAAACAACTGAAAAAATACCAGTTGCTCGTGGGTAGGGTGAGACAATATAACAAAAATGACAATCCTATCTAAATTAATTCACTTATTCAGTATCATGCCAATCAAACTACCAAAAAATTACTTTCAAATGCTATAAAAAAATAATAACAAAATTCATCTGAAAGAACAAAAGATAAAGAATATGAATGGAATAAATGAAAAAACTGGGAAGGAAGGTGGTTAAGTCATATCAGATCTCAAACTATCTTATAAAAAGGTAGTCATCAAAACTATCTGGTACTGGCTAATAATTAGAGTGGTGGATCAGTGGGTTAGATTAGGTACACAAGACAGTGTCAAATGATCATAGTAATCGATTCTTTAATAAATCCAAAAACCCCAGCTTCTGGTACAAGAACTCTAATTGACAAAAACTTCTGGGAAAACTGGAAAACAGTCTGGCATAAACCATCATCTTGCATCATACACCAAGATACAGTCAAAATGGGTACATGATTTAGACATAAATGTTGATACCATAACCAAGTTAGGAGAGCAAGGAAATATTTTATCTGTCATGTCCATGGAGAATGGAAGAATTTTTGACCAAACAAGGCATAAAGAGTATTATTAGATGGAAGAAAGATAATTTTGATTATATTGATTTAAAAGATTTTTGCACCAACAAAACCACAACCAAGATTAGAAACACTTTTACAGAAAATTTCTGTGATAAAGGTATCATTCCTCAAATATAGAGAGAATCTATTTGAATTTATAAGAATACAAGTTATTTCCCAATTGGTAAATTGTCAAAGGATATGAACAGGCAGTTTTTAGAGGAAGAAATCAAAGCTGTCTCTAGACATATGAAAAAATGTTCTAAATCACTATTGATTAGAGAAATGCAAATCAAAACAATTCTAAAGTTCTTCCTCAGACCTTTCAGTTTGACTAATATGACAGAAAAGGAAAATGATAAATGTTAGAGAGGATGTGGGAAAATTGGGACACTGATGCATTATTAGTTGACTTGTGAACGGATTCACCCATTTTGGAGGGCAATTTAGAACTATGCCCAAAGGGCATATCCTTTGATCCAGCAATACTACTACTAGGTCTGTATCCCAAAGAGATTAAAAAAGGTGGCGGTGGGGAGGAGAGGGGAAGGACCTACTTGTAAAAAATATTTATAGGAGCTCTTTTTATGATGACAAAGAATTGGAAATTGAGGTGATATCTATCAATTGAAAAATAACTGAACAAGTTGTGATATATTAATGCAATGGGATACCATAGTGGTATAAAAATGTCAAGCAGTTTCAGAAAAACCTAGAAAGACTTACATAAATGAATGCAAAGTGAAGTGAGTAGAACTACTTGTACACAATATGCAGTAACAGCAACACTGTATAGGAATTAACTGTATAGGAATATTCCTATTCTCGGGAATATAATGATCCAAGACAATTCCAATGGACTTATGATGAAAAATGTCATTCACTGCCAGAGAAAGAACTGATGGAGTCTGAATGCAGAATGAAACGTACTATATTAATTTTTTTCCTATTTTTTTCTTTTGTTCTTCTTTTACATGATTAATATGGAAATGATTTATGTTTTTCATGATTGCACTTATATCGACTTGCTTACTGTCTGAGGAATGGGAGAGGTAAGGGTTGGAGAGAGAATATTTGGAACTCCAAATTCAAAAAAAGAACGTTAAAATTTATCATTATATATAATTAGAAAAAATAAAATACTACAAAAAAAGAAATATTTAAATGGCTTAGGCTCAAAAAACAGCTTTTTAAATAAATTTATTTATTTAACTTTTTACATTCATTTTCACAAAATTTTGGGTTTCAAATTTTCTCCCCATTTACCCCTCCTCCCACCTCAATACACCGAGCATTCTAATTTCCCTATCACCAATCTGCCCTCTCTTCTATCATTCCTCCCTTCCCTTGTCCCCATCTTCCCTTTTGCCCTGTAGGGCCAGGTAACTTTCTATTCCTCATTACCTGTATTTATTTTCTAGTAGCAAGAACAATATTCAACAGTTGTTCCTAAAACTTTGAGTTCCAACTTCTCCCCATCCCTCTCTCCCCACCCATTTCCTTTGGGAAGGCAGACAATTCAATACAGGCCATATCTGTGTAGTTTTGCAAATGACTTCCATAACAATCATGTTGTGTAAGACTAACTATATTTCCCTCCATCCTATCCTGCCCCCCCCATTGCTTCTATTCTCCCTTTTGATCCTGTCCCTCCCCAAGAGGGTTGATTTCAAATTGCTCCCTCCTCCCATTGTCCTTCCTTCCATCATCCCCCCGACCTTGCTTATCCCCTTCTCCCCCAATTTCCTGTATTGTAAGATAGGTTTTCATACCAAAATGAGTGTGCATTTTATTCCTTCCTTTAGTCAAATGTGATGAGAGTCAACTTCATGTTTTTTTTCCTCAGTTCTCCTCTTTTTCCCTCCACGAAAATGTCTCCTGCTTGCCTCTTCTGTGAGAGATAATTTACCCCATTCCATTTCACCCTCTCTGCTCCCACTATATTTCTCTCTCACCATTTACCTTGATTTCTTTTAAGATATGATCTCATCCTACTCAATTCACTCTGTGCTCTCTGTCTCTGTGTGTGCATGCATGTGTGTGTGTGTGTGTGTGTATGTAATCCCACCAACTACCCAGATACTGAAAAGTTTCAAGAGTTACTAATATTATCTTTCCATGTAGGAATGTAAACAGTTCAACTTTATTAAGTCCCTTATGACTTCTCTTTGCTTGTTTACCTTTTCATGCTTCCTTTCATTCTTGTGTTTGAAAGTCAAATTTTCTTTTCAGCTCTGGTCTTTTCATCAAGAATGCTTGAAAGTCCTTGATTTCATTGAAAGACCATATTTTCCCC
>CM053770.1:376134157-376222916 GCA_028658325.1 Potorous gilbertii | reverse complement strand
GGTGTTGACCCATTTTTCATGCTTTTCTTACATCTCTCTCATTTCTCTTCCCAGTTTTTGCTCCACCTCTTTAACTTGATTTTTAAAATCCTTTTTGAGCTCTCCCATGGCCTGAGCCCATTGAATATTTATTTTGGATGTTTGGGATACAGAAGCCTTGACTTCTATGTCTTTCCCTGATGGTAAGCATTGTTCTTCCTCATCTGAAAGGAAAGGAGGAGATATCTGGTCACCAAGAAAGTAACCTTCCATGGTCTTATTTTTTTCCCCTTTTCTGGGCATTTTCCCAGCCAGTTACTTGACTTCTGAGATTCCTTTCCACACCCACCTTGCCTCTAGATCTGCCCAGCTAGTGCTTGGGGTCTGAAATTCAAATATTGCTTCCCAGACTCAGAGCTTTCAGTGGGGGCAGGGCTGTTATTCAGTGTGAGATTAAGTTCAGCTGCTTGGGTGGGGGCAGGGCCACCTCCCAGGCTCAGTTCCCTCAGGGTGTTTATGTGGAGACCTTCAACAATGGATCTGAGCCCTTCTTGCTTGGGAGCCCATGTCCTCTGCTGCTGCCTCCTGAGGGGGTCTGAGTTATGGGGATACCTCCTTCCCTCTTGGCCAGACAAAAAGGCTCTCTCACTGACCCTTGGCATCTGTGGGTGGAGGGACCTGCGCTGCTGCTGGAGATTCTGTCCCTGAAGCCTGCTCAGATCTGCTCCTCTCAGTGCCACGTGGCCAAGGCAGGGCTGGGCTCTGCTCCAGGTCCAGTGTGTGATGGACCTTTGGTGTCAGTTTTTCAGGGCTCTCTGGAACAGAAATCTCCTCCACTCCATTGTTGTGTGACTTCCTCTGCTCCAGAATTTGTTGAGAGTTCTTCTTTACAGGTATTTTATGGGCTGTGGGTTCGGAGCTAGCATATGTGAATCTTTTTACTTCGCCATCGTGGCTCCTCCAAAAAACAATTTTTAGTGGTTCAGTTTCCATGTGGGAGGAAATCTGCAGTGGAATGCTTTAGGAATCTATGATTGTGGTCCTGTGCTCTTTACCACGTTTATCAATGATTTAGATAGATAGTTTTTAACTTGGGGTCCAGGAACTTAATTTTAAAAATACTTTGATAATTGTATTTCAATATAATTGTATTCCTTTGTAATCCTATACATGCAATTTTATGCATTTTGAAACACATTCTTTTGAGTGTGAATTCATAGACTTCACCAGAATGCCTAAGGGTTCCTTGACACAAAACAGGTTAACAACTCCTGACTTAGAAAAAGGAATAAATAACATGGTCATCAGATTTGTAATTGATACAAAGCTGAGAGGGATAGCTAACATAGTGGACGACAGAGTAAGGATTTAAGAGATCTAAAAAGATTAGAGGAGATTAGAGCATGTGACTGAATCTTATATGATATAATAGACATAAATGAAAAAATGTGCACTTGGTCATCTAAAATGAAATCAATTTCACAACATAAGATGAGGAAGGCATGGGTAGATAGCAGTTGTTATGAAAAACGGTCTGGAGGTTTTATTTGTCTACATGCTCAGTAAGAATCAGCAATATTATATGGGTGGTAAAGAATCCAATGAAATCTTAGATTACTTTAAGAGGCTAAAAACTTCCAGCAATAAAGTTATGTGATAGTTCTTCCGTACTCTGATGTTGTCAAATCTTGTCTGGAGTATCTCACTTCTGCACACTGCTATTTAAGAAAGATATAGATAAACTTGAGTGTAGAGGGGAGGATAACCAGAACTGTGATTGCCCTTGAATTTATGACACAAGCTGTTTAAAGAACTAGACTTGTTAAGTCAGTCAATATATAGTCAATTAGTGTCTACTACATGTTAAGAACATTGCTAGAGATATAAAAAGTTGCAAAAGATAGTTCTTGCACTCAAGGAGCTCACAGTCTAATAAACCAGGTGAAAAGAAGACTTGGGAGAAATATGATAGCTGTCTTTAAATATCTGAAGGATTGACATGTGGGAGAACACTGGGTATAATGGGTAGAAGTTGCCCAGATGAAAATTTAGGCAAATTCTCTCTTTTTGGATTTCTTTTTTTTCTTTTGAAAATTGCTTGAATTTTAGTACTATTACATGAATATAAACTTAAAGCATAAAGCAAAAAATATACTTATTGAAGGATGTCTCAATACCAGAGACTCATTTCCACACAAGGATTCATAAGCACTAAGAGATAAAAAAAAAGAATGGTACTTTGTTTTTCAATTAAAGAAAACAAATTAATGTTTTGAGGGGGACAGGGCATTGGTGGGGAGGGAAATGAATTTGGAGTCAGAAGACTGGATTCAAATTCTGGCTCTCCTACTTACGAAGAAGTCCCTAAACCTCTATGGGCTTCCACTTTCTCTCTATAAAACGAGAAGTGAAGGTTGAGCTACATAATCTCTAATGGCACTTCCATCTCCCAATTCTGTATGTGATCCAATAGAATAAATGTTCCCCTATTCTTGCTTAGTACTTACATTCTATTTACATAGTACATTACATTTACACAGCAATAGTCCAAAGTTTGATTCAAATTTCTGATTAACATGGGCCCCAATACCCCTATTGGTAAGAATAGGTGTAACTTTTACTCTTTTGAAGGTGTTTTAATTCGTTGGTATAATTTTGTCAAAAAGTAAGTCTCTGATGATTCTTTCCTGCTAGCCACAGGCTTTATAGTCCTGACGGCCTCGAATTCTTTCTCTGGCCTATTTTGTAAGAGGTGTCACTGACCTCCATCCCAAAATTTACATAAAAATGTTCCCCTTGGATGTAATATACTTGGAGCAAAGTTCAGAAGAGAGACAAATGTTTATGAGCATTTGGTGATCCACTTCCTGAAATTCAGTTGCACTGGGTGCCATATCACTCAAAATCACATCAGCTTTCTGACCACAAAGTTGCTCTTGAATTTTCTTGAAGGTCCTTGAGTCAGTTACATCAGCAGAACAAAGAAAAATTGCTCCTTCCAGTGGAAGTATATGAAGGAGATCCTCCCCAGAAAAAAACCCACAGGGGAATTGAGATCTGTGGTTGCGGCATTGACTCTCTGGACAGCTACTTGACTCCATGTACCAGTGGCAGCACCACAGTCTAATACTCAAAGCCCAGAATGGAAAATTTGGTGCTTCTCATGAATCTTCAGAAGTTCGAAGGCACTTTGGGAATGGTAATTTTCCACTTTTGCCTCTTTCCAAAATGGGTCCAAGTGCCTCATCTGCCAGAGATGCTCTGTATGCTTATGGTAGTGTGAAACCTTTGACCCTGAAGGAAGACAGAAGGTGACTTCTTGTACCTCTTTTTAAAAAATATATTATGCTTCAGATGAATTTTTATTTATTTATTTTTGGGAGGTAATCAGAATTAAGTGACTTGTCCAAGGTCACACAGGTCCCATTTGAACTCAAGTGCTCCTGACTCCAGGGTCGGTGCTCTCTCCACTGTGCCACCTTGCTGCTCATGAGTTAAGCTAACTCTTAAAAGCTTAAAGGATATTTTTCAAAAGTTTGGAATATTTTTTCCACCATTTGTTGAGTACCCATTATGTGTCAGGAACTGTGCTCAGACCCAGTTGTGCTGCAACCTCACTGCGGCCATGTTCCCAGTGCTCTTCTTGGATTTCTTTAAGTAGAAGCTGGACAGTCACTTTTTAGATGGCTTATGTTGTATTTTTCTTTCATGTATGCAATGGACAATATGGCCGTCAGAGTCTTTTCCAAGTCTCAAATTCTGTGTTTCTGTAAAATAATTCTGAAGTTTCATTTCCTACCATGCAACTTGGGAAAGATAACCAAAAATGGGAACAGTGGATGTTGAAAGGACTATGAGAAGATAGGAAAGTTGATTCAATATTAGTGGAGCCAAAAAGCAGACTTCATTCTGGATCTCGGATTGAAACTATGTAAGAAAAGGGGTTAAATGTCTGTACCTTTTGATCCATCATTCTACTGGCTATATCCCATATCCTCCTTTCAAAGATATAAACAGAGGTTCTAAATTTGCCAAAATATGCCTAAAGTACTTTTTGTGGTAGCAAACAAACTGGAAACAACGTGGCTATCCAGTGATTGAAAATTTTCTGGAAAATCCAATGGCATATGTGAATATTATATAATGTTACTCTGAAGTAAAAAGTGACAGATGTGAAGAATTCAGAGAAACAGAGGGAGCTCTGCATGAATTCATTCAAAGTGAAATAAGCAGTTCCAAAATAAGTGACTTTGGGCAATTGACAACTTCCCTGGGCCTCAGTTTCTCATCTGCAAAATAAGAGAGAATAGAAGGTTTATGAGTTCCCTTCTAGTTCTATGGTCATCAGCTACTATTTAATAGATCATTAAAAGTATTGTCCTACTAAATAAAAATATGCCAGCAATTGAAGTGGAACAGGTAATTATCATAGTAAGCTTTGCCGGGGAACTGAAAGTCATCAAGTATAAGTAATAACCACAACAATATAAATGAAAAGAACCTTAGAAAGGAACCAGACTCTGAGTAGCTGAAAAAGCACTAAAGGTCCAGAACAACAGAGAGTGAAACATCTCCTTCCTCACTGAAGCGAAGAGGGGTCTTATAAAGACAGGATATTGTTTATATTGTCAAATATGGTCATTGATTTGATGTCTTTGTTCCATGGGTTTTCATTTGCCATCAAAAAGGGTTCATTCTAGAGGAAGGAGATTGTAATTATTGTAAAATGGTTGTTGTCCTTCACTCTCTAAGGGGATCAAAAGGACATCACTACATTGCGGTCAAGGTGCAGTGTGTCCAACTGTGGTTGGCCAGAACAATAACAGCTCAGAAGTCTCTATCACAGGTCAGGCACAAATAGTGCATATAAACATTTGGAGTGGAAGATATCTCTAAATGCAGTCAATGGTTGGGGGAAGAAGACAATTTATAGGGCTCCTTCTCTACCACTTTCCTCACACCACCAAGTGAGCAGTGCTGTCCTTAAAAAATGCTGCTCAGATACCCAGGGGGTTTCTAAATCCCCCTGCTGCTTCAGTTTAGTGAGAACATGACCCCATGTCCTGGGCTGCCTGTGTACAGGGTTGTTACTGCAGCTCCCAGAGTATCCACATGTTGCTTTATCACTTGTCTGTTGCCACAGGACTTTGAGGTAGGCAAAAATGGTAAAATGGTATGAGTGATGTCTTTTGGCTTGAACATAAATTATATATAAATGAGGCAGTTGTGTGAAGTCATCAAGCTTACTCTGTCCTCCAGAGTCATCCAATCCAGTGAAAAGACCAAAGTTAAGACAACTGGAGATGGCTTGGGATGCAGTGGATGATCTTTGTGTCTTCAATGTTTGACCAAGCTCTAAGTGCTCTGCAGAGTTTGTTTCAGCTCTCTTTATGGCTGTTGGAACAGATTGCCTTCTTCTGCCCATTGCTCATGGGAAGACTTCAAATGCTTCAGGTCTACATTGTCCTACTTCACTGAAAGATCTGTGATCCCTCCGTTACTGTCAACCTTGGTTAGCCCATTTGCTGACATGGTTTATTGGGCGCGTGGCATTTGCCTACGGTACAATTTCTTTGAGCCACAAGTAAGAATTGGTGAATCAGGTGGACGCAAAAGATGAAAAACAGCCCTGAAATGGGGCTGGCAGCTCACACATCAGAGGTACTAGTCTTTCTTGAAGAGCCATACACCCCAGTTGTGAAATAAAGATGCATGATATCTATCAAATGTATTTTAAAAACATAAGTAAAAAAAACAAGAGTATTGGATGTTGGATTATTTCTAAATCTCTTCCAGCTCTAAATCCTATGATCCTTTGAATATCTACACATGATGAATACACTCTAGAAAACAGCAGAGAGTGAGGATTGATAGTCTAGTGGGTAACATCTGATTTCTGAAGTGATTCAGAATATTTATGGGGTTAATTTTACATGACTTCAAAATGTTCTTAGTATCAGCTGGATGATACCCATATAATGCAGCATTGTCCACAGCATATAAATAGAACCTGTTATTTACCCAGAGCAACAGTAAGAGACTCAGGTTGAAGTCTCATGAACTTCAAAGGAATCATCTGAGAGAAAGATTTAGCATGACCAGAAACAGTAGTTTTGGTAATCTGACAGTTTTGACCTAAGTCCACTGACAGCCTTAGGTGATACTCCATATTCTGACAACTTACTATACAATGCTTCATGGTTGCTTGTCACAAGCTTTCTTGAGATCCAAAAATATAGCAGTGGCAAAAAATTCTGTCAGGGGAATTATTTGAAGCAAATTTCAGAAAGGCAGCTGCTGAGTGGGGAGATCAAAAGCTACGATGGATGGGTTGCCATTGGTGTGAGGAAAAGCTGATTTTTGAGCTGAGATCTATCTCAGTGAATAATGCTTTCATTTATAACCACTTAGATTGGCTAGTGAAAAGATTGACTTTAGAATATGTGATTAGAAAATCCCTCAAGATTTCATGAAACAGAGCAAATTCTCTTAGAATGATGTTTAAAAGGAATCAGAAGGGTTGACTGGTTAATGAAGAGGTAAAGAACTGGCTTTTAAGTCTTCATAGTTTCCTAGGGAATTTTATATTAGCTAACAGTATGTCACAATTTATAAATTGTGGGGCAGATAGAAAAAAAAACAGTGGTAAATAAAAGTCATCCTCATCAACAACATCATTGTCACCATCATTATCATCTGAAATAGCACTTGGAGTTGGAAGACTTGGATTCAAATGATGCCTCTGAAACTTACTAGCATGTGACTCCGGGCAAATTTCTTTACCTGTAAAATAAGGCTAATGGAATATATGACTTGTGAGGTTCCTTCCAGCTCTGTAGTCATTACCTACTGTTTAGTTAAGCATTAATATTATTGCTTTACTAAGTAGAAATATACCCAAAGATGTAAGAAGAGTAGATAGTTATTATAGAAGGCTTTGCTGAAGAACTAAAAGGCATAAAGGACTTGAAGGACATCAAAGGAAGACCAATTATAATCAAAAGTAATTGGGGAGGAGTTCCACATATACTAGTTAAGCATCTCAAGAAACTGAAGATTCATTAAGCACTGGCATTACTTAAAAACACTTCTGATCCTGTCCCTTCTAACATATTCAGCAATAAATTAAGAAAATGTGATCTTGGCTGCCTACTTGTCCTATTACTAGGTAATTTTTCTCTTGGAAATAGGTTGTAACATATCTCACTAATGTCTATATTTTATAACATATTCAAAACAGATTAATTTGAAAAGTGAAAATGTAAAATTAAAACATAGTTTTCCTTTAATGATGAAAATAACCTTAAAGAATCAAATGAACATCCAAAGAGGTGGAACTCTCCATATAGTAGCATAGCTTGGGTTGGATTGATCAGGTGATTTAAATTCCTCGTGTGTCTTACTTTAAGCAAATCTTTATAAATATTCAGATTTAGGGAGAAAAAACCTTATCAATTAGGGTGTGATTTTTTTAACTTTAAAAAAGTTTTCACCACAGACTCCTTTGAAATAGTTAGCTCTTAAAGTACATTTAAAACATAATCAAGTTCATGGAATTTCACTTTACAGACAACTTTTCAGGCATGCATCTATTGCTCAAAGTCAATATACCTATGAAAAACAAGACCAAATATGCATTATTATAGGAACAAATAGTGATGGGAGCTGTAAATTGCCTTTTAACCTGGTACTGCTTCTTTGAAGAATGCTAGCTTGAGCTTGCTTCTGAGTCTAATCTGAAGGGCAGGGTGACACTATACCACTAAGAGCACTGCAATTTTTAACTTGGGCTACCTAAAATACTAATTCGTTGTGGACAAGTGCAGATCACCTAAATAAAAAACGATTTGCCAGTACAGGAGTATTACATAGTAAGTACAGACTTAGGGTTCAAGGTTAGCTGGTACATTCCACCATGGTCCCTTGATCTCACTGTAACTGACAAATCTAATGGTTGGCAATCTTGGATCTAAGGGGATTATCAAAAGCTTCTCTGAGACCTTAAGGGAACTCACGTCCAGTAAGAAGTCATAAGATGAAGGTGATCCAGCATGTAGTCTCTCTCATTAGATAAAAGATAAAGAAAACCAATTGGGTTGAGTGGATCTGAGGGAAGACCATTCCTTGAGATACAGGGGTCATTAGCCAAGCCATCATTCAGAAAGAATAAATGAGAGATTATGCCCAGTCAAGTCATGGTCATTATGAATGCTAAACTCACTGGGCAAGATTAGAGACACAAAATAGATTTTGGCTAAGTCCAAAAAAATTAACCTTCCATTATATTCAGAGTTCCAATTCTGCCCCTATCACCTACTACCTTTGTGATCTTGGACAAATCACTGGCTGTCCATTTTCTCATCTGTAAAAAGGAAGGGTTGGGCTAGATAACATTTAAGACCCCTTTTAGCTCCAAGACCATGATCCTGTGTGCTTATGACCTCAAAGGGAGGACACTATATGTGGAGATAATAGGTGTCAATGGAATTATGATGTAACTGTCTGACAACCTCCTTCCTATGGCACTGCCCTTCTATGACAGAGTCAAATCCATGTTCCCTCCTTGCTTTGCTGCATTGGCACTCTCTGATATTGTACAATTTCCTCCTAGACTGTCAGGAATAATATGAATATCTCATGTGAATCTTGCCTGGTCTAGTAACCCCAGTATCTATCTACTATCTATCTATCTACTCTGGACCAGAGTACCCAATATTCTCATTAGTTCTCACATACAGTACACCAGAAATGAGCTTGTTTTGGAAATTGATGCCATGGGGTAGAGGCCAAGAAATATCGACTTTCCTTGCTACTTCCTCCCTGAACCTGACATCTCACTTTGCCATGTCTTTCCAATACCTTTACAGGAGCAAATGTATTGACTTGCTCACTACAATTGGATAGTCTTGCTTTGATCTATGTTAACCCATAGCTGCATAACTTTCAGTTAAGTGGGTTTTAGTGTGCGTGTGCACATGTGTATCTGAGAGGGTGGCATGGCTAGCACGCCACTGCCAAAAAGCTGCTACTTTGTAATCAAGCATAGTGTCATATTTTAGGAAAGACTCTGACAAGTTAAAGCCTATCCAGAGGAGAACAAGAATGGCGAAGGTACTTGAAACCATGCTGAACAGAATTAGTTGAAGGAACTGGGAATGGTTCCCCTAGAAAAGAGACTGAGAAGAGGCATGATAGCTGACAAATATTTGAAGGGCCATCATGTGGAAGAGGTTTTGGCTTTGTTCTACCTTGACTCCAGAGGACAGAACTGGGAAAAATGGGTGGAAGCTAAAGAGAAGAAAATTTTAATTTAATATAAGGAGAAAAAAATTCACTAATAATTGGAGGGATTGAAAGTGGGATGGATGGCTTTAGGAAGTCATGAATTTTCTGTGAATGAAAGTCTTCGCTCAGAGGCTGCAGACATCTTGTTAAGATGATGTTAGGAGATCATCTGGTCAAGTTTATATTGGAATAGCTGACCTTTCACGTTTTCTCGCCTCTGAAATGATATGATTCAATATTTGCTGTGAGAAATGTGGTGTCATTAGTGTCCCATTCTCCTTCCTTTTGGTCATTTTTATGACCTTATTTTTTGTGGACTATGCTTGGCTTTGGATCCATTTCTCCAAAAATAAGATCACATTTTTTCTGCTTAGTACACTGAATTCTTGAAAAGGAAAACATTAATAACTGGTTATAAGTCAGAGGTGGTATTTATATGTGACAGCGGATATTTTTTTGGGTTATGTCTTTGTTTCACAGGTGCCTAGCACAGTGCCTGCTGCATGGTAGGTACTTAATAAATGCTTACGGCAGCTAGGTGGTTATAGTAGATAGAGTGATGGATCTGGAGTCAGAAAGACTCCAGTGTTCAAATTTGACCTCAGGCATGTAATAGCTATATGACCCTGGGCAAGTCACTTAACCCTGTTTCCTCATCTATAAAATGAGCTGGGGAAGGAAATAAGTGTCTTTACCTAGAAAACCTCAAATGGGGTCACAAAGAATGGGACATGACTAAAATGACTGAATCACAACCTGCTTGTGAAATGAATTAATCTATCATTGAAGTGACTCATTGCTCATCTGATGGGAAATGGGCATTATGCTTAGACCATTCTCCATTCCTATATCCTTAAGTGCATTGTCTCCCTGTTATGCACTCGTCCCCTTTTGTGGAGGTTTAGGTACAAAATATGACGACTCTTTCTTAACCCAGTTTTAATAATAGCTTTATTTATTTAACATTTTACCTGTTTTAGGGGTATGGGAGTATTCATTGCCTGTGATGTCATTGGTTGTCTTCAAAAGGAAGAACAAAGAAAAAAATCTGTTTTAACTTATTTGATCATCAAAATAACTCTGTGAGATAGGTGCTGTTACTATTGTAATTTTAGAGATGAAAAAAAAACCTGAGTCTGGAAGTGGCTAAGTGACTTGCCTAAGATTACATAGTTAGTAAAAGTCTGAAGCAGGATCTGAACCCAGGCTTTCCTAACTTTTGATTCAGCACTCTATGCACTTCACCTTACTGTTGTTCCCAGTTATCTCCTCATTTCTGACTTCTCTTTGATGAGCCTAGTCACCATTTCCAGAATTTCTTTTTGTTTCATGCTACTTCAATCTGACCTTTTGATCTACAGTAGCTGGTTTAACTTTGAGATGATTTTTGACCACTTCTCTAATTCAACAAAGTTATTTGACTTCTATTCATAATCTCACCACCATCACTTTGATATCCCCTGAAAATTTAAGGAGTAGATTTTGTGAACCAACACATAACTTAGAACCAAATTCTCTGATAACACTGACCAAAAGTCTTACCATGTGTAAACTAATCCTTAATTGAATGACATGAGATATTTCTTCAATATCTTATATTATTTTAAGCATTTGCATTTTTTCCAGTTTTTTATGGTGGCGAGTAGGGATGTAATTTCAGGTTGTAATGGAGGAAAATTAATCAAGAGATGAATGGACAAAGTAAAGAACATTAGCCTGATGCATTAGGAAACTTTGTGTAGAAATTCGTTGTGAGAACTGGCTTGACCTGCTTTAAAATGTTCATTCATCCTTAGTCATTATCAATTTAATGCTAAACATGAGATAATGGACAGAATCAGAAACTTTAGGAAAGAGTACTCCTTGAGGGATGGGGTAGAAGTTGGATCTTTTAATAATATAGATATTAAATTGGCCTCATTCCTTCCTTCAATAAATACTTATTTAATGAATGACTGAAACACCATTAATTGAAGCCTTACCAAGCACTATTTTAAGCACTGAGGATAGATGCAGAAAAATAAGAAAGGTTTTCAAGGAGTTCATATTCTAATTGAAAAAGCAGAATATACTATAAGAGAAAATAAAGCTGCAGGGAAAATGGCAAGGCAGAGAAGTGTTAAGGATTCAGTGGCAGGTCACTTAGCAAGCTCATGGACCTTAGGTTATATCAGTAAGTCAGATGACACTGCTAGATGTCTGAAGTAAAATATAGGAAGGGCAAATTGTGAGAGATGGAGGATCTTAGGAGTGAGTATCAGATCCTGCAGTGGTTCTTTATTTCACATGAAGGAAAGTTGGTGGCTCCCATAATATCTAAACTCTGTGAGCACTCAAGTTGTACAGATATATAGGTGCTGCACAGCCTGCATCCAGCAGAGGGGTAGAAGGGAGAGTGATGAGTAGGGAAGGAAGTATACACTTGGATGTGGCAGTAAGTCTTCTCCTGTCTTGACTATTTTTGACAGGTTCTAGAAAGATGAGATTGGGGGTAGGGAGGGCAAATATACATACATATATACATATGGACATACACACATATATATACATATATATATACCTACACACATACACACACACACATAAACACAATTATATGCACATATATACATATATACACACATATGTATGTATATACACATATATACCTATACACACATACATACTGCCATGCTCCCTGAGCCTATTAGATCAAGGAAGACTTATGCACAAACAGCTCTAAAGACAATCTCCCTTTCCTCTAAGTTGCCTGTAGTTGTCGATCTGTCAAGCACCAGGGAGCATGTGAATCTTTTGGAGTTTAAATGACCAGGAAGCAACACCATTGGTCCAAGCCTTAATTTCCCTAAACCAGTTGGGTTTCTAGGATGGTTTCATTACCTTTTAAGGAAAAGAACTTTACTGCCCACATGGAGAGAAACTTGGGTAGAAATTCTGTCTACCACAACATCTTATACAAATTCTAAAAAATGGCTGGCAATAGTTCTGAGAAAAGGCAATGTTATGTAGTGGTTAGAGCACCAAGAAGACCTGGATTCAAGTCCTGCTTCTGACATATATATGGCTATATGACCGTGGGCAGATCAGTTAACTTTGCAGTGCCCCAGGCATTCCTGTACAGAGTAGGTTCTTATCTTCATTGGGTGAAGGTGTTTGCTCATCAGCAATCGCCTAACTCAATGAAATTTCAGATCCAAAACCCTCCTCTAAATCATATTTCAACCTTCTATCTATCCATCATATGTATATATCATATATATGCATACATATATTCACATACACATATGTGTGTGTACATATAACTGGACTGAGTAATTCTTTACCAAGTTTTCCCAAAGTCCAGTTTCCCTTTTAAACTGCATGTTGGCTGTTCCAATGTCGTTAGCAACTAAATACAGCATATATATATATATATATATATATGTGTGTGTGTGTGTGTGTGTGTGTGTGTGTGTGTGTGTGTGTGTGTGTATGGGGGTGGGGTTAAAGTTTCAGAAGGTGAAATCAATCCTTATAAGTATTCTTTTATCTGATGAATTACTAATATCCCACTGTGTCCTGTCAAAAGAAAACCCAAAAACCTGTCCCTTCAATGAAACAGATGTTAAGATACGGTACTATAGACAACAGTACCATAGTTCACTTAATGCAAAATTGTACGGTTAATATTGCAGTAGAACCCAACATTTACTTCATCTGTGATTAGAAGTCAATTTTGAATACTAAGATGTATGATACATTATCGATTCCCAGGAAGCAAGAACACAGCTGTACTTGAATATCAATTGTCCTGTTAGGTTGTGCCTTTCCTTTTTGAAGGGGCTGGAGTTTCCTTAGAAACAAGGAGATGGCTTATTTGAGACTTTTCTATACACAGTCAATTAACACCATGTTTCTTTCTCAAGTTGACTTACTCAGATCACCTCAGTATGAATTACTAATGGCAGAACTACTAGTGCTTCCAGGCAGCCAGGGGCCTTTTGCAGTGGCTACTGACAAGCAAGGTGTAACATCATATAGCTATTTCTATAGTTTTAACTAATTTAGATTCAAGTTGATAATAATTCCCATGAGGTCAGAGTAGAATGAATACTGCCACAGATCAGAAGTAACACAGAAATAGTCAATAGGGGGTTCGCCTCTACATTATAAAGCCCTTAATACACAAAAGCTTTCAAAGCGTCTTTCTGGCTAACCAGTCTGCAATTGATTTCCATGCTATCTGATTATAGTTGGTTTTGAAAAAATCCTTCCAAATATCTCCAAGTCCAAGTTACAGGATATCTGCTTAGACCACGATATTTGAGTTCTGAATGAGAACCAGTAAAAAGGAGATGTATGTCAACCTATAGAAACTCATGCCTGACATGGTCTGCTAGGATGTATAGCTTTGAACATGCCATGTGTTCATCATTATATTATTTTTTCTGGTTAGGTTTCTTTTGCTTATTTGTTTTTAATTAATTTTTAGTTTTCAACATTCACTTTTATAAGATTTCAAATTCTAAATTTTCTTACTCCAAGACAGCATGTAATCTGATATAGCTTATACATGTATGATCATATTAAGCATATTTCCACATTAATCATGTTGTGAAAGAAGAATCAGGACAAAAGGGAAATACCACAAGAAAGAAAAAACAAAACCAACAAAAAAGGGAGAAAACAGTATGCTTTGATCTGCATTCAGGCTCCATAGCTCTTTTTCAGGAAGAGGATAGCAATTTCCATCATGAGCCTTTTGGAATTGTCTTAGATCATTGCATTGCTCAGAAGAGCTAATTTTAACAAAATTGGTCATCACACAATGTTGCTGTCATTGTGTAAAGCATTTCCTGGTTCTACTCACTTCACTCAGCATCAGTTCATGCAAGTCTTTCCCGTTTTGTCTGGTCTGCCTGCTTACCATTTATTATGGAACAATAGTATTCCATTATATTCATGTATCATAATTTGTTCAGTCACTTCCCATGATGGGCATCCCCTCAATTTCCAACTTTTTGCCAACACAAACAGAACTGCTATAAGTTTTTTGTACATTTGGGTTCTTTTCCCTTTTTTATGATCTTTTTGGGATACAAACCTAATAGTGGTATTGCTGGATCAAAAGGTATGCACAATTTTATAGTGCTTTGGGAATAGTTCCAAATGGTTTTCCAGAATGGTTGGATCAGTTCATAACTCCACCAACAATGCATTAGTGTTCCATTTTCCCCACATCTTCTCCAATATTTATTATTTTCCTGTTTTGTCATGTTAGCCAGTCTGATAGGTATGAGGTGGTACTTCAGAGTTTTAATTTGCATTTCTCTAATCAATAGTGATTCAGAGCAGTTTTTCATATGATTACAGATAGCTTTAATTTCAACACCTGAAAACTGCCTATCTTTGACCATGTATCAACTGGTGAATCTTGTAGTCTTATAGATTTGACTCAGTTCTCTATATATTTGAGAATGAGGCT
The DNA here is from genome assembly GCA_028658325.1 of Potorous gilbertii. Lineage (NCBI taxonomy): Eukaryota > Metazoa > Chordata > Mammalia > Diprotodontia > Potoroidae > Potorous > Potorous gilbertii. Next base: position 376,208,188 of record CM053770.1, on the reverse strand, counting down.
TTTTTTTATCAGAGACACTGACTATAAAAATTGTTTCCCAACTTTCTGCTTCCCTTCTAATCTTGGTTGCATTGGTTTTGCTTATGCAAAACTTTTTTAATTTAATGTAATCAAAGTTTTCCATTTTGCATTTCATGATGCTCTCTATCTCTTATTTGGTCATAAATTCTTCCCTTCTCCACAGATCTGACAAGTAAACTATTCCTTGCTCTCCTAAATTGGTTTTAATCTTTATAGCTAAATTGTATTGCCATGTTTTTAAAGGGAATCTTGAGAGGGGGATTTCTTTTGGCTATATGATGAAAGATTTAGTGGTGCCAAGGACAAGAAGACTTATATAAACTGATGGAGAGTGAAGGATACCAAAACAGGAAAGTATTATACACAATTTATACACAATATTATTATTCACAATTACTCCAACAATGTAAGCAAAGAACAAAGATGATAATAGAAACAAAGCTGAACACTGAATACTAAAGAGAAAGATGAGAAAACACACTTTATTTGCACAAATGGAGGACTCTGGGTATGGAAGTGTGCACATAAAACTTCCTTGATGTGTTGATTATGTTGAAGTTCTTCCCCCGCTCCCTTTAATGTTTTAAAAATTCTTTGTTTCAAAGCATGACTCACAGAGGGTGGGAGGGGAAAGATCATAACTTGGAAAAAATGTTAGAAACAAAAAATAAATAAAAATGTAAGTTACCAATGACTCAATTAGTTTTCTCTTGTTTCTGGTTAATTAAAAAAATACATTCATGAGTATAAATCAAATGACTCAGCTGTAATTCTGAGAAGTAAAAAAAGAAGTTATCATTTAGGATTCATTTCTAATCATTAGATATTTTTCTGATCAGTCAGAGAATGGAAATAAAACCTTGATTGTTCTCCCAGAATCAGTTTCTTGAAGATAAGGATCGTTTCTCCATTTCTAGTATTCGCAGCATTTAGCAAAGTGCTTGGCGCATGGTGAGTGCTTAATAAATGACTATTGACTGATTGACTTACAAAGGAAAGTTAAATATATAAGGACAATTTGATTCATAGAAAATAGAAACACCAAAAAAGGAGTTGGAAGGTGAGATAACTTCTCAAAAATATTAGGGTGATATCAGTATGTTGGGGTTTATTAATAATGTCAGCATATATGTTGTTTAGAGAAAGTTATAGGTCTATAAAAACTTTTCAAAATCTCATAATCCTCCTCACACAGACAAATCCAGACTCATCAGGAAACAGTGATTTCTTTTTTCTTCATGATATGGCGGATGGAAAAGTGGCCGCAGAGTAAAGATCTAGATTCAGTCCCTTTCTCTGACATATACTGAGTGTGTGACTCTGATAAGGTCTCAACCTCTAAGTGCTCCCTACAACTAAGAGAATGTTATGGGAAAGGTGCCAGTCTCCATCAGTAGAGGGAGCTTCTCTTCCAAGAAATCCCAATACTAATGAAATCTGCCCCTGTCCTGCTGGTTGACTGTGGAAGGTATTCAACTTGTGAACCAGTATCTTTGATATAAATTCCATTTTCCGTGAGTGAAGAGAGAGCTCAGAATATCAAACATTGCCATCTAACTGTCATTGTCTTCATTTTAGAACTCTACAGTTTTGCAATGGTGGCATAGATCTCTGATCTCAAGAACAAAAAGAAATTGAATGTCTAGAATTTTTGTTTTGTTTAGGGAAAATCATCTCTTACCCACTTTTTATAATTTTGTATAAATAAATTAAACTTTTTTTCAAAATCATTTAATGTTTGAAAATCTATGATCACATTCATTATTCAAATGGAATATATTTAATCTTTCCTTTTGTAAAGGCTCTTAAATCAGGATGTCCGGAAGAACAGCAAATTTGTGGAATGGCACATTCTTAGGACAGCAGTATGACAACAGAAATGAACTTGAAGTAGGGGAATAAAAAAGACCAAGAAATATTATTCTGTTAATGAAAATAACACACACTCAGAATTTCCCTGAGGGTAGGGACCACATTTAATTACTCCCTTTGTATTCCCTTTGGTGCCTAGCACAGTGCTGTGCATTCGTTAGGGGACTCATGCTTTCTGAATGAATGAACATAATATAACTCTTAATTTTGCATTTTCAAGTATTGACCCTATTAGCATCTTTTTTTCAACTTAAGTCTTTCAGAAGAAATACCTTGCAATTGAGGGGATTTCATTCTAAAGTACATCACCAACATGATAGAACAATAATTATGGATTTTTTTGTTGGGCTCCATACATTGGAGGGATAGGATTTTTATTAGAAATATAATTACTGATTTTTTGATGTCATTTGATGATATTTTACTGTGTGCTTCACTCTGCCATGAGGAAAAATATGATATAATGTGACACTTAATTATACCTTTTACAAGACCTGCTTAACCACCCTGATATGTAGTGTTGTGACACTTATTTTTAAAGAATGAAATTTCAAACGAAATTGAACTCTTGAGGTGTTTAGATCATATTTTCATGTTATAAATCAGTAATGATAGAACTGTATAGAAACAGCAGGGCTCTCAACATTTTCTTGTTTACTAATAAGAGTAGCACCTTCTTGCAATCAAGCTTTTGTATTCAGAGGTGAACATAATCTAGTGATTACATTTGCATCTTGAAGTATTGATCCCGTTAGCATCTTGTCAAGCACACCTGTGGTGTGTCCTTCGGAAACACTACTTCACAATGTGAGGGGACTACATTCTAGAATAGTTCATTAATATGGTCAGAGAATTTTTTAGAGAATCTGATTCTCTTTTACTCTGTTGTGTATGCATAAACATATGAGGGGAAACTCTATGCTTCTGCACTGAGGGAGAGAGAGGTGAAAGAGGTAAGAGAAGGAAATGAGGGAAGTGCTGTTATTCCAATTGTACAGGCAAGTCTCCATATGGTTTCTTCTTCTTTTGTACCACATTTAGAGCATAAGAGTTTTACTTTGTATTTTTTTTTGAGACTGGTCTTTGGGGAAAATTCCTGTCTTTCATGGGCTGGCAGTGTGGTGGCCACACACATCTCTATCCCAATGCTAATTGGTATTTATGCTTCAATCTGATCCATTTTTCTGACAGGAACTGTTTCTCCTCCTTAGGCATTCTGGTGGCCCTCCTTATGGGAAGTTTACCATATTTGTACCCAAATGAGCACCAAACCCTTTTTTTGCCCAATTACAGTTCAGAATTACTGAATTTAAGGAATCCACTAGCCTCAGTAGCAGGGATTACAGATAAGTCACCATGCCAGGCTTTAAAGTTATTTGGGGGAGGGGGGTGTGGTATTGAGAGAAACCGGAATAAGAAAGACTATCTTAATAATATGGGACTGGGATTTAAGTATTCATAGGCCTTTGTGGAATATCCCGCCCCTCTCTAAAAATCTAGGTGTATTAAGATTCTGTAATACTAAAGTGGCACATAAATTCTGGGCTTACTTTCTCAACCCCCTAGTGTTTGGTGCAGTGGTCAGCATTTAGCACAGTACCTGGCACATAGTCAGCATTTAATAAATATTATTTTCCCAATGACCACACTTGGACTAGTAAGTCAAGTCCTCAGAGTTTGGCTGGTTACTTCTTCCCTCAGGATTGTAGGGGGTAATAATAGATAGTTTGGGGGTACAAGGAATTTTAGAATTATTAGTCATGGGTATGGGTGTGATTTTCCCAATATCACTTAACTAGTTACCATCTCTTCAGTATCAATTACTCAATTAACATCAATTTGCTTTTGCAAATATTTACTGAGATAATATAGTGAGGACAGAAGTACAAAAATCTTTTAAACTCTCCCCTTTCCATATCCACTTAGTCCTTGAAGAGAAGGGACTTAAAGTCAGTCGGTAAACAAGCAGTTTCTGAGTGCTTACTATGTTCCTGGCACTGTACTAATTGCTGAATTGCTATAGAAAATTTCCCACCAACTTCTACCCACTTGTAGCCAAGGAGGGGGGTACTTCCTGTCTTGGGGAGTAATTTTATTCCTTTAAGGACTACCCACCAAGACCACTTATGAGTGTGACATAGCTGATGGACAAGTTGTTTCCTCACTTTCAGACATAGTGTCTCAGGTAGAGATCAATTTGCTGCTGTAATGAGTCAAACAGGTAGTTCCTTAGAACTGGCTCCTCACCAGACTTGATTGTTGGGATTATTAGCAGATTTTGTCATTATCTCAAGTTGTTGAACTTCTAATGGACCTCCCAGCTTTTCAAAGCTTACAAAGTCATAACCTGGTCCATTTCATCTCTGATACTCATTCATCTAAGATCAGGAAGGAATAAACTCAACAGAGAGGAGAAATAGAGTTCATGTGTTCAAGACCATATGGAAGCTGGGTGAAAGATAAAGAATCAATTGAAGTATTCTGGCATAATTGCCAGTCTGTTCCCTGTTGTCCTCCCACCCCCTCTCCCAGACACACAGTATTTTTTCCTCCTCACATAAAAGTTGCCCTGCAGGAAAAGAAAATGTGATTTGTCCTCATGATTCTTTATCTGCATATTCAGATTTGGCTCAGCAGTCAAATAAAAGGCTTTTCGATAACTATGCAGTGAGTTTGCAGAAAATAGTGAGAGATAAATTGATAATTAATTTATGAAATTATTAAATGGGGGCAGGTATGCCAAGTTCTTTGAGGACTCACTGGGAAAGACTATGATTGGCAGTGGAAACAGAGCAACAATTACACTTTGACAATCACAAAGGGTGTGAGGACAAATATCACAGAAAATACAGAGATAAAGGGTAAAAAGTAGGAAGAGATACAGAGGCAGATCTTAAGGAGATAGGGCATGGGGTGGTGGAAGGAGGCAGGTAGCATGGGGAAGAAGAAGAGGAGGGGAGAGGTAGAGAATATTACTCACATAACCACAAGTTATGTGAGTTGGCAGGATGGATCTGATGGAGATAGAAGAATACTTGGGGGTAGGGTTTGGAGGATTCATTTTAATGGTTTTTTATTTTTTTTTGAAAAACAGGCCAACTTCTGTGTTACTTTGGGGTTAGTTTATTAACATCTCAAAGTGATGACTAAAACTTCAAAGCTAATGTATCTATGTCACCTCAAAGCCATCAGCACTTTTTTGAAGTTCTGCTGGTCTGGAACTGTGGTGGTCTAGAATTTGTCTAGGATTTACATATTTACACATATTTACATATCAGATCATAGGACCAGAATCCTGACAGCAGCACCTAGATGGTTTTCTATTTTCAGCACATATCACCAAGATGTGAATTTTGGTTAATATAGGGTACAATTTATAAATTATGCTCCTTTAACCTTTGGAATGGTTAGTACAGGACTTCCAGGTTCTCTTCTGCAATCCTATTTCCTGCTATTGCCCCTTATGAACTTACTATACTGACTAAAGGTAGTAGTGGTCAGGGGAACCAGAACAAGATACTATATTTAACATGAAACTGGATGGGAAATGGACCTTTCATCATGCCTCCATATAGGCTAGAAATAGGTAGAGCATATCAGGCCCTTCTTGCCCAATTTCTCATTACACAAATTCTATGATACTAAGGTTCTGTAGTACTTTTCCTAAGAAGTACTGTAGACTGAAATAATAAAGTTTCTCTAAGTGGAAAAGAAAGCTTGGGAAGGTACAGGATGATCTTATTCTTGTTCCTAATAGAGAAGCATAGGCGTATCATAAGTGTTTGTCTATCATGAGTCACTGCAGATGGAATATAGAACTCTTACATGGTTCTTCCTAACACAATAATTTGTGTGTAGTAGGGACTTTCAAAATATCTTTATTGATTTCTTGGCTGTCCCTATCCTTATCTAGGTAATTTTTTCAAACCTGGAAACTTTCATCCAAAAAGCAAAACCAAAAACTGCCCCCTGGAATACTGTTCTAACTTGGGTGGTATAACCACTGGTGATTTTTACTCCTATATAGTTTTTTCATCTGCTGTGACTGTGATTCTGTGTAGTTCAAGTGGAGTCGGTGAGTACAGAGCTCTAAAAATTGGGATTACAAACTTGGAAAAAAGAAAGAATGTAATTCCAGATAGGTATACATGACTGATTACTTAAATGTTAGAGAGTTAGATGGTTGTTGACTCTGTTGGAGAACTAATTATTCCTGTAGTGTGGGAAGAATGGTACTCTTTAATACTTTGGGCTGAAGAAATTGCATGCAACAACTTGGCTAAGAATGTTATAGAATTAATTCATTAAAGTTGTACAATATCTTTCCAAAGGAGATAGGATGTCTTTGTTTACAGGAAAAATTAAGAAATCAAGTCCCAAGGTGTTTAAGCAATCTGCCTAGTATTACACAGAAGAAGCTAAAATCAAATCCAGATGTTCCAATGCCATTTTTATCTAACTCATTGAATATTTACTGTTTTAGATTTTTTTTAAAAAGAGTCTTTTCTAATAACCTCTGTGTTAACTCTAACAAGGTAGGTACATATGTAATTCTTCAAAAAGAAGGTAAATTTTTTATTGCTTAAGGAGAGAAAAACAGGGACTATGTCTTGGATCATCTAATTAAGGGGGAAGTCTTATTCCTGATAATATTAAAAAAGATATCTCTCCCTGCATGCATTTACAAATCAGACTCTATAGTTTGGTATTTTCATACGTATAGAGATATATTAACATTGTATAAATAAATGCTAGGTATAGCAATGGAATGATAAAAAAAATGAAGGGATAAATATAGGCCAAAAGGAAGCAAATTACTTTTCACAATTTGAATAGAAGAAGAGTTTATGACCATACAAAAGCCAGAGAAGGTCATAACAGAGAAAATGGACAATTTTGATATATAAAATTTTAAAAGGTTTTGCACAAATAGAGCCAAAATAGAAATGAAATAGCTGTTACATCATATTTCTCTAGTAAAGATCTTATTTGCAAGATATAAAAGGAAATGATTCAAATTTATGAAAACAGGAGCCATTTGCTAATAGATGAATGGCCAGAGGATATGAACAGGAGATTTCAAAGGAAGAATTCCAAGATAGCAACAACCATATGAAAAAATGCTCCAAATCACCAATAATTAGAGAAATGTAAATTAAAATAGTTCTGAAGTATCCATTTATACCTATTAAGTTGTCAAAGATGACAAAAGAGGAAAGTTACGGTTGTGACGATGCTATTAGAAAACCAGGCTTACTCACTAATATAATGTTGAAGCAGCAAGGTGGAACAGGGTATAGAACACCAGTCCAGAGTCAATTAGACCAGAGTTCAAATCCAGCCTGAGACAATTGCTAGCTGTGTGACCACCCCCCACTCCCCAAGCAGGACCTTAACACTACATGCTTCAATTGTCTCATCTGTAAAATGAGCTAGAGTAGAAAATGGTAAACCATTCCAGTATCTTTGCCAATAAAACTCCAAATAGGGTCACATGATTGAACATGATTGAAATGACTAAATGAGAATGTACTGTTGGTGAAACTGCAAATTGATCCAAAAGCAGTTTGAACCTAATATCCAGAAAGTAATTAACTATGGAAACCCCTTTGGCTCAGCAATATCATCCTTAAACTGACAGTCCAAAGAGACCAAAAAAAGAAGAAAAAGATTACATAGATAAATATGTACATATTTGTATACTATTAGAATATATATTACATATAATATACATATGGTTGTTTAGACTTTTTATTCATATGTGATTCTTCATGACCCCATTTGGGATTTTCTTGAGAAAGAGACTGAAGTGGTTTGCTATTTCCTTCTCCAGCTCATTTTGTAGATGAGGAAACTGAGGCATATAAGATTATTTGACCAGGATCACATAGCTTTTCAGTGTCTGAGGCCAAATTTAAACTCAGGAAGATGTCTTCCTAATTCCAGGCCCAGTATTCTATTGATTATGTCACCTAGCTGCCCCAACAATGTGTGCATAACATTATTTATACAATAAACAGCTTGTAAAGCCTTAAGAATTCTGATCCATGTGGTGACTAACCATGATTCCAAATGCCTGAAGATAAAGTACATATTCATCACACTATGGAAAGGTGCTGAACTCAATATGGAGAACAAGACATACACCTTCAGACAGATATGGGAATTGGTTTTGCTAGACATTTCTTTTTCTCTCAGATTTCCTATGAGGGCTTGGATTTTTATTTCTTTTTTCTTTTCCAATGGATGGGAGGTGTGTGGGAAGGCAAGAAGGAGGGAAGGATATGGATAAGGTAGCAAAAGAAAAGAAGCTTAAAGAAAAGAAAGGAGAATCGTTAAAGAATTTTTTAAAGAGAGTAGAAGAAATACCAGTCAGAGCAGACAGGGAAGCTTCGCAAGGTACTGACTGAATTTTTCATATAATTGAAAAGAAAAGCAAGCTGGGTATAATGAAGATACATAGTTTCAAGTACCAATCCTCTTTTTCTGTTCTATTAAACATGGAAATGCCCATTTTATTTGGTTCTTTTTAAGTTCAAAATACAAATAAATCAAATGCTAAAAAAGGAGTAGGTGAATTATAATTTTAAAAAATCTTTCTGTGAATTTCTTTTAATATTTTTGTTGTTCAGTTACGCAGTCTAAAAATAGTCACATGCTAAGGTATGCCAGTCCAAGAAGACTGTAAGTAACTTGAGGCCAAAGATGGTGTCTTTTTCTTCTCTTATATTTCGGTAGTGACGTTGGGCAAGTCACTTAACCCCAGTTGCCTTATCCTGAGTCATTTCCAGTCATCCTGATAAATATCTGGTCACTGGATTCAGATGGCTCTGGAGGAGAAGTGAGACTGATGACCTGCACAGCCCTCCCTCACTCAAAACAAAGTCAAGTGCAAGTCATATCATCATTTCTCTGATGACATGGTCTTCTTCGGCAACGAAGGATGAACACACAACAGTCCTAGTATATGGTAGATGCTCAATAATAGACTAATTAATTGATTGACATTTCTGCCTAACCAGGAAGTGAAGGGTGATCAGAATGATTAGGGCTGATTGCAATCAGCCTTTAGAATTAGATGTTGTAGTGGAAAGTTGAACCTGATAGTGAAAGTACATGGGTACTGGAGTAAAATTTATGGCCTGATGAAATTGGGCATCTGTTGAAGTTAACACCTGAAATCAGGTCATGCTCCAAAAGCTGTTTTGAATAAGATGATTATATCCAGTTTCTGTGCAAATAGCATTTGTACTTCCTGCCATTCCCCTCCTTTCAAAAAACAATATGAGTCTCTTTGGGTCTTAGAGATTATCTAGTTCAACTTCCCTTATTTTAAGACTGTCCCAGTTAAGTCAACGATTAATTAGTTGGTTGACTGCTGTCCTTTGTTCTCAAAGATGATTAAAATGACATCATTACGTTAGAGTCAAGTTAAAGTGCGTCTGACTGTGGCTGATCAAACTAATAAGAGCTCAGAATGCTCTACTACAGGTCAGGCACAAATAGGCCATGTGAACATTTGGGGTGGATTCTCTAAATCTGTACATCTTGTTTTTCTTTTAAGCTACTTCAATTCTGCTTTGTTCAAGCAGCCCAGTGCCTTTTTTGATGCAGGTATGCCATGCTAGGCAATCCTGTGCCAGTATCTCCCATGTCAATCAATTCCAAAGTTCTTCAGAGAGACCTTGAGATTGTCCTTGTAGTGCTTCTTCTGGACACTATGTGAGTGCTTTCTCTTGTAAATTGTTCAAGGGGATAGAGGATACTGTAGTGTTCTGGAGAGGAGCTAGCAAGCAGTGAAAATAACAATTCTTCTTGAATTGTCTTCATAATGTGACTTGAGAGACAGCCTTGCATTGTTGAATAAGAACTGGATTTGGAGTCAGAGGAAATGGATTAAAATTCCCATTCTGCTGTCTACTACCTGTGTGACCTTGGACAAGTTATTTAACCTCACTAGGCTCTAATTTCCTTTTTAAAGCTATAATATATATATTTATATACATATATATATACACATATATAATGTTATATTTTTATATGCACAATAAAATATATAATATATTTATATACATTGTATATATACATATATGTATAAAACTATAAAATGAGCAGGTTAAACTATATGACTTCAAAAGTCCTTCCAACTCTAAATCCACATTCTTATGATTTCCCTATTTTATTTAGAATGTTATGCATTTCTAGATATGCATGCTCACAACTATATGTCAAGTCCAAATATAAATCAATTTGGATAAATTGCTGTTTTGTACTATATGCCCCCTGCTTTTCTCTAACTCATAGGTAGGCTATATTGACTGACCTGCTTTAGTATACATTTTAATAGTCCTATATCTTTCTTTCTTGGGTGGAAATAAAACTAACAAAATAAAAGCTCATGTCTTTCCTTTGCACTGTTGAAAAATGATAAAATCATTAGAAGAGAATTAGAAGAAATTACAGCTTCTTTATGGTTCTTCAATCAAATATGAGGGGGGTTAGACTAAACCTCTAAGGCCCCTTTCATGTCTGCAGTTCTAATCTGAGTTTGTCTTCCAATTGGTACAAAGTTCTATTCTAACTAGAACTGATTTTTCTCTCTAAACTTGCCATTGTTCAGGCTTGGCCCTCCTAAGAAGGCAAGAGAAATAATTCTATGTTTTGGTACTGTTAGGCTTCCACTGAATTTGTAATTATATGCCTTGAATTGGGACCCTTGTTTTTCAATTTACTATGTGATCTTGTACAAGTCACTTGTCCTTTCAGTTTCCTTATCTCTAATATAAGAGAATTCAACTGGATGACTTCCAAGATCCCTTCCTTTTCTCCTTCCAATAAGACAAAAAATTTCATTTTTATTCCAAATAAGAAAGAGTAGTAATGTTAGTAAAAAAATGCAAAGAAAGATTGGCTATAGATAAACCATAATGTGATTAGCCTATATGTCACTGCTTAAGACTTTAGTTACAAGTATAAATGGAATACTGTCCATCATTTATCTAAATCCCTCCCTGTGTGTGCCTTTCTTCTCTTCTCATTGTCACGATTACTTAGGAGATTGTTAATAATAATTGTAGATCTTCACAGCCCCGTAACAGTCATAGGGAATTAGCATATATTAATTTCATGGAGTTAAGGCAGCTAGGTGGTATACTGAATAGAGCTCTGGGCCTTGAGTCAGAAAGACCTAAGTTCAAATCTGGCTTCAGATGCTTACCAGCTGCGCGCCAGTCACTTAAATCTGAGCAAGTCACTTAATCCTGTTTGCTTCAGTTTCCTCATCTGTAAAAGGATCTAGAGAAGGAAACAGCAAACCACTCCGCTAGCTTTCCAAAAAAAAAACCCCAACTGGGTCATAAAGAGTTGGACACAACTCACAACAACCAACAGCAACTTTTCATGGTGATTTATGCCTTCCCAAACGCCACTCCAGCATCATTGATCAAGTACTAGAAGGTAACCCAGAAGCCTTTCTCAACCTCTCTTAATTCCAATGCTTTCCCTCTGCTAATTATTTCCTATTTATCCAGTACATAGTTTGCTTTGTTTGTATTTATTTGTTGTCTCTCCAATTAGACTGCGAGCTCCTTGAGAGCAGGGCTTTTCTTTTGCCTCTTTTTGTATCCCTAGCACTTAGCACAGTGTCTGGCATAAAGTAGGTGTTTAATAAATATTTGTTGATTGATTGGTTTTAGATGTGAAGAAAATGAGATCTAGATAAGTAAGTGGCTTGTCTGGAGTCACAAATCTAGAAACTGTTAAGATGCAAGAGTGACATCTGGGAAATATAACTGACTCTCATAGGATTCTGTCCAAAATCACGGCCGGACCAGGGAGCCCTGCTTGCCAGAATTTTGAGATACTGTGAGATATTCTGGGCCTCACAGATGTCATCTAATTCTCTAATATGCCAGTGGTCTTTCTTTTCTTTACTATAGCTCTGCAGGATTTGTATATGCTCCAAACTCTGACTTCTTCTGTAAAGTTGTCCTGTCCAAGGGGACAGACATTTCTCACTTATGACTCCCCACTGTTCTCTCTCAAAAGGCAAAATCAGGCAGTCTGGGCCCCAGAGTTTTAACCAGAATCCTAAAGACCAAGACTGTGATGTGAGAATTTCTACAGCAACCTTGAGATATCATCCTTATAATACCCTTGGGCTCTATATCCTAATTCTATCACAATGGAATTCTTAAAATTTATTTTATGCTTAGCCACAAAAGGGAACACAGTTTATAGTTGTAGGTAATATGCTGATCTAGCATTTTTGAAAGTTTGGGACTCCAAATGCTATTAGAGATTTGGGATTCATATCTTTCCCTTTAGGGAAAAGAGATTTTCATAGCTCCTGCCCAGACTTTCCATGACCTAATCCTTTATGACTACCTAGGAAACAGTTTTTCCCTGTGTGTTGTATGAAAGGGGAAGAAAGGAGGGGGACCGTGGGTAGGTGAGAAATAGAAAGTGATGTCAGGGAAAATATAGTGCCTTGGAAATAGAAAGATTTTTTTTATGTTATAACATATTCATAATAAAACTATGTTACTCAGGAGGAAAAGAACCCACTGAAATGGGGAAAAAAAGTTTTCAAAAGAAAATAGTTTTCTATACAGCACACAAAATACCTGTGCATGTGCCAATGAAAGACATATCTTTTATGAATCAGTTGAAGAGATAAAGAAGTCTAGAAGTCAGTAAACTAGATGAGGCTTCAATGGAACTAGTTCTTTTATCTTTTCTATCCAATAGTGGCACATTTGGTTTCTAATATTTGAGAAGAAAATTTCTCATCTCTCACTATTTTTGATGGTTTCTGACATGACTAAATGGAGCCATTAGGAAGGCAATCATAACGAACCCAGATAATGACTGATATCCAGAATAGAAATATAAATAAAACAAAAAGGTCACACCATTTTTCCATTCTGTCTTTCTTCCAGAGAGATTCTGTAAAGCAGCAGATAGGGGAGTGGGAATCTATTAAGACTGACATTGGGGTAAAGAGATAGGGGCTACTGTGAATATAACATAAAAATAAAATCTATTCTTCTGGTCAGTCAGTCAGTCAACAAGCATTTATTAAATGCCTACACTATGCTAAGCCTTAGGAATACAAAGAAAGTAAATAAACATAAACAACCTAATTCCTGCTCTTGAGGAACTCATGGTCTAATGAGGGGGGAGAATAACATGCAAACAATATATTTTGGGGATAGTCAGCAGAGCAGAAGCTCCAGCATTAAAGGGGAATGGGAAAGGCTTCTTACAAAGCAAAAAGGTGAGATTTCAGCTGAGGCTTGAAGAGATCTGGGAAAGCCACGATGTGGAGAGGAGGCAGGAGAGAATTTTAGGCAACCAGGAAAGCCAGTGAAAATGATAGGAGTGGGGAGATGGAGTGTTTGTGTGAGAAACAGCAAGGAAGCTATTATCACTGTATACCAGAATACATTATATATACTGGAAAGGTAGGAAAAAACCAAGTTCTGAAGAGATCTGAATACCAAACTGAAGATTTTGTATCTGACTCTGAAGGTGAAATTAGTTGATTGAATAGGAGGTGTGCATGACATGATCAGACTTGAGCTTAGGAAGATCGATCTGCCAGCAGAGTGAAAGACAGATTGGAGTGGGAAATGCATTAAGGCAAGACGAACTAGAAGGCTATTTCAACAGTCCAGGCATGAGGGGATGAGGGCCAGGACCAGGACGGTGTTCTGTGGACCACCAGACATTTTGTCTTTATCAAATTGTTTTCTTCCATTAACTTTTGCTTTTCCTTTTCCATCTGCCCAATTTTTCCTTTTAAGGAGCTATTTTCTCCAGTTAATTTTTGTACTTCCTTTTCCATTTGACCAATTTTCCCAGTTAGGTTTTGAGTTTCCTTTTCCATTTGACCTTTTAGGGAGTTATTTTCCTTTTCCATTTGTTCAATTTTCCTTTTCAAAGAGATGTTCTCATCAGTGAATTCCTTTACCAAAATTTTAAAATCATTGGCCAGTTTATCTTCTATTTCTTTCTTTAGCTGTTCCAGGAGAGCTGCTTGTGCTTGCGAGCAGTTCATAGTCCCTTCTGAAGTTTCAGATGGAAGTGCAGTCTCAGCTCTGACCTCTTTGGTGTTTGTGTTTTGGTCCTTATCCCCATAGAAAGATTCTATGTTTCTTCCGCCCCTCTTCTTTTTCTTGTTCATGATGTTGATTGAGTGTTGTGGCTTCTGGTTCTTTCAGTCAGAAGCTACAGAACTTTTTGCTAAGCTGATGTATGAAAAAGCTGAAAGCAGGTTTTTGTTTTGTGTTTCCCTGGTCAGCCCTGGGGTTAGCTTGTTAAGTGTGGGAGAGGAGTGGTCTGGTCACAGGAGATTTTCCTCAGCTGAACTGAGGCAAAGGCAAGCTCAGGAGCTGGTGATCCCGGCTGCCCTATTGTCTTTCTGATTCCCCTGGAGAGCTGAGGCATGCCTAGATGCTAATGAGTGTTTCCACTCCTCCTGGGGCTCCTCTCCTGGTGCTGAGGCTTGCCTGGGTCCTAGTGTGAGTTTTCTCCACCTTGGGTCCTCTGTGCTTCCAGTTTGCCTCCACCACAGTAGGAGGAATCCCCTTAGCTATTTTCCTAACCTCAGGTGTTATGAGACTATTTTTGACCCCTTTGCTGTTCCCACTGATCCAGAGTTTTTCTGGGGAAATATTTTATGGTTCTTTCATGGTCATCAAGGGGGGAGGAGAGAGAATTTACTGATCACTCCGCCATCCTGGCTCCTGGAAGTTCAAGTAGGTGACTTACCGAAGTGTAATCTTCGGGCTGAAGGTCTCAGGAGCTGCTGAGCTGATATCTGGCACTCGGCAGCTCTCACTGGCTCGGCTCGGCTTGTCTCCCACCCTTGGTGCCGCTCCGCCAGTTCTGCCTGCCGCTCAGGTTTCTCGGGTCCCTTCTGCTCCACTGCGCTGGCCACGTTGCGCTGTGTGCTGTGCGCTGTGGGCTCACCCCCGTGGAACAGATCCTTCCCGTGGACCTTCCAGTCCAACCTGAGCTCCGAATCCATCACAGTCTGTCTCCCACTGGATTCCACACCTCCAAAATTTGGTCAGATTCTCCTTTCAGAGGTATCCGAAGGAGTTTGTCCAAGAGCTTAGGTGAGTTGCTGCTCTCACCCCACCATCTTGGCTCCGCACCCCTCTCTGTTCCACTAGACTTTTTGAAAACAAATCCTGGGTGATTTAATCGCCTCAGTTTTAGAATTATTGCCCTGGACTGGTAGTATTCTCATTGGTGAGTCAACAAATGCAAACACACATGGCGTGGTACATACAACCAGCTGCACGTACCACCATATTTCACATCCCATGTGACTGTTGTCCTCGGCCATCTCTTTGGCACCCACCAAATTTCCAAATCACTATTACCACACACTCTGGAAAGGGCTCTTTTTGCTGCATTCATCATCCCTTTGATTTTTCAATCTTAACTATCCCTTCTTTGCCCATCACTTCTTTATACATCCAACAGTCTAAGTTCCTTGAGGACAGACACTGTCTTTGTTTGTATTTGTTCTCAGTAATTAAGATAGTGCATAGCACATAGAAAGTGCTTTTTATTACTTCAATTCATTTCAATTCACCTCCCTCAGGAGCTGGGAGGCAATTCTTTTCCCCATTAGCAGTGAAACAAAGGAACAAAACACCAAAAACTTTTCCCTACCAGTTTATTTCTCATGATAAACTACTGGCATGAAGAAATTACACAGAGAAATTGAGCCAGTGGTCTAAACTAATGGGATCAACTCCAAATAGAAATGGGTTGATTCAGAAAGCAACAATTAACATTATCTATGTTGTGTTATATTTTTATTGATTTTATTAAACATATCTCAATTATATTTTAATCTTGTTATGGTGTACTCAGTAATTTTGTATGAAGTGAGTTTAACATCTTTGGCATAGACTGCCCAAATTGGCCAAATTAAATAACATATCTGGACCTAACTAGGAGTTTGTTTATGATTACTAGAGATTAAGAAAGATGTCATAGATGTTTAAACATATTATTGGAACCTGATTTCTTTTTACTAAGATTATTGTAAATTTAAAGAGGAGGGATAGAGATAGATCTTGTTAGAGAGGGTTGAATTCTCAACAGTATGGGTAGCATATTCTGCCTGATGCAATCACACACTTGGATGTTTGGTAAACCTGATTCTGCAAGTTTTCGATGTTGTAAAATTGAGGAGCCATGGCTTTCCACTTTAGAGAATGTGCAAGTATTTTGTAACTGGCTCCTATTGCTTCCAGGTTGGTGAACAGGACCATTTTGACTGGTGCTAGGCTGCAACTGAGTTTGCAGTCAAAAGGTATTAACCAGCCAAATCAATCTTTCTCTTTTCTGGTGATGATTAGGGGTAGAAAGCAGCTAATGTATGGCAGAGTCAAGATGGCAGAGTAACAGCAAGAACTGTCTAGAGTGCTTCCACCAAGCCCAGCCAAAATCTGTAAAAATGACTCTAAACAGATTTCATGACCCCAAAATGCTGAGGATAAATTGGAAGGTCAGTGGACAAAAACCTCTGGGACCAGTGCAGGAGAGTGGAGTGGTCCAGCCCCAGCTCCAGGGTAGCAGAGCAGGTAGGGGTGGAGAAACTTGCGACAGCCACAACAGCAGCAGAAGGGACTGCTGCAGCCATTGCTTCTGGAGCTCTAGGTCCACAGATTGTGGGGAGAAATCAAGAGACTGACAGTATGCTCCCCAATCCCACTGGTAGCAGTGAATTACCTTGACAAAGAATGCAAAACTCAAGTAAATGGCCGGGAAAATGAGCAAAAACTGGAAAAAGAATCAGACTATAGAATCTTACTTTGGTGAAAAGGAAGACCAAAGCATACAAACAAACAAAAAAAAATCAAAGTCAAAAGTCCTCCATCCAAAACCTCCAAGAAAAATATGAATTGGTCTCAGGCCATGGAAAGGCTCAAAAAGGATTTTGAAAATCAAGTAAGAGAAGTAGAGGAAAAATTGGAAGGAGAAATGAGAGCGATGCAAGAAAATCATAATAAATGAGTCAATTGCTTGCTAAAAGAGACCCCAAAAGGCTGAAGAAAATAACACTTTAAAAAGTAGACTAACTCAAATGACAAAAGAGATCCAAAAAGCCAATGAGAAGAATGCTCTAAAAAGCAGAATTGACTAGAGGCAAAAGGAGATCCAAAAGCTCACTAAAGAAAATAATTTCTTAAAGATTAGAATGGAGCAGATGGAAGCTAATGACTTTATGAAAAATCAGAAATTATAAAACAAAACCAAAGAAATGAAAAAATTAGCAGAGTTGTGAAATATCTCATTGGAACAACAACTGACCTGGAAAATAGATCCAGGAGAGACAATATAAAAATTATGGAACTACTTGAAAGTCTAGACATCATCTTTCATGAAATTATCAAGGAAAACTGCCCTGATATTCTGGAACCAGAGGGTAAAATAAATATTGAAAGAATTCACTTATTACCTCCTGAAAGAGATCTGAAAAGAATAACTCCTAGGAATATTGTAGCCAAATTCCAGAGTTCCCAGATCAAGGAGAAAATATTGCAAGCAGCTAGAAAGAAACAATTTGAGTACTGTGGAAATACAATCAGGATAATACAAGATCTGGCAGTGTCTACATTAAGGGATAAAAGGACTTGAAAAATGGTATTTCATAAATCAAAGGAACTAGGATTAAAACCAAGATTCACCTACTCAACAACACTGAGTATAATACTTCAGAGGAAAAAATAGTCATTCAATGAAAAAAGAGGTCTTTCAAGCATTCTTGATGAAAAGACCAGAGCTGAATAGAAAATTTGACTTTCAAACACAAAAATCAAGACAAGCATGAGAAGGTAAACAGGAAAGAGAAATTATAAAGGACTTACTAAAGTTAAAATGTTTACATTCCTACATGGAAAGATAATATTTGTAACTCTTGAGACTTTTCTCAATATTTGGGTAGTTGGAGAGATCATATACATATGAACAGAAGACACAGGTTGAGTTGAATAGGAAGGGATGATATCTAAAAAAATAAAATTAAGGGATGAGAGAGGAATATATTGAAAGGAGAAAGGGAGAAATGGAATGGGGCAAATTATCTGTCATGAAAGAGGCAAGGAAAAGTTTTTTCAATGGAGGAGAAAAGGGGGGAGGTGAGAGGGAAAAGTGAAGCTTACTCTCATCACATCTGGCTAAAGTAGGGAATAAAATGCACACTCAATTTGGTATGAAAATCTATCTTACACTACAGGAAAGTAGGGGAGAAGGGGATAAGTGGAGTTTGGGGGGGATGATAGAAGGGAGGGTAAATGGGAGGAGGGGGTAATTAGAAATAAACATTTTTGGGGAGGGAAAAGGTCAAAAGAGAGAATAGAATAAATGGGGGACAGGCTAGGAGGGAGGAAAATATAGTCTTTCACAACATGACCTTTATGGAAATCTTTGGCATAACTACACATGTATAACCTATATTGAATTGCTTGCCTTCTCAGTGAGGATGGGTGGGGGAGGAAGGAAGGGAGAGAAGTTGGAACTCAAAGTTTTAAAAACGAATGTTAAAAATTGTTTTTACATGCAACTGGGAAATTAGAAATACAGGTAATGGGGTATAGAAATCTATCTTATCCTATAAGAAAATAGAGGAGATGGAGACAATGGAAGAGAGGCATATGATAGAAGGGAGGGCAGATTGGGGGACGGGTTAATCAATTCACGGTGTCTTGGGATGGGGGTAGAGGAGAGATGGGGAGAAAATTTGGAACTCAAAATCTTGTAGAAATGAATGTTGAAAACTAAAAATAAATTAATTAATTTAAAAAAGAAAGTAGCACAAGTGAAAGAGATATTGGTGTTTTTGTATAATATAAGCTCAGCATGAGTCAGTGGTGTGATGTGACAGCCAAAAACTTGAATGTGATCTTGGGTTGTATTAATAGAAGTGTAGTGTCTGAAGTAAACAAAGTAATAACCCTACTGAACCTTTCCCTAGTCAGGTCACAAGTAAATTATTGGGATTGGTTCTCAGCACTGTAGTTTGGGACACTGAAAACTGAAGCTTGATCAGTGCACAGCAACCAGGATGATAGAGACTCTAAAGTACCCCAGAGGAAAAGTTGAAGAAAGTTGAGATGTTTGTCAGAAAAGGAGGGCATAGTTCAAATCCAATATTTGAAGAATTTGACAAAAGAAAGCTTAGGATCTTTTCAGCCTTGCCCTAAAGGGGAGAACTAGTTCCAATGAGTGGAAGTTACAGGGAAGCATATTTCTGTTCAACATAAGACAAGATTTCCTTATAATTAGAATTATTCAAAAGTTAAATGACAGGCCTCAAAAAGGTCAGGCGTTAATCTAGGAGGTAAGCCATTAAGATTAAGGAAGTTTAAGAAAGTTTTCAGGCAGCAGGAATCTTCTAAATTCAGTAATTCATGCTAAACATCACAATTCATATGGTATTGGTGTTCAATGATTGTTAAATGGAAATTTGAAAAATCTGTGGATATTTTATAGAAGTTTCTACATGTTATTTAGATATAACTAGATCATGATGGAAGATAGCTTAGCATAGCATAGTGGATATAGAGAATTGGTTCCAGAGTCAGGAAGGCAGGAGGACTAACTTCAGATTCTGCCTCTGGTACATACTAGCTCCGATCTTGGGCAAATTATTTACACTCTTAGTGCTCTGAGCAATGCTCTAATATTAAAAGTTGTCAAAAAAGGTGCTGATCAGCATTGGTAAAGGGGGTTGCACATCGATAGTCTGCTAAATAAATGAAATCATAGATTCAATCCTTATCTTGATATAGCATAACTGGCTAAAGTTGTTGGCCCTTCATAGAAGAGAAATGAAATATAAAATGGAAAAATAAACCAATATTTATGCAGGAAAAACAACAGCATGGACATGCAGTAAACTTGGATTATTTGAGAAAAGTACCTGCCACCCTGTTAGAAAAAAATACCCATGGGGCTGAGAGAAGAGTACATTATATCAGAGCATTCCCCAAGGGAGCTGCCAGATGCCCAGTCTCTGAACCTGAAAAAGTGTAAACAGCACCCTGGGGAATACAGAACTCACAAAATTGTCCTAGCTTATCGAGCCACTGACCCAGAGATGCCAAAAATGGAGATTGAGGAAATATGATTTGACTCTAATTCTAGATGAGCAGTAGTGAGGGAAGCCTTCCAACTTTAGGTGAAACCCTCTGACTCTTCCCTGGGCAGGGAGCATAACTAATTTCATATTGTAGATGTCATCTAATGCTCTGCTGGTCCCCAATAAAATTATGAATAACACATTAGACAAAGACACTATTTCTCCAAATGGTCAAGGCTCTTAAAGACTGAAATCTCCAAAATAAAGCCAAGACTCAGCAGAAATGCTGTTTGCCACTAATTCCTTTCCTTACCATTCAACAATAACATCAAGCAGAAGCCTAGATACTGAAGGTCAGGTGGGGATAAGGGGACTCAGTATTAACCCACTACCTTGACAGCTATATTCTTTTGTCTGATGAAAGCTTCAAAGTGAATTAATAAATGACTACTAAGAGGTAGTGTGTTATTATGGAAAGACTACCGAAATGGGTATCAAGTGACAGATTTTAGTTCTAGCTATGACACTAGGTTTACCTGTGCTGAATTCAGGGGTTTTTTTGTGTGTAAATAAGGTGGTTCAGCCAGTGATTCAAGACTTTTCTAGTTCCGAATTTCTGAGATTGTTTGACTTCAGCAAAGGTTATTAACTGTCATGCAGAGGACTAGATTCTGAAAATACAAATGTTCATCCCCCATTCCCCTCCCACACACCCTACTGCAAAAAAAAGAAAAAAAAATTTCCTTCCCTCAAGGAGGTTATATTCTCTTGGATAGTTGACTGTCCTTAGAGAGAGTTAAAATGATCTAGAAATTGATCACATTAAAGTATAGGCATATTTGATCTTGTAAAACTCCATGGCTTAAAGTCTAGATTCTATTATTTTACTGAACACCCAACAAGTAACTTGAAGCAACAGCAAGGTTAGTTAGGCAGCATAGTGCTGGATTTGTAGTCAGGAAGCTGTGAGTAGTTATAGAGTATAATGAAGAGAAATAGGAGGGAAGAGAGGAAGATAAAAAAAATGGTGGGGACCTGATACAGTGTTATATACAAAGGAGGAAAAAAGTACTAAGAATTCTATTACTCTTGAGTATTTCTTTTTATTAAAGAGCTTCAACCAATGGAAGCTGTTACCACAATGAGGATACTTGCCATTTTAGCTTGCAGAAGGCTGATATTTTTACCAAGTGTAATAAGTTGGCCACTACAGGCAATAAACCAGCTTAGGAAACAAGCTCATCTGCAAGATATTATTATGGGGTAAGATGGAACATCAAGAAGAGTATAATCTCACCAGTCAGTGAAAGCTTTTGATAAAAACAGGCCTCCAGAAAATTGAAAAAAGAGCTGGCTAAGAGAGATCACAATGAGAGCATTTGGAGATGAAATTGGAAGAACTGCCAAGAGACATGAACTGACCATTTAGAGTTTCTGTATAGCAGACTGTTTTCCTTATGTGCTATTGTTGAACTAACATACCAGGGTGCTACCATCTCAGTACCTTATAGAATAGTTGATGAAGTTACAATGTTACCTATTAAGAAGAATTTGGAGAGAACAGCTAGACTTAGAAAAAAAGAAATCTGTGCTGGAGGAAATGCATTTTTAAAGACACCAAAGGATCAATATTTAAACTATTTCAGAAGAGAACATTACTAAAGAACTGAAAAGTTCATGGATTATGCTTTAAAAAACAAAAACAGGAAGATATAAATATAATACTTTGTTACAATAATTAGCTAATTTTAAACATAGGGAGACATGCCCTTAAGGTCCACATGATTACCTCTTCCCTGGTGTTAGGAATTTTATTTTAGATAGTTATGAGTTTAGTCTCTATCGCTTCAAATTCTCATGAATTTGAAAATTCCTAACATTTAGGTAGGGATTGGTCTGTCTCCCTAACTTTACAGTTATATCTATCTCTAATTTTAATGCCTGGACTCTTTGAGGCCTTCCATTTTATTTTTGAATAACTTAATAAGGAAATTTTTTCATTATGTTAAGTAGAAATATGCCTCTTTGTAATTTTGAATCATTGAAACTAGATCTGTCTTTTGAGACAAGGCTGGAAAGATTCTCATCTTTTTTTTCTTTTATCAAATTCTTCAAATATTGTGCATGAATTCTCCCCTCCTTTTTGATAAACATCCCTTTCTTCAATTTCTCTGTTCTGGGGCACTTTAGTTTCTCCATCATCCTGGTTGCCTTGCTCTGGTCAAGTTTCAGTTTTCAGTGTCCCAAACTGTAGACTTGGGAGTCAATCCCAATAATTTACTTGTCACCTGATCAGGGAAGAATTCAGCAGGGTTATCACTTTGTTTATCTCAGGTACCACATTTCTATTAATATAACCCTGGATCACATTCAGTTTCTTTACTGTCCCATCACACTGCTGACTCCCACTGAGCTTGTAATATACATAAACACTCTTTCCCATGAACCATCTAGACATCTTTCCTCCACCTTGTATTTGTAAGTCATTATATTTAATTGTTAACTTTCCAGGCTAATTTCTCCTTGAAAGGAAGAAGGAATCAACAAATAGAGAGCATCTATATCCTTTTTGAGGCTATATGCTAATAATCCTTTTTTGGGGGAGGGGTTGGTAATTTCTAACCTAGACTGAAAGGACCTGAATTAGGAGCCTGGATCTGCCACTCACTATCCATGTATCCTGGGACAGATCATCTGGATACCAGTTTCTTCATTTGTAAAAGAATGGAGTTGAACTAAATTACCTCCCAGGTCCCTTCCAGATTTAGAGTTAAGATTTTATTCTTAATATGCATATAAAAGTTCATGCATGCCTGCATTTGAGTATTTATGGTGACAGGCACCTATTTCTAGATGGTGTAAGGACCAGAACTCTGATTTCATTAGCGCAGGACTCCTAGAGCAGGGAACTCCTATATCAATGTAGTTTGACACTTTCTCTGAAACATATGCTGTTGCCTAGAGCACTGGGAAGTTAAATGAATTGCCCAGGTTTTCACAGCCAGTATGTGTCAGAAGTGGAACCTGAATTCAGATCTTCCTGGATCTCAAGTCACCTTTCTAACACCTGTGCCACACTGCCTCTCATGCATGTGTACACACACACATGTATGATATGTATATATATATATATATATATATATATATATATATTTCAGATAGATTTGAACTAGGAAATTTTGATATTTATATATAAAATACCTTTTAAATTATGTTTATATTTCCCATGCTCCTAAAAACCAAAAAAACTGAAGCACAAGAAGTTGAATGACTCTTCAACACTAGAAAAGGAACTAGCTAGTTAGTTACAGAATTCAACACTGCTGCCACCAACCCTGGGCAAACCCCACTGAACCATGCTATCTGTAGAGCCAGAGAATTGTGTCTGTTCTAATCTCCCTTCCCATTGATTAGTTTTAACTTTGCTTGAGCTGGTTATTGTGGTGGTCAATCTTTGAAAACCAAGAGGTGAAAAACAATAATCTGATCCCAATTAAAAGGATGTTTTCCCTCTATGGTGTGAGAAATCAGCATCTTTTCTTTGTTCTAATTTCCTGGGAAGCTTTACAATAGAAGGCAGCCTTCGGCCACTTTATGGCTCTCTTGGTACCTAATTGATCTCAACAAGCTTATATGTCATGCTCTGAAATACTTCCTTTCTAGGAAAATAGTTAATAAAGATCCATCTTTTCTGTTCCAGATTTCCAAGAAGTAATTGAGTAAAAAGTAAAAAAATTATAGGAAAATAACACAGTTATTGCCTACCATACATATGATGCCACATGTATAGATCTTTTAATCCCCAGAGGTCTCCAAATTCCCCCCATTTTAATCTGTTCTAGTATGGTTTGTCTATCTACCAACAAGAAATATTTTCATTTCTCTAATCTTTTCCTTTTTTCTATTCAGTTGCATTTTCATTTGAAGCAACTAAATTGGAGATGGCTTTAAGGTGAGATTGAACTATTCATTTCCTATTTTCCAGGTGATTTTCTATCTACAATTGAACAAGAAATGAATGTTTTCCAACTGAACAGAACTCCTTAAATTCCACATCATTACCAGTTTGCAAGTCTACTTTTAGTTATCAGTATCAAATAGACTGATCAGAAATTGTCTCTTCCTTTACCTGTTAGCCATTATATGATCTTTCTCTCTTAAAAGTAAGTGATCAATTAAGAAGATATTTATTAAGTATCTACTATGTGCAAGATACTGTGCCAGTTACTGCAGATTTATCTTTTCTGCACCAGATTTCCAAAGCAATTCTGTTCAGAAAGAAGCAATTGAATAAAATGTAAACAAATCCTAGAAAAACAAAAGTAGAGACACAACATGATTTAGTGGAGAGCTGGTGTCAGGTTCAGGAAGACCTGCATTCAAGTCTACCCTAGAATACATGATGGCTGTGTTGTCATTGAACACTCAATGCATTAGACAATTCTCTAAGGTGATACACTTCAGAAAAGTATGAATCTGCATTATTAGTCAGTTTCCATAGACAGTAGTTTCTTATGGGTCTTCGGTGTTTTATTGGGATCCCACCATTATTTACAGAGGTAGGCAGTGATTGAGGCAAAGCAGAGAAACTGCAAAGCACTTTGGAAATATTTCAAGAAAGAATACTATTAGGTAGGAAGATTAGGGAAGTTTTGACAGAGGAGCTGGTATTTGAAAGAAGATACAAAACCTGAAAGGCGGAGAGGAGGAAAAAGTATATTTTAGGTAAGGGGCATGGTACATACATCATTATAAGATTGTGGCAACTTGTTCTGATAAATTATTCATCATTTCATCTTGGGCTCTAGGAGAAAAAAACCATCACATAAACTAGAAATAGAAGAGACCTTATAGATCATCTATGTAACTCCTTCATTTTATAGATGAGAAAAAATGATGCTTTTAAACATTAAATGACTGATCCAAAGTCACATAGAGAGTAACTAGTAATGCCAATATTGGAACCTAGGTTTTTTGATTCTAAATCTGGTGCAAGAGAAAAAACAAAGCTGGATTTTTATACATATGGCAATCAATAAAATGGATTACAAGAATTCTTCTGACTTCTGATCATAACTTCTTATACAATTAATTTAATTTTATTTAACAAACTTGTCAAAATCCCTACTACTTGCAAGGCACTGTGCTAGACCATGGGAATACTAAGATGAAATATGACAATTTTTGTCTTTAAGGAGTGTAGTCTAATAAAAGTAAGAGAAATCCATGCACAGATAAGTAATATGCAAAGTACAATATGATAGGGCAAAGGAGAATCCAGAAAAAAAGTATTAAATCTTAGAATTCAAGCACAAGATCCATGGTTTGAAGACAGAAGAGTTTTTTTTATCAGTCTGACATATGGAAGGAGCGCTTCTCAGGTGTTGGAAATGGTCTATATATGTACAAAGAGGTGGGAAAATGGAAGAAAAAATTAAGGACAGGTAAACAGCCTGGTTGGAACTGGAGTGTGTGAGGGGAAATAGCATAAAATGACACTAAAAAGTTAAGAGGGAACCTCATTTTGAAGAGCCTTAAGTGATAGGCTACAGTTTCTATTTTAGCCTATATGCAATAGTGAATCTTTGAAGTTTTAAAGTAGGGAGTAAGCTTGCTGGTAAAGGGTGAAAGGGAGGAGATCAAACACGCTTACTGTCACCATACTGTCCCTCCTGCCCCTTCTCCATTTTCTCTTCTCTTTTTGGTGTATTGTCTTTACCCATTAGATTATAATCTCCTTGAGGGCAAGGACTATCTTTTTACTAATTGTACTCCTAGTACTTATTGGTCTATAACAATTTCTTCTACTTGGTCTTGTGCTGCCTTCTGGAAGGATGATCTCAATCTTTTTAATAGAGTATGAGGTGAGGTAATTTGGTGATGAGATTGATGTAGAAGAATTTAGGGACAAGAACAAAGGTGAGGAACCTTCAGCCCAGAGGCCACATGTTGACTTCTAGGTCCTCAAGTGTGGCACTTTGACTGAATCCAAACTTCACAGAACTTGGACTCAGTCAAAAGGCTGTACCTAAGGACCTAGAAGGCTACATGTATCCTCGAGGCTGCAGGTTCCCCACCCCTGGACTACAGGATAGAAGAGGAGGTTTAGAAAAGAGGCTGTGGGAAATGTGATGAGCAATGCTAGATGAATAAAAGGATTACTGTACATCAGGGAGGGTTCAATTGCAGTTACAGAGCAAAAATATAGAATTGATCCAATTCAGCACAGCTTTTGACTTTCTCCTTCAGGGCTTGGGCATTCCAGAAAGGATCAGAGAAATAGGTAGGCAAACTTGAGAATTAGCAAGGCAGAGAAGTGGAAAGACAAGGGGAAAAGGAATTTGAGAATACAGAGGAATGTATTGTTGTAATATCAGACTACAAGTTCAAGTCTGAGAAAGAAAGGAAATGAAGTCAAATCAGGGTTATAAAAGCAGGGAGATATTGAAGGACTGAAAGGCAAGGTGAGGATGAAGAGGTTCAGGAGGTGTAGTGAAGCAGATGTAGAGGTGGCAGGACAGGATATTGTAATCAAAGAGGGGGGATATCAGAGTTTTGGGTCTTGGAGCTAGAACATTTTCAAGGTCTAAAGGGTAACCACTTCTGTGGGTAGTTGACATAGTGATGATGAAGGCCATGGAATTTCAAGGAGGTTAAAGAATGGAAGGTTACAAAGGGGAAGGGAAAAAGCATTTGTTAAGCTCCGACTATATGCCAGGTACTGCTAAGCACTTTACAAATCTCTTATCTGATCTTTATGAAAACCCTTAGAGGTAGGAGCTATTGTCATCTCCGCTTTATAGCTGAGAAAACTGAGGCAGACAGAGATTAAGTGACTTGGCCAGGATCACACAAGTAGTAAGCATCTGAGACTGGATTGGAACTGGCCCATCTCCAGGCCCAGTGCTCTATCCCCTGAGCCACCTATCTGAATGAGAAACTAGGATGTTAGAAAAGCCATTAATGTGAATACTGAAGTGACAAAAATAATAGCAGATATTAGGGATGGAAAGGTAAACTATAAGCCAGATCCTGAAGTCATTGACAAAGTTGGGAAAATGCCCTGAGACTGCAAGGTGATTGTGACAAGCGTCTGGACAGGATACCATAATCAGTTCACTTGAATGTCAGAGAAGTTTTCCGATAGTGGCAGAGGAAGGCACAAGAAACAGATCTTGAAGAAATATGTAGATTTTTCTGCCATTCTCATTTGAGGGTGGTGGAGTAGAAGATATTGACGGGGAGTTTGTTTACTCTAGGGGTTCTAGAATGCACAGGAAAGAGGACAACAGAGAATGATGGGGTCTGGAGAGGGACAGAACCGAGCTGGATAGGGATAAGGTATAGGGATTGCTGTTGTCTGTCTTTCATTCTTGAAGAGGACTGTGATATCAGAAAAGTAATGCCATCACTTATAAGTGAATTGGATTTAAGTGAGGGAGGGTTATGCAAAGTCATCAGTCTGACTTTCTCCTCTGGAGTCATCTGGGTCCAGTGGCAAGATACAGATCAGGACGACCGAAGATGGCCCTGGATAAAGTATAGGGAAAGGTTGTAGGTAAGAGTCAAGCAACATTTCTGAATGTGTAAGATCAAGGTATAGGATTAAGGAGATCTAATAATCATGGCATAATGAGAGAATAATACAAGGACAAAGGTTGTGTAATAAATAAGCACAAGATTTTAATTAGTATGTGTATGATGGAGGCTTTATAGATTTCCTACTCCGGACAATTTCATGAACTTGAACAACAGCATTTTGTAGGAGGGGCCTTGTAATAGAAAGTCTTCAAAGATCTCCTATTCCATATTATAGTATCTTAGAGACAGATTTGCGATTTCACTGATATTAGGAAATTCTGTATATACAAATTCCTCCTACCTGGACAACACCTTCTGTACAACTGTATGTATATATACATACATACATATATATATATATAAAACTATATACAACTTATATTCAGAGGATTGTGTAAAGCACTAAGATATTAAATGTCTTGCCAAGTCACAAAGCCAGTATATGTCAGAGACAGGACTTAGATCCAAGGTTCCTGGCTCCTAGGCAAGATCTCTATATCAAACTATGTCATACAGCTTCTCATAGAGTTTTATAATTGTAAATTTGGGGCAAACTAATGCCTGGTTAAACAGGCAAGAAAGGAACTTAAAACCTGTAAAGCCTTTTGGAGATAAATTTTCAGACAAGGATTTAATCATGGCACAGTGTTGGTTTATGTGGACATAAGCCAATCTTTTATTCTCCTCACAGATGCCAGCTCAAGGTTTGAGACCTAGCCTATGCCAAGAGATTGATGGTCACAAGAGGCCAATTACATTTACCAGCAGAGGTTTGACCAAGAGTGAGACTCATTACTCTGTCCATAAGCTTGAGTTTTTGGCTTTGAAGTGAGCTATCACTGAAAAGTTGAACCATTATGTATATAGAGCAAAACTTCAAGTATGGACTAATGATAATCCATTTACATATTTTGACTAGTGCCAAGTTGGATGCTACTTGCTAGAGATGGACAGCATCACTGGCCAATTATTATTTCAGCATACGCTACAAGCTTTCAGAAAACTACTGTGGATGCAGGTGCCTCATCCAGAAAGTCACATAACACTGGAGCTACAGTAATACCATAAGAAAGTGTGAGGATTATCTGTGATACCCAAGGATTTGAACTACAACAAGTGGAAGTTCAGCAAAGAGCTTGGATCTTCCATGGAACAGAATGCCAAATGCTTATGAAACTGCTTCATTAAACCAATTTTTCTTGCCCCAGTTGTTTGCAGATGACTGGCAAGGAGAACAGGTGGCTATTGAAAGACTAAAAACAGATACAAACCAAAAAGGAAACAAGTGATCTAAAGAACTTAAATGCAGTCAGAAAAAGATACCTTATTTTTTAGACAATGCCAGAAATCCTGTAGTGGAGCATTGTCTTAGTCTGTTATTGAACATGTGTACAGAACCAGTTAATAGCTGTTGCCCACCCCCACAAACATATCCAGTATCTATGAATGCTTCAAATGTTTTGGACATATGGGTTAAGAAAAGGTCCCCAAGCTGGTAAGAATAGATTTTAACAGCTTAAGACAGCTGCAGATAGAACCATGAATATTAAAACTTGTGCTAGATATGCACAAAGGAAAAATATAACTAACTTATGCTGAATATTTGGTGACTATACCAAAGGTACCAGCAAACCTTTCAAATGTGCCTGTTGACTTTCTGGAAGGAGATGGTAAAAATATACCTTATCTTAGTGGTGACTATTTTACCAGCTATATGTAACATACCCAATTATAAATCAGAAAGAATTTGCTGTCCCCAAAGTGTTAAGGGAAAAGTATTTTTCATTGTATGAATTTCCTGTTAGCATCTACTTACAAGATAGTGACCTTGAGAACAAATTACCAAAAAAAATGACTTTTTCAAGTAACAAAAAAATCTAGAACTACGCCTCACTAAGTAAGAGACTAGCAGACAGCATGTTTCAACCACATGCCGCCGAATATGTTGAGAACTCTTAAGATCGAAACAAGAAGCTGAATGGAGTCAACATGTGTCATTTCTTGTGAATGTGTCTAATTCTACCAGAAATGATGCTCCAGGTTTTATACCATACTTGTTCATGTTGAGGAGAGAACCATATCTACCTTTTGACTTTTGTTGTCCAACCTCAGTTGAAGGAGGAAGAATGCTACTCAGGACATATCTCAGTCAAGAGAGAAGATGGAGTCTATCAACTATCTATCTATAACGGGGATAGTTTAGGATATCTGTGACAAAAAAGGAAACGTATATGATGTTAAAACACACTATCAAAACATTCAAAATGAGTCAGAGGCCTGATGTGACTGCTGATTGAGAGATCTCTGAGCCCATGATACTGTGTAAACCATATACGAGGGAGAGAGGTTGCTTTGGCCAACTGGTACATTTTACCTTCCCTCTCATTTCCAGCTCCACAGTCAATCAAAAGGCTTTTTCTTCATCACACAGTAAATGAATAAGAAACCTGTAGGGAATGCTTGTGCATCCCCTGAAGAAGGGAGCAAGCTTCCTCCATTCAGCATCATCACAATTTCCAGAAGCAAGTGGGCCTGACATCCATGAGCATGCTCTCAAAACCGTGACTTCATTGGCAAGTCCTCTACTGAATTTCTAAAAGACAACATGATCAGAACAACTAATGCTTCTGAACCTCAACAGGTCATGTGACTATGGATGGTTTCTGATTCATCATTTGAATAGAAAATTTCAGGTAGTATGGTTTTGGATCTATACATGGTTACAGTGTTAGAGACTGATCAACTGATTCCCTGGCCTGAGGGAGAGCAAAAAAATGGAAAAACCTAAGGCAAACCTTAAGTACATATTTACTTGTATATTTGGCATTTCCAGGTATATATCATGATGATTTATTATATAACATATTTCTCTCATTTCTTTTTTTGCTACTACATTTTCATCTGAACTTTGAAACTGCTATTATGCAAGTGACAAAAAAAATCACTGAATTTTCCATAGTGATATGGTTCAGAAGTAGAACCAAACTTGTAATCCTAGGAAGGAAAAAGGAAGCAAGGAAGGAAAGGAGCGGGGAAGGAAAGAAAGGAAGGGAAAGAGAACAGAAGAGAGAAAGGAAGGAGATAAGCTTTGCTTAAGCACCTATTAAATGCCAGACACTGTGCCAAGTGCTTAACAATTTTCTCATTTGATCCTGACAATTCTGAGAGATGGGTTCTATTGTTATCCCAATTTTTCTTGAGACACTGACTTTCCCAGAGTCATTTAGCTAGGAAGTGTCTGAGGCTGAATTTGAACTCAAACCTTCCTAATTCCAGGCCCAGTGGAAAATATTAGCTGTGTCACTTACTGACCTTTGCGAGCGTGGGCAAGTGATGAAACGTCTCTGGATTTGTTTCCTCACCTGTAAAGTAAGAGGGCTGAATTGCAGCAGATTAATTCTACAACCCTCTGATTGAACATATTTCCATGAATTGTCCTTTTAACTTGACTATCATCATGGAAGGTTAATTTATTTCTCCCTATATACATCACCAGGAATTAAATTATTTAGTTAATATATCTGTACAGGACTTTGAAATAAAATATTTTAGTTTTGAGTATATGAATACCTTGATGAGGAAGGGGACTTTGGGGGAATTATCATAACTGCTAGTTTATAGTTTCAACTTTTCCTATCTCCTTTGATGGCAGATAGGACTTTGGGGATGCTAAAGTATTTATCTAAAGAGATGGGAGACAATACTTTCATATGAAAGACAGGGGGAATATCACACAGTATCTAGAACATAGTAGGTGCTTAACAAATATTTATTGATTGTTGTTTGACTGTTGACTGAATATAGCATGAAATGACCACCAGAGCCAAGATCAGCTTTGAGTTCACTCTATGTTCTGACTCCAGGCATTTTCATTTGTTCCCCATGCCTGGAACACTCTCTATTCTCATCCTTGCCTCCTAGTTTCCTTCAAGTCAACTAAAGAATCACTTTCTGCAAGAAGACTTGCCTGGTCTCCCTTAGTGCTAGTACTTTCCCTCTGTAGATTATCTCCCGCTTATCCTGTATATAACTTGTTTGTACATAGTTACTTGCATTTTTGTCTCCCTCATTAGACAGTGAGCTCCTTGAGGGTAGGGATTGTCTTTTTCTTTTCTTTGTATACTCAACACTTCACAAAATTCCTGGTACATAGTAGACATCTAATAAATACTACTGGACTTGTTAGCTGCTTTCTTGTATTTTGGGAGATACAGAGGCAGCTCTGGGGTGTACTGAGTATTGAGAAAGGCAGCATTTTTATAATGGAGCATCAAAATTGGGTTCAAGTCATTGAAGTTTGTATTTGGGCCCTGACACTATCTATGTGGTGTTAGATAACTCACTTAGTCTTTCTGAGCCTCCGTTTCCTTGTCTAAAATAATAATTCTTGAAATATCTTCGTAACAATGTTGTTGTGAGAAATGCTTTGCTTCTCTGAGTGATAAATATTGATATGTAACCTAGTAGAGGAGAAGGAGAAAGGTATAGAAGAATATTTCTTGGCTCTGCAGGTAATTGGAAAGAAAGAAGAGTTTCTTGAAAAAAAAATGATAGAAGTAATTCAAAGAGAAACAACCAAAAAAAATCAATCCCTGACATACTTAAGTATGGTTAAGTGTTTAAGAAGATAGTACTTGAGAATTGATTTGGGATTTCTGGATAGCAAGTAAATATATAAAAATGATGGGTTCTCAGGCAAAAATGTAATGTATCTTAAGAAGGCTGGTAGAATATATATTTGCCCAGACAGAGTCTTATGAATCTGATCAAGAAGTATTTAAACTGAAGATAGAGGAGAAAGGAGAAAAGTGACAATACATTTATACCAAGTCAGGTATCACACATAATAGTGGGTGCAATGTGGAAAGAAAAATATTGGTAGAGAGAACATGCATTCATAGGAGAGAGTGGCCAAGCAGATAAAACAGAGCAACAAAACCCTTGGCTTCAGATACCTATACACAAATGTAGAATGTATAAGTTGTACATAAGGCAAGTTAGAAATTTTATTGTAATTAGACAAATAAAACTTCATAGCCATCGCTAAGACTTTGGGGACTAGGGCTCCTAATGGATCTGTGGCTGTGGAATTGTTTGCCCAATTCCAAAAGATTGCTTAATTCGAAATGGGTAGCAAAGTAGCATTGTATGTTAAGAAGATAAGCTTATGAGGAAATTCAGAGGCTATCAAGGTTGGAGAACTTTTGATTCAGTGTAAATGGAGAAAGAAATAATATTTTCATGAAAATATACCAGTACAGAGCACATGGATTTAAAAAGGAAGCAGACAACAGCTTGTACGTAATCTGACTTAGAGCTATGATGTAGTAGTGATGGAACTTCTATGACATCAGTGGGAGCTCTCTCTACACCAAAAGCAGAGCAGCTGATAAATGTTTTACTTTCCTTAATCATAATTTCATTTTTCAAATGATGGAGAAAGCAACAAAAGGAATGATTATTCCAGACTTTATTCTTCAACAAGGAGCATCTGATTGCTGAGGGATAAATAATAGGAATCTTTAGGGGAAGTGACCACTACATTTTTGAATCTGTCAGCAAAAAAAAAAAATTAGGAGAGATTTCAAATGAGAGGTATCAGACTATATGGTTTCTATTGATTCATCCAGCTCTACAAATAAAATCCCATAATCCTATGAAAGATTTCAGAGAAAGAAATTTTATAGGGAAATGGATAATGAATGAAGAGCGCTTCTTAAGTATTTTCACTTAAATTTTAGCAAATAATTTGACAAACTCATGCTATTTTTGTTGAAAGTTGAGGATGGAGGGTTTAGAATTGTTTGAATAATTGGACTGAAAGAAATAAATTATTGAAAGAATAGATTAACAGATCCAAGGACAATTTTTAGGGACTCCTCTTTGGTGGGGTGGAGAAATATCCTGGTATCTTCCTTGGTCCTGACCCTGTTCAATATTTTAAAAATCAGTGATATGGATGAAATCATAGGTGTCATGTTTGTCAGATTATCATGCTGTATCACCGCACTCCATCACCAAGACTAGAATCTATGCCCTGGAGGATTTAACCCTTTCATCCACAAAACCCCTGTTCTGAGTTGCCACTCTACTCATTAATGGTTGCCTAAGTCTATCTTTAGTTTTAGTTGCAGATACAGTCCATCTCACTAACCACCCATCATGCCAAAACATACATGTCCCATCTTTAGTTCTGTAGACATAATCAAATCAACTCTGCCATTAATCTTTTGTAAGAGTGAGTAGAGAGATTCTCCTAGGGTTCCACGCACCAACTCTTTAACTTTTACCTCTTCTAGGAAAAATATCCTTCCATGGCCAGCATTCGCCTACATGTGTTGGCTCCTCAATTAGAATGTGAATTTCTTTAAGACACTTTTACATTTGCACTACTAGTACTAATTATAAATGCTTGACATACAGTAAGTACTTAATGAATGCTCATTAATTCAAAAAGTTCTTAACTATTATAATGACAAGACAAACATGATTAGATGAATTTTTATAGCGACAAATATAAAGGCCCACTTTGGAATTAAAACACTGAAAAAATACATGTTATAGAAAAGGTGGCTAGACAACATCACTTGTGAAAAAGATCTGGAATAATGCACTGCAAGCTCAATAAAAGTCAATAGCAACACAGTGGCCAAGAAAGACAAGGAGATCAAAACCAGGACTAATGAAAGCATAGCATTCCAAGGTGACATTTTCTTTTCCTACTATACTTTGCCCTGTCTCATTACATCTGCAGTATTGTGTTCAGCTCTGGGTCCCATGTTTTAGGGAAGATGTTGACAAGGTAACATTCTACTGGTTCTGTTATTTGTCATCAAGACACAAATATAACCCTCTGAAGAATTAAAATGCAAGTAGCAATGCTAAAGGATACATTAGGTGGTATTGGGTTGTAACACAGTTGAGGAACTTCAAAGAACAGGATTAGCACAGTATTATTTAAAATATCATCAAAGACATATGTGATAGGAGTAGAGGATAGGCTGGTCATGGAGTGATGATGAGGGATCAGAAGTAGGTACAGTGCTCAAAGAATGTGAGGGATGCCTCCATTACTTTGAGTTAGAACTATATGGTGAACTTATGGGAGGGCATGAATATGTCTCACAAGACAAGAAAGCATGCATGGGTTGAGAGCTATCCCATTGACAGGATTTCCTAAATCAATGTAACCGGAGATCCATTTTAATAGTTGAGAATTTTAGAATTGACTAACTGGAGCTTGACCAAAGGAAGGTGACCAGTATGTTGCCTGGATAGGTTTAGGATATTTAAGGATGTTTTGCCAGGACAAGAGAAGACTTACTGGGAATGTGAGGGCTATATTCAAATATTTGAAGAGCTGTAATGAAAAAGAGGCATTGACCTTCCTCTTCTTGTCCCCAGAGATATCTAGAAGCAGTGGGTGCAAGTTGTAGGGAACTTCAGACTCAGTGCAAGGGGAAAAAGCTTTTTAACAATTAAAACTAGTCAGAAAAGGAATACTATGGGGGATCATGGACTCCTATACAGTTTGAAGCATTGCCTGGCCCACTTATGAGGGATGTCAAAGAAAATTTTTGTTCAGTCCAAGATGGACTAGAAAACTTCTGCCTCTTCTTTCAAATCTAAGATTCTCTGATTTGATGATATAAGTTTTTTGGAAGGAGCTTTGGGCTATGGGTAATCTGGATTGCAATTGACAACAGTAGAAAGAGTCATCACATTCTAACATTGATATCCCAGCAGCAACCACTGCTATCCTCATATCCTCTCATTCTGGGACAAGATAGGAAAGAGATAAAGGGACCAAGTGAGAAAAGTTGAGTTGGAATGAAGGACAGGGAAAAGCACTGTAGAATTGGTTTCTAATATTCTCATAGGTAAACCTGTGCCCTAGGTTATACCCCTATAATGTCACTATTTAGACAAATATGTAGATGATCATTTTGGATATGGTGTAATTATTTAAATGAGGAATGATTGAAATTATCATCTGTGATTGGTTATGGCTTCTGAGATGCTAGCACAGCAATTCTGAAGAAAAGATAAAATTTTCCAGTATAGAAGCCAAATAATTGCAATGAGTTTTCTCTGAGTTTGACTTAATACACTGTTACTGTAACTTGATGGTATAATTGGGGTTTTGGGGCTGTTTGGTTCTATGAGTTGGTGAAATTCAAATCCAGGGGAAAAATAAAATATCTAAGGGAAACATTTTTAGCATCACTAATAAGTTGTGATTTGTTTGGCAATTTCACCTAATGATTAAAAAAATAGCATGGAACATAGAAGGCTGAACATATTTTTTTTCTTTTTCAAAAGTCTAGTTGTCCATGATCTGTAGCCAGGCTCCCTCTAACATTCCTTAGGCCTTAATTAAATAAGAGCAGGACAGGACATCAGGATTTGGGTTCATGATAAACATCCCCAGCTTGAACAGGAGATGTTGCTTTAATGATTTGGAATCTGTCCAGGAAGCATGCACTGGCTAGCAGGCAAATGTGACAGCTACTGGATCTCCCTGGCAAGAACATTCCAACCAATTAAAAGCTAGGCTAGAAATAATGGTTTGTCACTGAATTGTGTAACAGAAACCAATTGGTTCAGATTAACCAAAGGATTAACTTTTCTAACTGAATTTAAAGGTCACAAGGAGTTGGCTTTAAAGAGAAAAGCATTCAATTAAAAGAGGCAAATGATTTTTAGATGCTGCATGTGCAGATGAAAATTAAGTTTACATATTGTGTAAAATCATTTATGGAGGATTCAGTAAATTGCAGTCTCTTTTTATGGAGGGAATCATAGTTAATGGTATATATACATATGTATGTTACATACATATATACACATATATATACATGTGTATGTGTTAAATAAAATGACCAAATGATTCCAAGGTATTTCCCTTATTGTTTTTTTTAAACATATGGCCAATATCTAATGCCATATCCTTCAAAAGATTTCCTGCTTGCTAAATCTGAACTCTTAATGATTGAAGTCAGTGAATAAGTTGATTTAGCTGATTCACTATAGTTCCTAAGACTAGCCCTTTAAGGGGCAAGAATTATACTCTTGGATTTGCTCACCTTTGGTAAGTATACCAATGAGCACCCAAGATAGCTCTCCCCGAAAGATTTATAGCTATTTCACCACCACTTGAATCACTTTCTCCTTCCTCCAATCAAGAAAATATTTTTTTTTCTCAAAAGGTCATGTCCCTGATAGTTATGATCTTTCTTCCTCCCTTTCTCTTGTCTTATCCTTCCCTCAAGGAGCTGCAGATAGATAAGTTACAGGATCCTGGATTCATGTCACTAAATTCACTTCAGTCATCTTATCTGGAGCTTTGTTGTTTAGTGAAAGTCTCCAAGGCTGGCTATAATATGTACAGTCCTCCAACAATACTACTTAGTATTAGGAGAAGTTATTATTTTATGTATTATATTTGCATAACCAGACCCAAGCACAGTGCCTGGTACACAGTAGATGCTTAAAAAGTGCATGTTCATTGATCAATTGATAGGTATTCCTAGGGGTTTTCAAGGATTAGAATTCAGCCATTGATTATGGAGTCATTGCTCATAAAAGTCTTAGAGAAATACAGGCATGTCCTCTTCGGGCTGTCCAACCTGATAATAGCTCAGTCACTTCTGGATTAATTAACCAGACTCAGGACATAGATGGTTTCGTAGGGGTGATTTTCATGTGTCTCCACATCTAGAGACATACCCTCCACTCTGAAGCAGTGTCCTCAAAATAGATTCTAAAGAGATAATTTTCATTGATTCTTTCTTCAGGTAGGGTGCCCAATCTATGCCATGTTTTGGTGTTCTTGCAAGGGACCTAGAATGGAATTGGTCATCCCCTGATTTTCTTAAAGGTAGTAACCATTTTTGTATCTTTCATATTGCCTCAATTAAAATATTTCCCTAAATAGTTGTTACTTAAGCCACACTATGCTTATTTACAAACTAATAGATTAATTCTTTTACTTCCATTGGATGGTGGAACTAAAAATAATATTAGAAAGAGTTATTCTATATAGATAGCTCAAAGCAGAGGTCATATTTTACACACACACAGACTGAGCAGGGTTAGTTAACTAGATGAAGTCATATGGAGCCTTTGTTTGGGACTTTGCATGTTCCCAAGAGAATATGGATTCTTATTGTCATTCCATTCATACCTTGCTGAACAAGAATGATTGAGTCTCAGTGACTGAGGGTGAAATGAATGGCTCAGACTGTTGTGAATTAGAGTCACCATTTTGTATTGTGTCTATAAAAGGGCATTGAAAAATCAATCACTTTCTCCTTTCTAGAGTGATTTTGAGACAGCTGAATTCAGGACAGAGACCAAAGATCTGAGAACCTTTGGTTCTTGATGGGCACCAACATTTTAGCACAGTCTTCCAGGGATCACCTTTCACCTTACCTCCAATCTTAACCCCAGGAATGGTAGCCTTTCATTCCCAGAGATAGCTTCAGTCCAGACAATTAGATATAGCGATATTTCCTGGACCATCAATTCCTGGATTCTGAGTGACAATTTATTTGTATATGTTTTAAACCATGTGGCCCTGTGAGAGGGTAATCACGTGGCAAACTAATGGATATTCTTGGGCCCCAACCACCTAGAATAAGAGGGAATAGGTGATTCTGAGACATATTCCTATGGTGATAGAACAATTTGCTGGAATGTCAAAAGTGGGGCTATCTACCATCTTTAAGTTGATTTCCCTTTCAAGAAGAATTCAAACCATAGTGGGATTGAGCTATGAATTCTAGGGGACTGTGTAGGATCCTAGAATAATGATGGGAGTTAATAGAAAGAAGAAAGATTTATATCAATGTTTACAAGCTACTTTGAGTTCTTTCTGTGTTTTCTGCTTTTTTTTAATGGAGTGAAATCAAGGCTATCCTATACCTATCATACATTATCTTGAAAGCTGGTATACTAACTGGGCACACTTTGACCTACATCTGTGAAAATCTGGATGTGAGTTTCATTCAAAGAACATTCAGAAATATCCCAAAGGAAATTCTGAGTAAGGAAAAATAAGCTAAAGAGACATTATTTGTGGGAATTATATCAAGATTGTACCTGATTCATGGAAGCCTATAGCCTATGGTGCTAGGCCACAGGTTACATATAGTTATCAGTTTAACGATGAAGACAGCAAAAATTGATGTCATAGTTATTTATATATATAACACACTCTTGAATCATTTAGATTGTGATCTGCAAAAAGTTGACTCATGTCACCAATGGAAAAATGTACAAAATAACCTGTGTAAAGTATATTATATGAAAAATATATGATCAGAAAAGAAGGTGGGCCAATCATTCTGTGTGTGTTTGTGTGTGCACAAAGATTGATAGACAACTCATGTGCTCCATTAGTATTGTTGCAATGTCAAGAGACACAGAAAATAACACTCAGCAAGTTGGGTGGAGCCCCAGTGAAGAATCTGTAAGAAGATATGGACAAGGGCTATATATAATGAAAAGCTGTGGATGGGCAGTAGTCTACACCAATGGAGGAAATATCTACATCAATGATGAAATCACAGATCCATTGAGTACTAAAATTGAAGTAAGTAATCTCTAGTGATTGTAGTGATGTAATGAATGAGACTGAGTTACTAAATCTCCTTTTCTATTTATCCTGAGAATAGCCTTTTGGTCACTCATTTATATCAAGAAACATGACATTTTTCCATTTTTGGACAGAAAAAATCTTATGCTATTCATTCACATCTTCTTTCAGTCTCTTTAGCTGAAGACATTTTTAGTCAGTTTCTATATAATTTTCTTTTATGGAAACAAGAATTAAACAACAAAGTATTTGGTTATGACATAGGTTCTATGTTTACAATGGTAGAATGAATCTGAAGAAGGTTGTCAGTGTAGCTTATGGTGAAACCAGTCAGGTAGTCTTTCTCCATAGTGCCTGATATGACTGAATCTTGGGTGATGGGGCTGCTCTGAAGGCTCTACTTGAAAAGGATTTAACCAAAGGTTGTGGCAACAACAGTTCACCTGTACTACTCTACCATCTGAAAAGAACTTTTTGTGTTTTCTCATTTGGTCTTCATATCAGTAATAAACATAATTCTTTTAGATAACTTGTGTAAACACTCTCCAGCCTTCTTTAACAGATTTTTTAAAAAGGTCTTGATTTCAACTTACTCAAATATATTTGAGACTCTAATTGAGAAATGAAGACCAAGAAATATCACACAAAAATAGCCTTCCTTGCTATACATGTGGTTATTTCAAAGAAATTGTGGAAAATTCACAATAAACACATTTCTTTTTTAATTCTAATCTTATGTTCTTGACATAGAGCTTTTAGATAGTTTGTGCATGTAAACCTTCTGGTGCTTGTGGAAACAGACTTTTGCATCATTAGTTTTGTTCAGCTTTGAAGTATGTGGAAATGAAATAACTTAGTGTTAACACAATTCCCTATTATTAACTTTGAAAAGGTGCAAAGTAAAGAGAAACAAAACAAATCAGATTACGTTGAAACATAGACTTTTGCAAAGAGGCAACCTCAGATACACATACCTCACACAATGTATGTCTTTCCTCCCAGCTCCACCTAGAATAATTTTTCAGTTCCCAGACAAACTGCATATTGGAAGGCAGAGGCGAATTACACTTGAGACCATCCTGTCAAAAGTAGATGGAGTTTTTAGAATTGTGCATGGCTCACCAAACCACCTTCCCTTTTGTGGAATTCCATATAAGGAAAGTAAAACCCAATCAAACTTTGGGAAATCCACTAGAGGGGAATAAAACACTAAGAGAATAATCCCAGCAGCTGGAACAGCAGCAACGACCACAAGCCAACCCCATAACTTACATCAAGTTGACCTGACTAGTTAGTGCACAGACTTTCAGGGGAAGGTGGAGGCAATAGTTCTCCCCTCCCTTTCTCCTTTCTCTTTTCATTTCTCCTGTTTCCTCTGCTGCCTTGGGAAACTCATTAAGGCAAAACTAGCCACATCATTACATTCACTTAAGGCAGAGCCCAACTAGCCAGCTTATGCCACTGACAGTAATAACTACCACTTCTCAATTTTTGCCCTTATTGGCATCATGGTTTGGGCTGGGTTTTTTTTTTATTTGTCTTACTTTGAAATTTACATGTCTTCAGAACAACTAAAATTCGCAAGAACAAACTAATTAATGGATTCCATT
This sequence comes from Potorous gilbertii, assembly GCA_028658325.1. NCBI lineage: Eukaryota > Metazoa > Chordata > Mammalia > Diprotodontia > Potoroidae > Potorous > Potorous gilbertii. The sequence goes on along the minus strand of CM053770.1, from coordinate 376,167,396 downwards.
TTTGACAGCTACAAGAAGACGGATGAGAAAGTAACATGCTTCTGGCAGCGTGTTATCAATTGGGAGGCAACAGTGCATTCCCTCTATGTGGAACAGTGAGCTGGAACAGACACTGACAGATGACACGGCCCTTTGACAGTGAAGCCTGTACAAGCTGACAGTTCCACTTGCAGTCAGTCAAGTCCACATTTTGCACTGGAATTTCAACCAACTTGATTTGCAGAATATGCTTTTTCTTACTTCGAGCATGTAGAAGAGGTGAATAAAAATTTCAGGGCATTTACATTAACTAGTGGATTCTAGGATCCATTACCCAACTTTCCTTTCACCCTCAAAGGGACTAGTAATATAAAGGGGGAGAGAGGATAGATCCTCCAATGAACTGGAGAATATCCATCGCAGAATGGATATTTTTCTTTATACTAAGGTTTTTCTGTAATACTGATATAATTCATATGTAAATCAAAACATTTCAGGAAAGACAGATTGTAAAAATTTCTAAAAGTTCTTCGAGTTGGAAAGTGATTTTTAAAATGTAGAGATAGCCTCCACAAAATGGTTATTCTTTATTGCACAGTGCCTGGCATGTAATGACTACTATTTAAATGTTAGTAGTCATTGCTAATTTCACCATCATCACCATTACTCTACTCTTTTCATTGAGAAGCTACATCAAAATCCTGACTGCCTCATTTCTCTTTTAATGCATTTTTATTATTTGTGCTGGTCTAGGTCTTAGACCATGATTCTTATTTGATCAGTTTTCAAATTATTTTTCTCCACTTGAAACTAGATTTGTGCAGGAAGTTGGTTTTCTTTATGGCTTTTACAGAGTTATTTAACTTCTCTGTATTTTAGTTCCTTCACCTACAAAATACATAGCTCTGTATAATTGATGGTACTGTGTCATTCTTTCCCATAGAACACTTCACAGAGGTAGTAATAAAAGGAAACATGCCATCAATAAGTGCTTTTTCATCTTATATTTGTATGACAACTCTATAATCCTTGATTTCAAAGGAAGCTCTATCTATGGACGAAATAAAATGTTTTGGTAACTTTACTCTCTCCATTGTCTTCAAAAATCTGAACTTGAGTACATTCCAAAGTGCAACAGAAAGGCACACGCAATTCAATTAAACAAGTATATCATTATATATGAATATATACATATATACACATATATGTGTATATATGTATATATAAATATAAAATATCTACTGTGTGCAAAACACAAAATAAAAAATAAATGTAAAAATAAGAAAGCAATCCTTACCTTCATGGAGTTTATAAGAGAGGTGCTAAGAAAAGACAAATACTCCAGAAACAAATACTGAGCAATCTGAAATAGCAAATCAATATAGAAAAATTATTTTCCATTAATTTAGTGACTTTATTGCATAATAATAATTTATTCTCATATGATTCCTCAAAGTTTACAAAGCCTTTTCCTCAAAATGATTCATATGAAGTAAGTAACACAAGTGTTACTATGGTTATTTCATAGATGAAGAAACTAATACTTAGAGACATTAAGTAGCTTACCCAAGTGCGTACCAGCTAATAAGTAACAGAGTTGAGACTAAAAATCAGATCTTTCTGTCACGAAGTTTCCCATGCTTCCTATTTTCTTTTCTTCTTGAAGCATTTCGAAATAAAAACAAATTTTCATGTCCAAAGTGCCTGACAGACATTTAAGTAACCACTCAGAAATACACAAAATGTTCATGAAACTGAAGCTGAATATTTTGATTATAATTTACACAGTATTTTAAAATAACAAAAACATATTTAAAGTAGATAAGTATCACTATTTGTAGTCATAGAATAAAAAATAAAGGAAGGAAACCACTTAGCAGAAGGCTGCTGGTGAGTAATCAAGTGAAATAGGATGTATTTAGCATTCCTGACCAGAGATAGACTATAGTAAGATAATTGGAGTTGACCCCAAGGCTCCAAAAATTAGAGGGTGCTGACAGCCCTTGTATTGCTTCAAAAGTTAGAAAAATAAGACTATGCTAATATCTGAATAGTACTCTTCCCTCTATGGTCTTTGAATTCACCATCCTAAAACTTCTGGTCCTCTATCAGTTTCTTGCAACAGTTTTTATTTCATGACAACTCCTGCTCCATCACCAAGACCCTTGAAGGCCACTACCTATAGTCCTATCACTTCCCCATCCATGATCTACAAGTCTATTGGCCCATCTGACCAATAAATCACAATTTGCCACTGGCATTCTTTCACCGAATACCAGCATCCCCCAAGAAAATTTCTGCTCTACCTTAACATGGTGCCTGGTACATGATAGAAACTTAATACTTGTTTTGTTCATTCTTTCTAAAAGCAATACTTTCTAAGTTGGAGGTTGACTATCCACTGTACCAGAAAAATATTTAAAAATATAAGGAAGCTTAGAGAGGGAGGGAAAAAAGTGAAGTTGCATAGGACTACACCCACATAGGACCATCTCACTGAGAGTGACAAATTGTGAGACTGCCCTGGTCAAGCTCAGGACTTGATAGTGTCTCAATTTGACTGACCCTCTTTTTAATCTTGAAATGCTATTTCTTCCTGCTCCCTCAATTCCATTGAATTGCTTCTGACTGAAATTCCATAGCATACCATTACACCTTTTGGCCTTTGGCCCTGAATGGGTTCTGTATCTGTATCTGTATCTGTCAGTGTGCAATGTCTACTGTGCAATCCACCACTTAGATTTCATCTTTTTGAGCTTAGGCTACCATGCATGAACGCTCTCTCCTCCCTGGTGCAAACTTGCATGATTTCACCCCACATAGATAATCTCCACTGGTCCCAATGTAGAACCCTCCCCCCACTCTCTGCCACTTCTCTTGCAGCTCTCTGCCCCTCTCTGGTTCCATTTTGTAGAAAGTAATAGAAAGAACATGGGCTCAGGAATCAGAATATCTGCTCTCAAATCCTGACTCTATTACTTACTCTTGAGCAACCTCAGGTAAATCACAACCTCCTTGGGACTATTTTTTCATTTTTTGAAAAAAGAGTCTTTTAGTTCCATTTTGATTCTAGATTAATTAATTGCATACTTCCAAATGCTATGGAAGTGCCCCTACCCCCAGTGTGGACTTTTCAATAGAACAAATTAAATGAAGAATAATATGACAAGAAAGAAAAACCTTCCTTTTTAACATGAGTCTAACAAATAATGTAACGTGTATTGGGAATTATGCGACCAATATGAAACTTCACCTATGGGTCTTCAGGACAGGATTTCAGACTGGGTAGATCAAGAATAATAGTTCCCAGTTTAAAAGAAGTCAATGTCAAATGAATTAAAATTAGAATACTGTAATGACTACATCTTCAATGAATTCTTTAAAAGAAAATTCAAGTCCAATGGTGCTTAAAGATCAAATACTAAGTCACTGAAGGTCAGTGACCTGTATAAAGGGAGTATCCAGGCCAGTGATATTACTGTCTCACTGGAATGTAAGTTCATTCAGGGCAGAGGATATATCACTTTATCATTTTGTCCCCAATACTTAGCACATATCCTTTCATATATTAGGGACTTAATGAATATTTATTGAATAAAATTAAATGTTTCTTGAATTAAAAAAAGATCCAATTCACGACCATACCATGATGATGTAGGACTTTAAAAGAGGAATGTTTCACATGCCCTAATAAAATCATTTGGCTTTCTCCCTCATACTTCTGAAGAGGTGAAGAACTGTAGACAGATCATACACAGTGATAATCTTGGTCATTGTTGATTGGTTTTCCTGAATTGTTTTTCTTTATTATAAGAAAGGTTCATTGTGTGAGTGGGAGTACAGTTGGAAATGACTATGACTTAAAAACAAAAATTTTTAATTAAAAAACCTGGGATTGAGTCAGTAGTATTATCGGTATTACGAGAAAATAATTATAAAAGTGCTTAGCCCAGTATATGGCACATTATAAGCAAAATATAAAAAGATATCATCTCTATTATAATTACCACCATCATCTTTACTGTCAATATTAAGTGAGTGGCACATTTATTGTTAGCTTCCTTTTATGAGGATTTTTAACCCTAACAAATATATATGTAGCAAGTAGTATATGTGCATATTGGCTATCTATCTATCCATCATCATCGATCTTCAAGGCAAAATTATTTACCCACAGTTTCATATATAGTATATTTTACGTCATGTATATGAATCCAGAGTTTCTAACTTCCAGTCCAGCATCCTTGTCACTATTCTATTCCTATAAATATCCTTTGATACATTCCCTTAACCTGCTTTTGTTGTCTATGGCCTCAGAATCTAGCTTTAAGCTATAATGATAGTTCCAAAAACTTTGAATATGAAGATTCTTTTTTTAACATCAGAAAAATTCACAAATTTCCAAAGAATTGCTGTTGAGCTCATTGCTTGATAAAAGATATGATTACAAAAGACTTCTATAAATTCAGTAATGCCTCATTTGTATTTTACTAATCATAATAGCATCTACATTCATTTAAAGTAGGAATGCATATACATGAAAGGCATTTATTCAGTTTATAGCAGGCAAGTATGCTGCTTTGCATCTTTCTGAGATTAGAATTCTACTTGAAATGATAGAAGATTCATCCTTGGATGTAGTTCTATATCAAGCTTGTTTTTGTATTTAGATTTTCTTTTTTAAAAAATTCAGTGTTGCTTTCATGTAAGTCTTAGCATGTTCTCTGAATTCCTCATACTCATCATTCTTGGTAAAGTTATATTCCATCACACTAACATATGATATTCAGTTATTGTCAAGCACCCACTTTGTTACTTGGCATTTTGATTTCAGTGCAACAAATCTACTAGTGTACATGTGAATTTGAAAAATTCCTCCAAGCAGGGTATCCCCTAGATGGAGTATTGTGTAATGCATTAGGTCCCAGAGTTGGATCAGGAAGATCTGAAATCAAATCCTGTCTTAGTGAGTAAATCCTGGCTTAATAACTCCTGGTCTTAGTAAATGCTGGTTGAGTGAGCTGGGCAAACCACAACATCCTTCAGTTTCCTCATCTATAAAATGAGGGGGCTGATCCCATGAGCTAAAATCCTACAATAACTTCTTGATTCCCCACCCAGTTATCTACAGCACATAGATGATGCCCAACATCCAAATGGAGATTGAAAATTCATGTGCTACATTTATATTGAGTGGACTAAAATATTCCTTTCAATTTGACTATGTTATAGGCACAATTCAAAAGAGTCTATATCAACCAGTTAGTATTTTTTAATGTTTAAAATATACTTCATTAAGAAAATTATGTGCCAAGATGCACAAAGTGAAACATTAGTCTGTAACACATATGCAATGATGTATAATGGAAAACTGGAGCTTTAAAAGGAAGGTGTCATGAAATAATCCCCTCATTGTAATAAATATTAACCAGATTTTCATTACCAGATAATAACTTTAATTACAGACTCTGTAACTATATATTAGCAAATCATATCAGGGTGTAGAGTCAAGATGGTGGAATAACAAAAAGAAATACAGAAAGCTACACCCTTACCCCAAACACTCCTTCAAACAGATCTAGGAAATGCACCCATCCAAACCCTTATGACATCTAATGGAAAAACACATTAAAGTGAGTCATTTTTCAAGCCCAGGTCACTACAGGGAGGCAGACAGAGGTCTGTAGAAACTGGAAAATAGAGTTTGGTCAGAGCACATCTTTGAAGATCACTCTGGAACCATAACAAATTATTTTTGGTCATGTCAATGCAGAAATTTATTTTGCTTGATCATACATATTTGTAACAGGAGTCTTGTTTTTCTTTCTCAATTTGAGGAGTAGGAAGAAAATACAGATTTTGGCTAGTCTTGTTCTTTCTGTCTCAAGGAGAGGGGAATAAAAGGTAGATTTTTTTGCCAAGTGAGAATTACATGCATACACACATATATTAAACAAAAGTATGGATAACTCAAGAGATAACAGATAACAGAATCCAAAGAGACTCCAAAGGCTTAAGGGAGAAACACTTATAGAAGACTATTCTGTAGAAGTATTTTTTTGGTGGGAGAGGGAGTGAAGGAGGTTACACTATTTAAATAACAAATAATTTTATGCTTTCTGACAGAATTCCTTTCCTCTGATAGAGTTTACAGTCCACATGATTTGAAAGAAAATGCCCATATTCATTGCTCCTTCCAGACTAGGACAACACAGACATGCTCCCTTCCCTCCACCCTTGGCTTTACCTTCTTCAAGGGAGCTATTACACTTTTGCTTATGATGAAAAGAATAGAATTAGCTATAAATTTGACTATATATATATATATATATATATATATATATATATATATATATATATATGTAAAACCACTTTGACTAGGTTAATCTCTATTCTTTTATTGTCGTAAGGAACTCGAACATCACAAGAACCACTTGGACTACATGACCTTGAATTATGAATCTATGAACCTTTTCCCATCAGAGCAGGGTACAACCTAGATATAAAAAATTATGGAAGTTTTAATTGACTTAGAGACTTAGTTGCTTGTGTTTTTTTTAATTGGCCATTTATTCCTTCCTTCTTTTCTTCCTTCCTTCCTTTCTTTTTCTTCCTTCTTTCTTCTTCCTTCCTTCTCTTTCTTTCTTTCTTTTCCTTCCTTTCTTTTTCTTTCTTTTTTCCTTCCTTCTTTCCTTTTCTTTTTTCTTTCCTTCCTTCCTTCCTTTTCTTTTCTTCCTTCCTTTCTTCCTTCCTTCCTTCCTTTCTTTGTTTCCTTGTTTCTTTCTTTCTCTCTTTCTTTCTTTTTTTTCCTTTCTGTGATTTTCCTAACAGTTAGGTGAACATTGACACCCAAGTTTACTAATCAACCTTTCTTGTCTTTCTCTTATAGAGGAGAGTAATGGATTCTGCCAGGCCAGAAAGGGATCTGGTCAGCTAGACTTCTCCCTGGTTCATAGTGGGTGTAATTCCAGGCTATTAGTTACCTGTGGAGAGCTCTCATGACAAACCAAACCAATATTTTAGTCTTCATTATAAAATTTGTCAAAATTAAAATCAATTTTTTCTGTTAGGTATATTTTATTTGTTTCTCAAGTACCTCTGCCTAGATTCCTTGCTGAGATCCAACTTTGTCCAAAGAAAACTCATTCTCACTTCTCCTAGTTTCCTCTTTTCCCCTTTCTCTTTACTTTTTCCTCCCATCATGAGCATTATTTATTTTATTCTTTCTCACAAGCACATTGTTGGAGTCATATTTAACTTCTTTAACTTTAATATTTCATGAAATTCTACCAGTTTCTTCACCCAGAAACCACTGAAATTTCTTGTTATGCCTACCATTAAAAGCCTCATTCACAGGCTGGCATTTCTTTTTAGAATTATTACAACCTTTTCTTTCCTTTCTCTTTGTTCTTTTACCTTGTGAGGTCAATAAGAAGCCTTCCTATTGAAAACATTCCAACAGAATCTCTAACCTCTTCAAACCTGACTCTCACTGCTTTTCAAAACAAATCTACAAAACAAGTCTCTCTCTCTCATTTTCAAATTCTACACATCTTTGATTATCTTAATGTCCTGAATTATATCTATGGACATCTTTCCTGAACTCGTTCTCCCTTATTAGTTCCCTAGGTTCTGGACAAATATATCTGCTATTTGCTATCTTTATCTTTCTTTCCTTTGACCACTAACGTTCCACTCCACTTGCCTTGAATAACCTTAGCCTAGATATCTCACAAGCAAACTCACTATTTTCCTTTAGCTTTCTCCTGAAGACTCATTCATTCTGGCAACCCTTCCTCCAACTATTGATTTCTGAATTTTGCTGAAGCTCCTTAAATATTAATATTCCACAAAGTACATCATTGAGATGTGGACTGAATAACTGGGTAGAGGAAATCTTCTATTGTGGCTGTGTCCACACAATGCCAAAACCACCAGTCCATTTAGTCAAATAAATCAGTTAAATTTGGAGGCCACATGAAAGAGTTCTAAATCCGTGGTCAAGACCTCTGGGTCTGATTGCTGGCAGTAGTTCTTACTGAATGTGTGATCATAAGCATGTCACATTGTCTCTGTGTTTTAATTTCATTATTTATAGCACAGGGATAGTAATATTCACATATATATATGTGTGTGTGTGTGTGTGTGTATGTATTCATATAAGTATATTTGTGTGCATGCATATACATCAGAAGGCCAGGAAATATCAATTGGTTAACAAATTATTGCCAATTGATTGATTGATCCTAAGGTTTTATGTGGGAAATGCTTTATGAACCATTAAGTTCTATAGAAATGTGAGTTATCGTTCCGAATGTTCTGGAGAAAAAACAAATAGTTGATTGAATGTTTTGTTTTTTCACTGACAGATTTGCACTGTATAACAGAGGATATGAAATCTTGTTTTTGAGATCACATAAGTTTTGTTGAATTTTTTCACATGTATTTAAGGGACCATTCATCAGTTGTAGCTGACTGACAGTGATATAAACTGAGATGTTAATTAAACCAGTTCCTAACTCCCTAACAGGGGAATGACTAATAACCAAATCAGGCTATTTTCTTCTGAAATGCAACAATAAAATGATGATCATGTGATACCATGTCAGGTTCTTTGCCTTTATCATCACCAGCTGAGTTTCAAATGACTCAGACTCAGAATGATACTCTTCAGCATCACCTGTTCTCTCTCTCAGAGCAAGTTATCAAGACTAGGACTTCTGGAAAGTCCTCTTCAGGGAAACAAATGCTACTATCCAGGTAAGAAGACAAATGAGGGTAAAAACTACATATTGGAAACAATTACAGTTATAGAGAGGAGTCTAGTTTTAACTACCTGGGGAGATATTTTACTGAATTATGCTAAGTTCCACTATTTAATAACTTCTGATTCCAATCATCCTTGCACAAACTCCCTCCCCATGCCCAGAAAGTACTTCCTTTGTCTCTTCTAAATCTTAGAATTGCTAATTTTCTTCAGATGTTAGGTCAAAGACCATCTTCTACACAAAACCTTTCCTGATCACTGTAGATGTCAGTACCATGAAAATTAACTTAAATTATTTTATAATAACCTTTTAAAAGTATACCTCTCATTTGATTTTACTTTTTCTTCATTAACAAGCATTGATATTCTCTTATTTATACTTCTCCACCATTGAGAAAAATGAAAACTCTTTTAATACGTATGCATAGTCAAACAAAACAAACTCATACTTCCCATTTCCAAAATTATATGTATCAATACCTCTCTGTTAGGAGATAGATAGCATGTTTAATAGTTCTATCTCTGGAGTTCTGATAGACCATTAAATTATTCAGAGTACTTAATTCTTCACTTCAAGGAAAGCAAAATAGATTTTGCTCAATTCCCTATTAAAATGCTGTATGAATCTTTATGTTTTAGGTGTATCTCTTATAAGCAATGTATTTTTTGGATTTTGCTTTTTAATATATTCTGCTATCCATTCCATTTTATAAGTGATTTCATCCCATTCACATTCATGGTAATGATAAATAATTGTGTATTTTCCTCCATTCTATACTCATGCTTTTCCTTCTCCTTGCTTTTTAAATCTTCTTTGTGAAGAAAAAGAGGGTGGTGAGAGAGAAAGAGTATGCCCAGCGCCAGTTCTCTAGGTTTGGGGCCACCTGTTTCTGCTCTGTGTTCCCTATTCTCTTTTTCTCACCTAGATCTCACAAGAAGTTTTCTATCTCTTGTGCCAAACTGGTAATTCTGTTTCTAATTATTTCTTCCATAGTTCTAATTTGTTTTCCAATTTTTCACTCTACTCACCCTGGAATACCACCCTTAAGCCCGGACTTTCAGTCAACCTTGGCATTATGTCCCAGAACAGTAAGCAACAGAATTTCCAGTTGGCTCATGTTCATACAACCATCACACATTTAAACCCCTCTATTTTAAATCTGTACAATTTTAGGCCCTCCTGTGTTAGATTTGCGACCTCTTATTTCCACGATGCACAGTGTTAGCCCTCTTTCGGTCTCAGTATTGGAATGCTCTGCACTGCTGTTTTCAGCTAAATCCTCTCCCCAGTGTCCACATATTTCTCTGTCTCTCTATGTTGACATGGGCTAGAAAAAAATGACCCATTGTGAATTTATCTTGGATTTCCCAGTCAAGATTTGGTTTGGTATATTTTTATTAAAGAGTCGTGGGGGAGAGTTGGGCTGACTTCCTGCTACTCTATCTTGGCTTCTTTCTCTTATATATACTTTAATGTAATATCCACACTATATATGTATATATGTATACATGCCTATACACATACACATAATCATATTGTACAACATAATTTTAGTTCCTTGAGTGTAGGAATTGTTTTCATTTTTGCCTTTGTATCATTGGTGCTTAGCACGTAGTGGGCATTTAATACTTACTGATCGACTCCAGGATGTCTCTGGTCCAGGATACTTCTTTAAGTTCTCAGAGGCCAATATTACATTACTAACAATGCTTCTATCACTAGGCCAAATTGAACTAGACTCCCTTGGCTCCCTGCTAAATGAATTTCTTCTGGTTCCTAGCTTCTACTACATTAGAAGCCTTTTGTCTTTTTTCTAACTGTCTTCTGCTTCTTGTCCTGGACACTTTGGATTTGCCATTAAGCTACCACAACCTGGGACTAAACCCATTAGGTCACTTCTGTTTATTCATTAGAAATAGACACCTCACAGCAAAGTTACAGGCCTTATACACAGATAACATTATGAGAAGGCTCACATTCAAGCACTTGTAATAGGGGCAATTCTCCCCTGGATAATTATTCCATAGGACGGAGAGCCAAACCCTGCTACACAGCCTTCAATAGCATTGTTACTAGTGTAGACAAGGACTTCAATTTCCATGTCATCTGATGATCCATTGAACTCCATCAACGACAGATAAATAAAGCAGTGATCTGTTTCAAAAAGCTTTGCAACATTAGCCTGTCTTTGAAACCTTATTTATTGTGCACTATAATACGTCAATTTAGAACTCATGTTTGGTCAACTCTTTTGAAAAATGTTAGAACTGCAATCTGTACTTTCTTTGTGGGTTTGAATTTTTCATAAAAGAATTTTTCCAATAATAAAAAATAACCAAAAGAGCTTTCATTCATGAAAATATGTGAGGCATTTGAAAGCCTAGTACATGTAGGAGTAATATCCTTTTGTACAGCTCTTTTTGAAGAAAACTTCTTTTAACTCTTTTCTAACTCTCAAAACAGCCCTGACCTATTGACAATGCCCTGTTCACAAATAGCAACTAAAAAACATACCTTCATAAAAATGGATGTTGTCACTGGGAGTGCAAGAGGAGAATAGATCAAGGTTAAGCTCAGTCAGAAAAAAAGAGGGAGCAGGGGAAGAAATAAGCAATGAATTTCTTATGACTTAAGCCCTGCAAGTGTTATTCTGGTTATTTCTGTTTAAACAAAAGAACAAGAGAAGTTTAAATGTCATTCCCTCTCAACCTGACTTGTAGCAGTTTTTTCCCAGAATTTCCTTTCTCCTTATTTTCTCACTTCCTAAATCCAAGCGATTTAGTCATTGAATTAGTCAGAACCTTTAATCAATTAACACTTTCCAGGATACAGGCCTCTTAAGAGACTTTGGGGAAGGAGGGACCAAATTGTTCATGACAGAATTTAAGAACAGGCCAAAATTGGGGGGAAAGGGGTGAAAAGGGGCAAGGAAAGTAGGGATATCAGATTAAAGTTGCCCAGACTGTAATCAGATGCCATGTGATTTCCTTAATTTGTAGGTCTCCTACAAAGACAGCTACTATATAACTTGGATCTATCTTTTCTGAAAGATAAGAAGAGTATACAATTAAAGCCCTAGATGGTTGAGGAGGAAAGCAAAAGAAGTCCACTCAGCTCAGAGAGACTTTCATTAAACTGTGTCATTTACCACAAAAATCTTGACAGTTGCTCCATTTATTCAGTCCCTATTTTAAGGATTCCTAAAAGTTTTTCAAATTAGCTATTCCCATTTTTAGGCACAACTACTAAGCTTCTCATGAATCCTTTTCTAAGTTTCTACCCCTGACTATTGATAAGAGATAATCATTAAAAAAACAGGTCATATAGGCCTTCATTTGGCAATGAGCTGGGAGTTCAGATCACAGATTAATATACCCAATCACTGACTAAATATTAATTTAACTAACATTTATTCAGTATATATGGTATACAAGTCACTGTACTGAGGTACTGAGAGATAGAGAAAGATAAATAAGATAGTCTTTAATCTCAAGAAACATAAAAACTAGTAGAGAAAATGAAACACGTAGAAAATAATTATTAACTCAAATTAGAATATGAAAAAATGCCCAAGAGAGGTAAAAAGGCTACGAAAGTTCAAAAGAAAATATCTTGAACCAGAGATTATAAAAAGGAGGAAGCTCAAGAATTCAAGAATTTAAAAATAAGATTGGATCACATTGTCAGGGTGTAACTTCTCCTTCTTTAAGGATATATGTCCCTAAGTTATGAGATATCTTCAGTACTTGGTTGTCAGTCAGTCAATCAATAAGCATTTTCAAAGCTTTTAATATGTATTAGACACTGCTAAGTGATAAGAATACAAAGACAAACAAAAAAAGACAATCCTTGCCCCTATAGAGCTCGCATTTTAGCAGGGGAAGACAAGATACAAAAGATTGTATTCATCCTTCATTGTCGAAAAAGACCATGCCATCAGAGAAACGATGACATGACTTGCACTTGACTTTGTTTTGAGTGAGGGAGGGTTGTGCAAGGTCACCAGCCTCATTTCTCCTCCAGAGTCATCTGCATCCAGTGACCACATATTCATTAGGATGACTGGAGACGACCCAGGATGCACTGGGAGACTGTGGGGCCCTTTAGATCAAGGCCTTTGCAGGTACTCACTTGGGGTGAGGCAACACTCATTTATTGAATAGGCCTGTTTAAGCAGTAGCCAGGACATAGTCCCTTTAATGAGGCCAAGAAAAAGAAAGACATCAGGCTGGGTGAGAAACAGCAACAGTTACTATTGATAATCACTCTAAAGCTAGGAGGCTCCAGACAGACCCTTAAGATGGCACCCATTGGTGTCCCAGCTTCCAGAGGACAGGACAGGGGAAGGAGAGGAGAGGAGGGGAGGGGAGAACAGGGGAGAGGAGGGGAGGGGAGAACAGGGGAGAGGAGGGGAAAAGAGAGGAAAGTAAAACCCAATCAACTGGGCATCTTTTGACCATCCAAGTTTACCTTCTTTTGGAGAAGAGAAGGAAGGGGAGGGGGAGGCAAACAGGAGAGGAGGAGCTGAGCTTTTGAGTCTCACTTGACAGGTTTATATAGAGAGTGGTGATCAAAGAAAACATCTGATCAACTGAATCTTTAATCCGCTTAATGAAATTACAGTGTACGGATTTTTGTTAAGAAAACAAAGGCCCTTCCCAAGGAGTTGGACATATGCCTTGGCCTTCTTGCTGATGAACCATTTACCTCACTAGAATGGTGCAGATCAACTCTTGATTGGTAAGGCAATGGAGACTTTAGAGAGTCTATGGAATACCCAAGGTAATTTACTTTCTTAGAAGGTAGGAATATGTTTCTTGACTTTCATTCTCTTTCCACTAAATCCACAGTATATTGGAATAGGTTCAAGAGTCTTGGGTTCTAGTCCTAACTCTGCCTGAATCTCAGTGTCCCTATCAATAAAATGAAGGTATTAGACTAGGTTGTCTTTTTTATTTTATTTTTTGCTATTTTATTTGTATATATTTATTTATTTGTTTGTTTTCAGTGTTCTATAATCGCTTCTATATATCTTAGATTTTTTCTCCTCCCTCCTCCTCCAAGCCCCCTATCTCCCCACTCCGTCCTTGAAAGAGTATACAATTTTGCATAGGTTCTACACATACATTCCTATTAAATACATTTTAAACTTAGTCATGTTGCATAGAAGAATTAAAATGAATGGGAGAATTAATAAAACAAACCAAAATATAATACAAAAGAAAATGGTCTGCTTCATTCTGTGATCAAATTCCATAGTTCTTTCTCTGGATGTGGAAGGCATTTTGCCTCAAGAGATCATTGGGAATTCTTTAAGTCCTTGCATTGCAATGAAGTACTAAGTCTACAAGAAAAATTCCTCACATGTTGTGGTTGTTGCTGTGTACAAAGTTCTCCTGGTTCTGCTCCTTTCACTCAGCATCAGTTCATATAAGTCTTTCCAGGTCTCTCTGAAGTCTTCTTATTCATCCTTTCTTATAGCACAATAGTATTTCATTACATTCATATACTACAATTTGTTCAATCATTCCCCAATTGATGGGCATCTCCTTGATTTCCAGTTTTTTGGCCACAACAAAGAGAGTTGCTATAAATATTTTTGTACATGTGGGACCCTTTCCCATTTTTATGATCTCTTGGGAATGCAGTCCTAGAAGTGGTATTGCTGGATCAAAAGGTATGCACATTTTTGTAGCCCTTGGGGCATAGTTCCAAATTGCTCTCTAGAATGGTTAGATCAGCTCACAGCTCCATCAACAATGAATTAGTGTTTCAACTCTCCCACATCTTCTCCAACATTTTTCATCTTTCTGTTTTGTCATGTTAGCCAATCTGATAGGTGTGATGTGGTACCACAGAGTTGTTTTGATTTGCATCTCTCTAATCAATAGTGATTTAGAGCATTCTTTCATATGACTATAGATATCTTTAATTTCTTCCTCTGCAAACTGCCTGTTCATATCTTTGACCATTTCTCAATCAGGAAGTGACTTGTATTCTTGTACATTTGACTCAGTTCTCTATATATTTTAGAAATGAAGCTTTGTCACAGACACTAATTGCAAAAATTCTTTGCCTGTTTTCTGTTTTCCTCCTAATTTTGATTGCACTGGGTTTGGCTGTGCAAAAACTTTTCAATTTAATGTATTCAAAATTACCCATTTTGGACTTCATAATGTTTTCTATTTCTTGTTTAGTGAAAAATTTTTCTGTTCATCACAAATCTGATAAATACACTATTCCTTGCTCACTAATTTGTATATAATATCAATCTTTATACCTAGATCATGTACCCATTTGGACTTTATTCTTGTGTACAATGTCAGGTATTGGTCTATGTCCAGCTTCCACACACTGTTATCCAGTTTTCCCAGCAATTTTTGTCAAACAGTGAGTTCTTATACAAGAATCTGGTGTCATTGGGTTTATCAAACAGTAGGTTGCCATATTCATTGACTACTGTATCTTGAGTACCTAACCTATTCCACTGGTCTACCCCTCTGTTTCTTAGCCAGTACCAAGTGGTTTTGATAATTGCTGCTTGATAATACAATTTGAGATCTGGTAGAGCCAGACCACCTTCCCTAGCATTTCTTTTCATTAGTTCCCTTGATATTCTGGACCTTTTGTTCTTCCAGATGAATTTTGATATTATATTTTCTAGCTCTAGAAAATAATTATCTAGTAGTTTGATTGGTATGGCATAGGTGGTCTTTTTTAGCACTAACAGTCTCTACCATGACTCTACCATGCTGATACTAACTTTCTAAAAGTTCTCTTTTTAGAAACCACAATGCCAAGCCATGTGGAGGCTCTGTTAAGATACCTATAAAAAGGAAAATCACTTAAAGGTGTCTTGTGTGAGGGGAGATGCCAGGTCTAGGTGACATTTTTTTGCTATAAAGGTCTTGAGAACTCATCCAATTCAGAAGTGCAAAATCTAACCTGCTCACATCCCAAAATAAAGGTGCAGTATTACAACTGGAGTGTCATGAAAAGTTCATTTCTGAGCTTGAAGAGGCATCCCTGGCATTTATTTTCCCTGACCACATAGTGCTGAACATTTGTTCTCAGATCCATTCAAGAAGCCACCCTCTGGAAGTTGAAAATTGAGAATACTATACTGGCTGGGTGGTACTGGACCAGGTGATTGATTCATTTATAACCTATGAAATAACAGAGCCCTTACCACTGTCTCAGACAAGAAATTGATTTCAGATTCTGAGACATGATTGTTACAAATGGGCAGTCATCCCCATACTGTTCTGATAGAATGACAAGAATGTTCATTAAATATTTGTGTTTTTTTTCTTTTAAAAAACATAGCTTCAAACAAGGCAGTTTGAGGGTAGTTTACAACTCTATTTTTAATGTACTGATTTCACTACAGATAGTATAACTGCAAGGAAAACACATTTACAAAAAGCTGTTGCCTTTAGAATTTTAAATCTGGCAAGGTTTTTAGCAGTAAAACCTTGGCTAAATAAAAAGTTGCATCTTTTTATGTATCAGGGTGTTAATTGGGCTTTTCTTGCTGTCATGAAGAGTAACAGCAGATGTTGATCTAAAGCAACTCCTTATCAAGGTACAGTGGTTGGTCCCTAGGGATGGCATTTTCTCTGGGGTCTTCATTGACCTGGCTTATTTTCACCTTCCAGTTTTACATGCTGTACCAATTATACAAGTCGATGGTAAGTGATTCAGAAAATATCCTAATATAATGGGGGAAACCTCCTTAAGGAAAGTCATATACATTTTTCCCCCATGGACTGTAGCCATGTCAAGGTGAGAATAACTAATCTCTTCACCTTGATGCGCTAAATTAAGTAGTGTGAAAAAATCAGAAGACAATGGTGAATAAAATGAGCTGCGTGAATAACATGTTATTTCCTTGCATAAATAAAGTTTGCAGTGATGATTAAAGCTTAGTGGCTCTATTGTGGTGGGGAGAGGGAAAGGACTCAGTTATTTTACATACCAAAAAAAATGTATCTTTTTCTACATAGGAGATCACTTCTTCTGTTATGTTGATTATTATTTACAACAGAAGAAAAATATTAAATTAATGGAAGAGTTGTATTCCCATATTTACCATGGCATTTCAAAGCCAGACCAAGGATCTGAGGCCATTTTACTTCTTGCATTTAAACAACTCGTATTCAAATCCTGCCTTTTGTCAGGATGAAAAATATGCACCATAGAGTCATTCTGGAGAGCTTTCAGGACAATTTCAATTGGTAGAACCAAGTGGGTTTGTAATAGCTACTGGAGGGATAATCTTAAAGTAATATCTCTGTCTTATAATGGGAAAATAAGATTCTAAGTTGGAAGAGAACATAGAAGCCTTCAATTCCAACCCCCTGATTGCAGTTAAGTGACCTGCCCAAGGTTACATAGACAATAAAAACTGAACTTGGATTCAAACTTATATCCTCTGAATATAAATCTTTCCACAAAGAAGTTTTCTGTAAATCTACAACGAAGTCACTTTTGAGTCACCTAAATTTGCTAAACTGTCAGGAACAGTGAAAACTGTCCATGTTTGGGAGTGACTATGGAAGGTTTTATAGGATTGATTTCAGCAGAAGCCAAAATGATTTCTCTTTTTTCTTCTAGTGGATCTAGGGATCTGAAAACAACATTCTATCCTTTGAGTTCAATAATAGTAATTGGCTGATTAGGCACTTCAAAGTTCATGAAGTACTTTATATGCATTATCACATGTGAAACTCACAAAATCTCTATTAGCATTATGTAGGACCTTAAGAGCATAGATTTAGAGGTAGAAAGTGCCTTAGGAGCCATATTTTCTAACCCTCTTAGTTTATAGGGAAGAGTCTAAAACCTAGAGAGCATATGTGATTTGTCCAAGTTATAGAAGAAAACTATCGACCCAGGACTTCTAACTCCAAATTCATTGCTCTTTCCACTGAGCCATGATGTGCCTCCAAATGTTACTGCTTATTACTACAGTGATGATGCTTATGATGGTCATGATAATGAAGATGGTGATGGTGATGAGGAGGAGGAAGATGAAGCCTGGAACTGTGATTTCAATGGTGTCAGTAAGAAGTGTCCTACCACTGGTGGACAGAACATAGATAATGTTAGTAAATGGTTTTTAAATTTGGTGGCCTACAGAGATCCTTATGTATGGTTTAGTGACCCTATTTAAGTTTGATATCCCTAGTGTAAGTGATGCCCACTGAGTGACCTCTACCAATACAAATAAGCACCTATCTACTGTACCATCCTACCTCCCAGTTGAGATAGGTGACTATGGTAAAAAAAAATCCATGACTAAAAACTGATTAAGTCTACCAATGGCTACCATATAAATCTGAGGTTTCATTAACTGGTCAGCAGAGAACACCTAATCAGAGGTAGTAGGCATCTGGAACACTCACTTCAATAAGGAGCTACCTAAATGAAACCATCACAGCAGAGATTTACCCTATTTGAATATCATTAGGCAATGTGCCTTTTGGCTACCTCACTAGACCTTATAGTAGGATGTGCATACTCTTGCCCATGTAACTCATTACATCACTGCTAAAAAGGCCTCAATCATCAATCCTGTTGACAGAAAGTAATATCCCCTAGCTACAATATTTATGAATACAAAGGGACTTATTCATATAGTCAACATGTAGATGTGTACATTAAGAATGAGAAGGAAGGCTCTTGATCAAGGCTGCTGTGTGTATGGTCTCCATAATAAATTGTGCCATATCTATAAGGGGTCATGGCAAAGGAGTTATGTCAATGCTCACTTTTTGTCAGCATGTCAAATCATAAATGATGAGCCAGTGTCAGAAATCTGCTCTTCTATGCCCTCAGAAAAAGATCTAGGAGGATGGCAACTATTAATGGTAGGAGTACTGCTTTTTCTTTTTAGGCCTCTGGGCACAAGACAGTGAGCCCATGGAAAACTTGGAAAGCTCTTGCCTGCATGATTTATGGCTATAGCCAGTTCTTTATTCCTTCACTTTCATAAGCACCAAATTCACTTAGAAAACTTGAAAAAAAAGCTGCCAATCCCAGGCTATTTTAGGGTTTCTTCATCTTCTCCTGACCTTTGGTTTGACAAGCCAAAGAACAAAGTGAAAAATGGACTATGCAGTCTTGACCATGATTACAAACTATTGCAGACTGAATGAGGAGGGGAGGGGAAGAAAACATCCTTTGGGATTGAGGTAGTTGAATACTCTTAGTTAATAGCAATGGGGAAGCTTTAGAGATTGAACACAAGAAACAAACAAGAAAAGCTAGGTCTCATATTTGCATCCACCTTTATAAGGGAATTAAAAATTTGAGGTTAGTTGTATTTTTAAGAGTCTACTCACACCAGTAAAGTCTTGGGGAGTAATTTGTGTGTGCTTGCATTTTTATGCCAGCCTGGTTATAAGTTCTAATGCAATTCCTTTAATATCCCTACACTGTTATTGATCCCCTTGAGAAAATCAGCAAATTTAGCATTTTTTAAAGTGTATTTGTCAATAACCACTTTGCTCCTGTTACCATGCCGAGGTCTTATGTGAACATCAAAGCATTTCAATATTTTTGACAGTTTTCCATTCTTGCCATATACAACACTGCTAAATTTGAAAGTGAAAGCAAGATAATGAAGAAATTTGCAAAGTGCCGATATATATTTCTCTCTTTTCCTTCCTGAACTTTTCCTTCTAGGTAAGGAAGGAAGTATAAGGTGCAATTTAATGTATTCAAATGAAATCATAGCTTTGGAAATTTGAGTGAATTTTTTTTCATACATATACATGCATAAACAATAGCGCTATGAAAGGTAAACTTAGCCCTACCATCCACCTAGATCTCTAGAACATGTGCATACATTAAACTAGTTCAAAATTAATAAAACTCTCTAAATTATGCATGGCACAGGGGGTGAAAAAAAGTTGATAACAGGAACTGCTGCCTGCCTGGTGCTATGAATTTGGTAATTCACTGACATCAACCCTATGGCTATGCACTAGAGAAGATCATAATGAAATATAATTGTTGCTTGCTCATTTGTTTGAACTCCAAAACTATATCAAATAACACTTAATTATACGCATAGAATACCATTACGGGAGGGAACTCACATTTGAATAGCTTAGTAGAAGCAAAGACATTTAATATTATGCTGCTTCTGTAGGTGCAAACAGAGACAAAGTTGTATTTGCTATTTTTTCTGGAGTTCGATGTTTTCCTTTCTCATAAACATCAGAAGTAAGTTTAAAGAAAATTTCTTGGCGTTTGAATCCATAAAGTTGTAGAGTCTTCCATCTGGTATCTGTCCTCTGATTACCCAGAATGTTGGCTGGCTGTTTGAGGGACACATTTGCGAGCTGGCCAAGTTTAAAGGTCTTCTGGAGGTAAAACAATGCCCACTCTTTTACAAGAGCACCATTGTTCCTTCACAATGAAGCGCTCCGGCTGATTTGAATGTCAACAATTCAGAAAAGTTGATGTTTGGAGCCATCAAATAAAATGTTTTTGTGAAACAGTTTATTATTTCAGTGGTAATTATTTGAATCATTCATGGTAAAGGATGTTTGCTAATGAGAGCTTGGCGGCTGGAAATTCCAGAGAGACTGAATGCTCTTTGTGCTGACAAAAAGGCCCAAATCACTGGAGAGCAACTGACTGGACAAATCATTCATCTATGCAAATGCCAGCTGAAATGGTCAGATGCATTTATTGCCCTCCTCATTATAGTAAACAAGGCAGGAATCGTGACTGGCAGTTATCAACTTGCCCTGAAGTGTGATTTGTTCTCCTACCACTATTTAAATGAGAGGAAAAAAGGCATGCCACCAGGGACTTGGTTGGTTTATAAAAGAGTAAATGTCACCTAGCCCAGTGCTTAAAGCCTGGTGATTGACAAATGTTTTATTTGACATATCAAACAATGATGGTTTTCATATCAAATAGTCCATATTTGTTAGCAAAAAACTTAACCCTTTAAAGATTGCCCATGGCCACTAGCTCTTGTCTTCAAGAGCTGGGAAGGTAGAACACAGATGGCAAATTACATTAAAGGTAATACCAGATACCTCGGCACATAATGTGCAAAGACCTAAAAATACCCTGCATTGGGTGACAGAAATGACACAATGTTTTATCACAACACATATACTGTAAAATGTTCTTCTGAGCTGATAATGCAAATTAAATGGATGTTGACCTACTTGCACTTACTAAGTATTTTTTCTGCTGCTTAGTGCAAGATAAGCAAAACATTAAAGGATTTATACAGCATATGTCACAGCAAAACCTGAATTGTCTGATGTAACTGTGTTTAAATGTCATTACAGTGGCACTAGATGCTTGTGGTTGCAGCAGATCATGGTTCCCTTATAACCTCTTGTTTCCTTGTGTTCAAAACTTTTTCTTCCTTTTTTCCCTCAGAGTTAAACTTTTCAAACATAGTTTCAGTCCAGATGTTTATTTACGAGTGTGCCTCATGCCACACAGGCAGGACAAACAGAATTTGGATTTATAAACTAGGGGCATGATTTGCTGTACACAACACAGGACCATCAGCTTTATGAGCTTTTATGAATATGTTTTGGCAACTAGATTCTTTTCTCCATTCCTCAGGCTTGCATTTTAATCTGTTATCTCTGCTCTGTTTTTGAAAGTCACCATTTTCTCCTCTCATATTCTCCATCAAGATGCTAATTTCAAGAATCTGCTAACTTTCACAAAAATCTTAAGAAAAGGTCTGTGAAATCAAAGACAGATGCATGTTACCTCGATAGAAGATACGAGAGAGGGTATGCTAGTAGCAAGCAGTACTGTTAAGCTATCATTGTTATTTTGTTATTTTTCTTTTAGGTCATTGAGTGAATGTGTTAAAATACATCTAATAAATAAAGATAGACACACTAGAGTGCTATGATTGAAAAAGTGTTATATTTGGGGTCAGGGCTTGAGCTCAAATTAAAAAATTGAGAAGCAAATTCTTCTGCTACTTACCACCTATGAAAACTCATCTGAGTCTTTTTAGGGGGGGTCTCTAGGCCTCAGTTTCTTCATATGTAAAATGAGGAGAGAGGGTCAAACTAGATGATCCCTAAAGTCTTTCTAGATATGATGGTCCTATAAATATCACCTGTTCTGTACCTTACTTTGGGTATTATGGACCTGAGCTTTCATTGGTATAGGAACACTCAATGAGACAACTTCTACAAATGCAGAAAGAGAGACTATTGCCCTGAGTCTTAGAGAGCTGTTTTGGGCACTGGACTTGCCCAGGATCACACTTATCTGTCAGGACCAGGACTTGAACTTGAACCTCAGTCTTCCTGATTCTTGACTCTATCCACCCTATCAGTAGTAGAAGGGGCCACTAAACCATACACAAGGATCCCTGTGCCTGCCTATTGACTTAGAAAATGACTTATTATCTATGCTTTATTGTATTTTTATTTATTTTGTTAATTTTTCCCCAATTACATTTTAATCTATTTCAGGTTATGCTAGGGCGTACTGCAGTATTCCAATATTTTAAAAGTTTCAATTAAATGGGTTCAGTCATATTTGGTACATTTAAAGGAAAAAGTAGACATTCTTTCAAAGTAGGATATCTTGGTAGTACAAGGTAATGGAAAGAGTATTGGTTTAGAATCAAAGGACCTGGTTCAAATCCCAGGTGGTCATTTACTTGTAAGGGTTTAGACCAGGATGGAGAACCTTCAGTCTCTAGGCCACATTTGGCCCTCTAGGTCTTCAAGTGTGTCCCTTTGACTGAATCCAAATGTCACAGAACTTAATCATCCATGTAAATTTCTTCTAATTCAAAGAAATATGGGAGCATAATAGAAAGTCAGACAAGGAATATTAGGTTCGTGATTCTTTTAGAGGCTGTGAAAATGTAGAATGCACAGGATAGTATGAGAATAGTAGCAATGGTGAGCTCTGCATAGGGGCATGAAATATCTATCTATCAACAACTATTTTTAAGTACTTGATATGTGTTCAGCATAACACTAGGCACTAAAGAGAATGATGAAATATAAGACCTGGTTCCTGTCCTCAATGGCCTTGAAAACTAGTAGGGTAGACAAGGCAAATACATTATGAAACAATTAGAGGACAATATAGAGAAGTATATAATTTTAGAGAATTTGAACCAATCAACAAGCATTTTTAAATAGCTTTTATGTGCCTTGTTCACCTCTAATGCCTTGTAAAGGTAAACCTGGATCTTGGTTAGTAGAGGATTAACTCTGATAGCTCCTATTAAATTAGAAAGATTTTGATTATGTTTTAGAGTATTGATTGTGTCTGTCATCTGAGAACTCCTAGTTACCTAGGAAAGTCTTCTCTTTAGAAGCAGTTAGGTAGCATAGTAGATAGAATGATCTTGAATCAGGAGAACCTGGAGTTCTACCTTCAGACACTTAGTAGCTATATGACTCTGGGCAAGTCATTTAACCACTGACTGCCTCAGATTCCTTAACTGTAAAATGGGGATAATAGCACCTACCTCCTAGAGTTGTGAGGATCAAATGAAATAATATTTGTAAAGCTCTTAGCACATTACCTGGCACATAGTAGGCACTCAAATATGTGGTTTTTTTGCCATTAGCTGAAGAAATTTTTTGGCTATAAAAATCCAAGAGATTAGGAAGAGTTTTTCTCTGAGTCAAATGGAATATTCAATCTGATGAAATGACCCATCATTCGGTGTATCAAAGAATTATATAGGTAGAGTTGCTTAAAATTTGGAAGGTTTATTGCTGGCCACATTGACATAATAAAGGCAGGAATTTTTTTTTTTTACAAAGAATAAAGGTGGAAGGAAATACCTCTACTTAACTCCACCAGAGGTTTTTCCTTTTCTTTAATTTCCTGACCTCTTTCATTTGCATAGGAGATAGAAAATTAATCTTATGATTTAGAAAACCAAAAGACCTCAAACACAGATATCACTCAGTGATTTGTTGAAAGAAAAGCCCATTGATAGTTATTGAAAAACCTGGGGAAACCTGTATGAACTGATGTAGAGTGAAGTGAACAGAACCAGAAGAGCAATTTATATTGTAACAATAACATTGTAAAAGTAATCAGTTTTGAAAGATATAGTAACTCTGATCAGCACCATGACCAAACACAATTCCAAGGTGTAATCATATCCCTGGGCATAGTCTCCAGGCATGTTCAGTCTTTCCACTGATGTTTCTTTTTGAGTGAGTGTGTACCCTAGGTTGGTGAGAAGAATATTCTATTGCTGCATTTTTTTTTTGCTATGCCATTTCACTAAATGTCTTTGTTTTGAACAAATCCTATACTCTCACTGCCTAGAAAAAATAAAGATATTGGTGGAGGCTCATGAATTCTAGCTTTGAGTGAGTAAAAACCACAGAGTACCTTGAACTAACTTTTTGAGGGGTTCATTGATATGGGAGGGTCATGTGCATATAAGTACCCTTATGAAAAGCAATTTTCATCTCGTAGAAAAAGCAGAAAACTAAAATTATCTTCTTAATTTTCTTGATTAAGAAGAAACTAAAGCTGAGATTCACAAATGAAGTAAATGCTTTAGTAGCCAATGTTAGGAATAACAATGTTTTAGCCTTTGTACTTAAGATCCAGATCATTCTGAAAGTAAGCAAACATTCTTGAAGCCTATTCTGTGTAAGATTTTATTATTCCAATCTCTCGCATATCATTCATAGTAAAGACAAAACAGAGAAAGAAGGATGGTGAGCCCATGATTTCAAAGTGATGTTTGTCAAAGCATAGACAAATACTTTAGTCAATGACGTTAGTTTTGAACTTTTGATGCTAGTTTAAAGAAACTCTTCATGCTTTCTTATAACTATAAGGTCAAAAACATTAGTAGCTTAAATTTGATATTCCAACTAAAGTTTTGAGATGTTTTCAAATATTTAAATCTGGGCAAGACTACAAACTTTTTGAAGAGAAATTAAAACTGAAGCTTTAAAATCAATATATAAATTAATTACAACAGTTTATTTATCTAATTCACCATCAGGGAGCCAGTGTCACTATTTCTGAGAAACTCTATGCACTTAAATCTAATTGAGAAAAATACTTAACTGTTAGTGAGCTGTGGTTCACAGAACACTTCAGATTCCAATGAGGAAAACAACACTCAAATCCAGATCTTCAGATGAATGTGAGAACCTGAATCTCTGTGGGAAAAGAAACCATGTATGCTTTATCCAGGATAAAACTCAAGTAGACCTCAAATTGTAATAACTCATTAAAAAGGGAAATGCTATTTCATAGAATTTTAAGGCATAAAGGGGCCTTAAAGGCTTTCTAGTCCAACTGATTCATTTGTGAATTATTAAAGAGCCCCAGAGAGACTTGCCAAAAGTCACATAACTGGTTAGTTATTGGGCTAGAATTAAAATTCATATCTCCTAGACAATATATTTTTCTTTACACTACTCTCACCCCATGGACTTGCAAATGATGGTTTTAGGATAGTCTAAGGAGAAATTAAGAGATATCATGTAGGTAGCCTTCTTGATTCATTTACATCACCAAGTTCTGTTGATTTTTTCCTCTGAAATACCTTTTCTATTTGTCTATTCTTTCATACTATTAACATTCTAGTACAGGTTAACTTGCCTTTCTTCTCTTCCTCTTCCAATCCCTGCTAAGGATTGTTTTCCAAAATCATCTTCCTAAACATTTACAACATCATCACTGCTCAATATCTTTTAATGTATTTCCATTGACTACAGTTCAGTCTTTGAAAGGTCTCCCACTATCTTGCACCAAATGCCATACCCATTCTTATCTATTACTATTTTCCAACAAAAATCTTATGATCTAGCTTCCTCATCCTCCCCACTCATCTACCGCCAACACTCCATGCTTATTCTTGCATATGTGTCTTGTACCATTTTGTTATGTCAAGATACTATTAGGACAAATCCTGTTTTCCAGAGCTAAGGCTGACCAAAAAAGCTGTGACCTGAGGTTGGCATAACAATAATCCTTTGCACTCACTGTCTGGATGAACATTGCTACAACTAAATCACAAAACTGATAGTCCCTGAGTTGAGGCAAGCAACAATAGGACTAGACATGAAGCCCTGCTATGAAAAGACTTTTTGTCACTAGACAACCTTGCCTCACTGCTGCTGTTATGCCCCCTTCCTATCCACTGAATGGGTGATAGATGTTAACCTCACTCAGAGTGAGAATCTGAAAAGGCCTTAGCCTAAAAGGGCCATAGTCTTCCATTGCATTCTGGGTCATCCCCATTCACCCTGATGAATATCTGGCCACTGGACCCAGATGGCTTTAGAGGTGAAAGTGAGGATGGTGACTGTGCACAGCTCTTCCTCCCTCAAATCAAAGTCAATTGCAAGTCATGTCATCATCTCCCTGATGTCATGGTCCTCTTCCAGAACAAAGGACAAACACAACAACAATATACCTTCCTACTGTTGCTACACTACATTTTTTGACTCTTTGTCTAGGTACAAGTATGTAAAATCAAGGTTTGGCCATACTAAAGGGGTTCCCCCACTGGCATGTGATGTGGGGGGCAGCACATGTGTCTAGATCACTTCTGTGCTTGCAAGCCCTTTCCCTCGCTTTGAAATTAAACTTCTATATGATTCCTGACTCTCATGTCTGCAGCCCGTATTCAGCTTTAGTCATCCACAGGTTAGAGGCCAGTTCTATTCAGTTGACAGTTCAAATACGTAAAATGCTCTTTCCCTATTTAAATCCTCTCTTTTTAGAATTCTTCTTAGATCCCATATCTACCACAATTACCACTGTAGTCCACAGTGACTTCTCCAGTTTCTATTGCACTTATTGTCTGTACTATTCATTTGAGCATTTAATCAGTCTTTGTATTTAACTGTCTCACATACATATGTCTTGTCTCCTAAAATAGATTGTAAACTCCTTGAAAGCAGAGAATATGTGTTTACTTCTTTTATTCATAGGAATTTAGAATTAGAAGGGCCCTTAGAGATCATCCAATCCAATACCAGTTTTACAGATGAGTAAACTGAAGTAGTCATTTAACATTTAATCTTAAACAATTTTGATCAACACCATGACCAAACACTATTCTAGAGGACTCATAATGAAACATTCTATCACCTCTTGATAGGTGATGGATTCATAATATGTGCATGTGTATATATACACACACATATATATGTATATCATATATGTTACAATTTGTTTTGTTTGGCTATATATATTTGTAATAGGTTTTGTTTTTCTTGTTTTCTCATGAGGGATGGGAGAAGAGTAGAGGAAGAGAAAGTGGATCCAAAAATTAAATTAAATTAAATTTAAAAACCTTTTAGCATTAAAGTGATTTGTCTTAAGTCATATAAGTAGTAAATGACAGAGTCTGAGTTCAAATCTAGATCTTTTTGGAAGTTTTGGATATTCTGGAATATTCAATATTTTTCCTGCGTATCACACTTGCTCACATAGTACTGAGAATATAGCAAAACAAACAAACAAACAAACCTACTTAATGGAATTGAATTGCAAAAAGGTAATTAAATATTTTTAGATCTTAATTTGTAAAATGTGTGGGTCTTTTTCGGTTCTGGGTTTGACACCATTAGTGTATGAATGAATGTGGTACGAGTGGACATAATTTTGTATCTGAGGATTACATCTTTGGGAATTGGTAGGGGAGCATCCAATGGAGTGAGGAGAAAGAATGAAGTGGTCCCCAAACTGCTGACAGCATGCAGCACCCACTTGGATGACTAGGTAATTGATCCTTATATGATACAGACTCAAAGATTAACACCATGCTATTTGCCCTCCACAGCCTGCACTCAAACTTATTTCTCAAATCTACATTTTTTGTCCACAACATTCTGCTATGTTCTAGGCCTTTCTCAACAACTACCTCATTGGAAATCTTCCCCCAGATATCCCATAGGCATTGCAACTCAAAATATCCCAAACAGAGGTCATTATTTTCTCCTCTCTCTCATAATCAACTCTCTTCCAAATTTCCTTATTTCTGCTGAGGGCATCACCATCCTTCTAGACATCCAGGTTCACGATTTCACAGTCACCTGTAATTTATCCTTCTTCCTCACCTCCCAAATTTGTTCAGTTACCAAATTTTGTTAGTTCTACTTCCACAATAGCACTTACATGTATCTATCTCCATCGCTTTACTCACACAGTTACCACACTGGTCTAAACTCTAATTTCTTACGTAGGCTATTTTGATAATTTCCTATTTAGTCTCCCTGCCTCAAGTCACTTCCCTCTCCAATTCATCCTCCCCAAAACTGACAATTCCTAAGACACAGAGCTAACCATATCACTCTGCTGCTCAAACACATTCAGGGATACCTTTTGCCTCTCAGATAAAACATTAATTTCTCAACCTGACATTCAAAGACCTTCAAAATTTGGTTCCCATTTATCTCTCTGGGCTTATTTTATATTATTCCTCTTTACGCACTGTATTTTAGCCAAACTGGCCTATTCAGTATTCCTCAAATTCAGTGTTTCATCTCTCATTTCTTCATTTTTGCATTACAATCCCTTGGTATCTTAATCCTTCTGTACCGTAATTTCTTTGTCAAGGTTCAGCTCAGAAACCGTAGCAGAATCCTTTTCTGAACAGTTTCTTCCTTCCGGCTGTTTTGTTTTCACCTTCCTTATATTATCTTGTATTTTACTCATTGGTGTAGTCAGTGTATCCCACCCAAAAGTCCTTACTCTGCAGTAGAATGCAAGATCCTTGCAAGTAATATCTGATTTATTCAATATTTGTGCTCCTAATACCCAACACAGTGCTACTTAAATAGTAGCTATTGATTTAGAAAAAGTAATCATTCAATAAACATTTATTAAGTGCCTGCTATGTATCCAGGTACATTCTGTGCTAAGCACTGGGGATAAAAAAGAAGAAAAAGATAGCTTTTGCCCTCAAGGATCTTACAATATAATGTCTGCTAAATTTAATTAATTAAAATTATTCTTTAACTGGGACTTTGAATATCTATCTGATCTGATTAGACAAAAAGAAGGAAGGTAGCATATAGGAAAATAAGAAATCTAACAATAAAGATACAAAGGTAGAAGCGAGGTTGGCATATTGGGAAAATCCTGACATCAGTCAAAGTGTAGTTGAAGGATCTTGTTGGGAGGCAGTGGGAGATAAGTTTGGATGAAGACCACATCATGCAATCTTGAACCTCTAATAAGAGAAGCCTAGGTTTGATGCTATAGGCACCAGGGTGTTAGTAAAGAACTTTTTAGTGAATTCTCAGGGATTTCTTTTGGGGGTAGAGGGGTGGAGTGGCATTATGAAAGTAGTGTTTAAAGAAGATTTTTCTGATGTTGGTGAGCAGAAGGTATTGAAGAAAGGAACATGACTAGCAAAAATGGGTTTACAAAATGCCTTTAACATGAAAGGCAAATTATTGTTCAATAATCCATAACTGAAACTGCTAAAAAAATATTACACACTTTTCAAAGCTGTGGTGCACTGAAGAGAGTGCTTAACATAAACATTTTGAGGTGTGAGGAGGAAAGATGGAAGAGTAAAAGCAGGGACTTGCTTGAACTCTCCCCTAAACTCCTCCAAGTACCTGTAAAAAAAACTCTAAACAAATTCTAGAGCAGCAGAACACACAAAATGACAGAGTGAAGCAAATTATCATCCCAAGACAATCTAGAAGGTCAACAGGAAAGGTTTATTGCAGCAGGGAGAGAAGCACAGACCAATAGTGACCACACCAGCACAAACCAGGCCCCCCAGCAAACCTGGAGCAGTACTCAGGGGACTGAATCACTGGCAGCTGTGGCAACTTCCAGACTTCACAATGCACAAACACCAAAGACAACTTAGAAGACCACTAGGAAAGATCCGTTTGGACCTGGGTGAGAGAGGAGCATTGTTTGGCCCCAGTCCCAGGGCAGTGGCAGCAGCTCTGGAGTTCTAGGCCCACAGATGGTGGGAGGATCAAATGGTTCATCAGAGAGGGAATGCAGGGATCTCTTTTATGTCACTGAGGCAGAACTCTCTTACTTTGCTCATGCTTGAATCTGGGTGACAGTCCTGGA
Organism: Potorous gilbertii; assembly: GCA_028658325.1. Taxonomy (NCBI): domain Eukaryota; kingdom Metazoa; phylum Chordata; class Mammalia; order Diprotodontia; family Potoroidae; genus Potorous; species Potorous gilbertii. The sequence goes on along the minus strand of CM053770.1, from coordinate 376,137,583 downwards.
GCAAGGAGGAGTGGTGGCATGGTAGAACTTGGGAATCCTCCTTACAGTCCCTTAAAAATAGACTAACCCAAATGCACAAGAGGTCCAAAAAGCCAATGAGGAGAAAAATGCCTTAAAAATGAGAACTGGCCAAATGGAAAAGGAGGCTCAAAAGCTCACTGAAGAAAATAATTCCTTAAAAATTAGAATGGAGGAAATAGAACCTAATGAGAAATCAAGAAATAATAAAACAAAAGAAAAAGAATGAAAAAATAGAAGACAATGTGAAATATCTCATTGGAAAAGCAATTGACTTGCAAAATACATCTAGGACAGATAATTTAAAAATTATTAGACTACCTGAAAGTCATGATCAAACAAAGAGCCTAGACATCATCTTTCAAGAAGTTATCAAGGAAAACTGCCATAATATTCTAGAACCAGAGGGCAAAATAGAAACTGAAAGAATTTATCAATTACCTCCATCCCCAAAGGAAAACTCCTAGAAAAATTGTAGCCAAATTTCAGAGTTCCAGGTCAATATTGCAAACAACCTGAAAGAAACAAATCAAATACTGTGGAAATACAACCAGGATAACAGAAGACTTAGTAGCATCTACATTAAGGGATTGGAGGACTTGGAATATAATATTCTGGAGGCCAAAGGGGCTAGGATTAAAACCAAGAATTATCTACCCAGCAAAAGTGAGTATAGTACTTCAGGGGGAAATGGTCAGTAAATGAAATAGAAGACTTTCAAGCATTCTTCATGAAAAGACTAGAGCTGAATAGAAAATTTGATTTTAAAATACAGGTCAAGAGAAGCCTGAAAAGGTAAATAGGAAAGAGAAATCACATGGGATTTATCAAAGTTGAACTGCTTGCACTCCTACATGGAAAGATATTTGTAACTCATGAGACCTTTCTCAATTGGAAGGAATACAAACACACATATACATACATACATACATACATGCATATATATATATATATGCACACACATGTATATACATACATATGGGGTTAATCAGAAGCAAACATTTTTGAGGAGGGACAGGGACAAAGAAGAAAACAGAATAAGGGGTGAAATAAGATGGAGGAAAGTATAGTTAGTCTTTCACAACATGACTATTATGGAAGTGTTTTACATGACTACATATATTGTATATGTATGTATATAACTATATTGAATATGTGTGACCCAATATTGTATAACCTATATTGTTATATGTATGTATGACCTATATTGAATTGGTTGCCTCCTCAATGAGGGTGGGGAGGGAGGAAGAGAGAGAATGTGGTACTCAAAGTTTTTAAAAAAGAATGCTAAAAATGCTTTTTAACTGCAGCTGAGAAATAAGATATACAGACAATGAGGTAGAGAAATCTATCTTGTCCTACAGGAAAATAGAAGGGAAGGGGATAAGAGAAGGTGGTCATGATAGAAGGAAAGGTAGATTGGAGGAAGGGTTAATCAGAATGCATGCTATCTTGGGGTGGGAGAGGGGAGAGATGGGGAGAAAACTTGGAACTCAAAAACTTGTGGAAATGAATGTTGAAAACTACAAATAAATTAATAAAGAAGTGTTGAACTGTAAGTTATGGTATCTGAATTTGAATTCTGGCTCTACTATTTACTGACTATGTGTTCTTGGGCAAGTCTTTAACTTCTTTGGGCCTTAGTTTTATCTTCTGTAAAAGGAGGGTGTCCTCAAAGGTCCCTCTAGTTTTAATTCTATAATCCTTTGAAGCAGGAATTTCTTTCAAAAATTACGGTCTTACTCAACCTTCTGGAATAAAAAGCCACTAGTTGACAAAACTGCTGGAAAAACTGAAAAACAGTGTGGCAGAAACTAGGCATGGGCAACGTCTTACATCCTACACCAAGATAAAATCAAAATAGATACATGATTTAGAAATAAAGGGTGAAACTAAAAGCAAATTAGGAGAACAAGGAATAATTTACCTGTCAGATCTATGGAGAAGGGAATAATTTATGATCAAATAAGAGATAGAGAACATTATCAAATGCAAAATGGATAATTTTGATTATATTAAATTTAAAAGTTTTTGCACAAACTAAGTCAATGCAACCAAGATTATAAGGGAATCAGAAAGCTGAGAAACAATTTTTCCAGCCAGTGTCTCTGATAAAGGCCTCATTTCTAAACTAGAACTGAGTCAAATCTATAAAAATGGTCAAAGGTCACGAACAGGCAGTTTTCAGAGGAAGAAATTAAAGCTATCTATAGTCAAACGAAAAAACACTCCAAATCACTATCAATTAGAGAAATACAAATCAAAACAATTCTGAGGTACCACATCACACCTATCAGATTGGCTAACTTGACAAAACAGGAAAATGATAAATGTTGGAGATATGGGAAAATTGGAACACTAATGAAATGTTGGGAGAGCTGTGAACTGAACCAACCATTTGGGAGAACAATTTTCAACTATGCCCAAATGGCTATAAAACCATGTACATCCTTTCATCCAGAAATACTAGATCTGTATCCCAAAGAGATCATTAAAAACTGAGAAGGACTCACACATACAGACATATTTATAATAACTCTATTTGTGATGGCAATGAACTGGCAATTGAGGGAATACCCATCAACTGAGAAGAGACTGAACAAGTTGGGGTAAATGAATGTAATTGTTCCATAAGAAATGGTATTATAGTAATAATAGTAGTACAGGTATGGACTTGCATTAACTGATGCTGAGTGAAGTGAGCAGAACTAGAACATTGTATACAGTAACAGCAACATTATCTTATGGCTGACTTTGTAAGACTTAGCTCTTCTGAGCAATGCAAAGATCTAAGTCCAAAAGACTCATGATGGAAAATGCTATCTGTATCCGGAAAAAGAATTATGGTGTCTGAATGCAGATTGAAGCATGCTATTTTCTCTTTCTTTTGTTGTTTTTTGTTTTTTCTTCCTTGTGGTTTTTCCTTTTGTTCTGATTCTTCTTTCACAACATGCCTAACATGGAAATAAAAAAATCCAATTACTGTCTTGGTTTTTGTACTTACTAGTAATGATATCACCACCGACTGATGCCTCAGTTAACACATCCTCTAGGAACAGAGCTCCTTTATAATGATATGAGGTACATCAAGGACAAAATAAAAAACAGTTCATAAATCAAGGGAAGCCATATTGGCAGGGAACATATGACTCAATAGTAATTTTCTTGCCAAACTGTGGAAAGTAGGCTCTGGACAGTTTGCATTGCTATTTACTTGCTGTCTGTGTGAAGTTGCAGTTGGAACTCTTCCCTGGCTGATTAAATCTTATCTTTCCTATTCCAATATCTAACATAAAAAGCCTAATGGCTTCAGGTATAAACCTGTGGCACTTAAGAAAAGACAGCCCAAGGGCTCTTTACTCTGGACCCATAGCCTAGAGCCCTCCATTTATGGCCCATCCCTTTATG
>CM053770.1:376110321-376133657 GCA_028658325.1 Potorous gilbertii | reverse complement strand
TGCTTGGGGTCTGAGATTCAAATGCTGCTCCCCAGCCTCGGGGCTTTTGGTGGCAGGCCCAGCTGCTATTCAGGGTAAGATTAAATCAGGTCCTCAGGTGGGGGCAGGGCCACCTCCCAGGCTCAGTTCCCTCAGCGGGTTTATGCAGAGACCTTTTGTAATGGAGCTGCTGCTGAGCTCCTGCTTGCTCTGGGAGTCTCTGGCTGCCTGCTGCCTCTCCCTCTGCCTCTGCTGCTGCCTCTGCCACTGCCTCTGCCACTGCCTCTCGAGGGGGCCTGAGTCCTGGAGACACCCCGCTCCCCTCTCAGCCCTTCTCTCTCATTGACCTGTGCATCTGTGGGTGGAGGGACGGCCACTGGAGATTCCGTCCCTGAAGCCTGCTTGGATCTGCTCGCTCCTCTCAGTGCCACGCGGTCAGGGCAGGGGAGGGTTCTACTCCCATCTCAGGTGCGATGGACCTTTGGGATCAGTTTTTCAGGGCTCTGTGGAATGGAAATCTCCTTTACTGTGTTGCTGTACGGCTTCTACTGTTCCAGAATTTGTCGGGAGTTCTTTTTAGAGGAAATCCATGGGCTGTGGGTTCGGAGCTAGCATATGTGAGTCTTTCTACTCTGCCATCTTGGCTCTGCCCCTCCGTATTTTTCAAGGTGTTATTTTCTTAAGCATTTTTTTGGGTCTCCTTTATCAAGGTATTGACCCGTTTTTCATGTTTTTCTTGCATCTCTCTCATTTCTCTTCCCAGTTTTTCCTCCACCTGTCTAAGTTAATTTTCAAAATCCTTTTTGAGCTCTTCCATGGCCTGAGTCCATTGGATATCTATTTCAGATGTTTGGGATACAGAGGCCTTAACTCCTATGTCTTTACCTGATGGTAAGCATTTGTCTTCTTCGTCAGAGAGGAAGGGCGGAATCATCTGTTCCCCAAGAAAAATAATCTTCTATGGTCTCAGTTTTTTTCCCTTTTGTGGGCATTTTCCCAGCCAGTTACTTGACTTCTGAGAGTCCTCTCCACCCCCGGCCTAGATCTGCCCACCTAGTGCTTGGGGTCTGAGATTCAAATGCTGTTCCCCAACCTCAGCTTTCAGAGGCAGGCCTAGCTTCTATTCAATGGGAGCTTAAGTTGTGGTGCTCAGGTGGGTGCACGGCCGCCTCCCAGACTCAGTTCTCTCAGGGGGTTTATGCAGAGACCTTCTGTAATGGAGCTCCTGCTGAGCTCCTGCCTGCTCTGGGAACATCTGGTTGCCCGCTGCCTCTGCCGCTGCCTCCCAAGGGGGCCCATGTTATGGAGACACCTCGCTCCCCTCTCAGCCGTCCAGATGTGTCTCTCACTGACCTGTGAGTCTGTGGGTGGAGGGACCTTCGCGGCCACTGGAGATTCCGTCCCTGAAGCCTGCTCGGATTGGCTTGCTCCTCTCAGTGCCACACGGCCTGGGCAGGGCTGGGTTCTGCTCCCGCCTGGTGCGTGAGGGACCTTTGGGGTCGGTTTTTCAGGGCTCTCTGGAACAGAAATCTCCTTCACCCTGTTGCTGCGTGGCTTCCACTGTTCCAGCATTTGTTGGGAGTTCTTTTTAGAGTAAATCCATGGGCTGTGGGTTTGGAGCTAGTATAGGTGAGTCTTTCTACTCGGCCATCTTGGCTCTGCTCAGGTGGGTGGTTTATTGGATGGAGCAGTCGACCTGGAGTCAGGAAGACCTGAATTTAAATCCCCCTCAGATGTTTACCAGTTGTGTAACCTTAGCCAAGTCATTTGATATTTGCTGGCTTCACTTTCATTGTCTGTAATATGGGGCTAATAATAGTACCTATTTCCCAGGGTTGTTGTGAGGATTAAATGGTACAATATTTGAAAGCATTTAATACAGTACTTAACATAGTAGGTGCTGTATAAATGCAATTCTTATTTATCATCATCATCATTACTATTTTTAGTATCACAATGATTTGTGACATTTCCCTGATGCTGGTAATTGGTGGAGGAAGTCTGTATAGGAAACCAGCCTTCAGATGTGGATTTGAAGTAACTATTATTGCTTGCGCAGAAGAAGAGGGGTAGAAACTATCTTGAAAAGGTGAGTGTTTGTGTGTATATACTCCATTATCCAGTCAAACTGGCCTTCTCTCTGTCCCTCACAAAGTGCTTTTTCTTGGAATTTATTACTTTCTCATCTCCTCTCCCTTCCCCTCCTTTTCCTCTTTCTCCTTACAGATGCCTTCATTTGCTTAATGACATGGTTTAAAACAGCTTAAAAACTGCCTTCCATACTATATATTATTTCTGATTCCCCCTAATTGCTAATGTCCCCCTTACTAAATATCTTAACGACTGCGTATTTAGTTTGTATGACTTTATGTGTAATTATTCTGTATACACATCTATATATTTTTTATCTGCATAAATAAAAGTTCTTTGAAAGAGGTATTATTTGTTCATTTTTGTATCTCCAACACCTAGTATCTAGCACATAATTGCTGATTGATTCTTTAATGACAATGTAGAATCTATGAGTCACAGGATCATAGATCTAGAGATGAAGAGGACCTCAGAAATGATCTAATACAACCCTTTCATTTTAGAGATGAAGCAACTGAGGCCCAGAAGGTTAAATGACTTGCCCACAGTCACACAGATGATAATTATCAAAGACAGAGCTCTTAATAGTTTGTGGGAATGTACATGTGTGGCTCTCTACTTGTGTTTACCTCTAGAGTTAGTCTTGATTTATGAGAGTATGAAAAGACTGGGGGAAAAGACCTCATGTAGAAACAAGGTATGTATCTATAATGTGTCCCCTTGGGCCATCTCAACAGAGCAATTCCAATTCTGAGGACAACACTAACAAAACCCTGTCAGAAACATTATGTCTTAATAGCACAATCCTGAGTTTAGAGAAGTTTCCCCAAGGGAAAAAAGAGCACCAAGTTTTGGGAGGAGGAAGAAGCAAATCCAGATCCAGTGTCCAAGTATCAGTGAAGGTGGGTTTATAATAGGATGCATTAGAGAGGGAGAACATTGGAAACAGTAAGACTCTATACTAGTTCAATTTAAAACATATAGTTACATTTCAAGTATCTATGTTACATTGTGAGCTCCTTGAGGATAGAGACTGTCTTTTCTTCAGTGAAATTTTGGACCTCTTTTTCCATTTGGCCAATTCTGCTTTTTAAGGCTTTCTTCTCATCATTGACTTTTTGGACTTCTTTGGCCACTTGGGTTAGTCTATTTTTTGAGGTGTTATTTTCTTCAGTATTTTGGAGGGGTTTCCTTTAGCAAGCTATTGATTTGATTTTCATGATTTTCTTGCATCACTCTAATTTCCCTTCCCAATTTTTCCACTGCTTCTCTCACTTGATTTTCAAAATCCTTTTTGAGCTCTACCATAGTCTGCAACCAGTTCATATTCCTCTTGGAGGCTTTTGATGTAGGAACTTTTATTTAGATATCCTACTCTGGTTGTATGCCCTTTCTTTCTTGTCAACAAAATAAAATTCTGCAGTCTGAGATCTTTTACAATGTTTACTCATCTTCCTAGCCAAACACTTGACTTTCTAACTCTTCATCAAGGTAGGAAGGACTCTGTTTCCAGTGGAGGTGGCAATGGAGGTGGGTGTACTGTCCCAGGTTTCAGTGATTCTGTATCAGTCGCTTGATCCCCCACTATCTGTGGGCACAGAGCCCTGGAATCAGCGTCTGCTGCTGCTACCACTCCACTGCCAACTCCACCCCTACAACCCTGGGGCTAGGCCCAACTGCACTCTGCTCCACTCCATGCCTGGTACAAAAGACCCTTCCTGTCAGCTTTCCAGGTTGTCTTGGACTGGGGATTTGTTTCATTCTATCATTTTGAGGGTTCTGTAGTTCTAGAATTTCTTTATAGTCATTTTTTACAGGTATTTGGAGAACTTTGGGGGAGAGCTCAGGGAAGTCCCTGGTTTTTCACTGTGATCTTTCCAGATCCAGTGGCTTTTACACCACTCCTATCCAGAGACTGTCTTTTGCCTCTTTTTGTATCCCCAGTGCTTAGCACATTGCTTAGTACAAAGTGGGTACTTAATAAATCTTTATTGTCTGACAGATGGAAATATGCCATAAGAAGTTGGGAATGCATGACAGTAGGGCAGAAAAGAAGAGACCCAGATTTGAGAGTCATCTATCTGAGGGTGATCTTTGAACTCCAAGGCAACTGAAATTGCCAGAAAAAGAAAAGAGATGAAAACCAACAACATAAACTTTAGTAAACAATGAGGAGGCCACAAAGAAGGCAGGGAAGGAACGATTAGAGGGTCAAAGAACAAGTAGTGTCTCCAAAGACAAGGAAGGAAGAATCAAACCTTTAATTTGATCAAATATCATATCTTGCAGAGAGGTCAAGGAAAATAAGGACTGAAAAGCTACTGAATTTGGTAACTGAAAATGGTCATTGGTGACCTTAAAGAGAGTAGTTTCGGAAGAGTAGTTCAGATAGAACTGAGGAGATAGAACATAGTGAGAAACTGGAGGCACTGATTATAGACAACGCTTTCATTGTCATGATTAAAGGAGAATGAAAAATTCCATTTTAGATTGAGGAGATGCAAACATATTCATAGATTCATGGGAACACTTAGGGAAAAGAAAGGGAGCAAGCATTTATTAAGCACCTAGTATGTGCCAGGAAGTGTTAGTTGCTTTACAAATATTATCTCATTTGATCCTTAAAACAACCCTGTGAGGTGAGTGCTATTTTATAGTTGAGGAAACTGAGGCAGATAGAGGTTAAGTGAATTGCCTAGCGTCACATAGATAGTAGCTGTTGGAGGATGTCTTTGAACTTAGGTCTTCCCCACTCCAGGCCCAGCATTCTATACACGGTACCACCTCATCTTATAAACCGACCTTGCTTAGAAACTGAGGAGAGAAAATCAGTTGATATAGTTAGAATATTTTTAACTCTTTATGCTGTCCTTGGGTAAAAGCCACACTTATGACTCTCACACAATGACCTGTTATTATACATTAAAGTGGTGATGGTGTTGGTGAGGGGGGTGTGGGGAAGAGATGGTTTGGTTCTATTATTTCATTCATGTAGGGAAATCTCAGTGTGCAAACTGCTTCTACAAATTCAAAGAGAAACTCATCTGTAAATTGTAGAGGTGGAAAGTTATCTGGGTGCCCTTAAAAGTTTCCCACTGTCACACATTTACAATGTATCAGAACTTGAACTTTCATCTTCCTCACTCCAAAGTTTTTAGCTATGTGATACTGCTTCTTGATATATGTGTGTATAGTTCCAAATTTGTATGATTGCTTATCACTCTATTTTGAGATAAGCAGCAAAAAAATTGGGGATAGATTAAGTTACTTTAGGATAGCATAGACTGCAGCTGATAAATTTACATTACTTTTAGAATTAGGGACAAAGGGGTGTATTCTGACGTGCTTCTTCTTCCCCCCCCCCCACCTCTCTGTTTGGGTAGAACATTATAACTTTTGAAGCTAATATAGAATGTGGAATGACTAGCTTGCTGAGCTTGTGGCTTTGTGTACAATCAAGCCTTGTCAGAGTCCTCTTCATTTGTAATATCACTGTTACAGCGTAGGATGATATTCAGTTCCAAACAACATTCCAGTTGATGACTAGGGATTAGCTTTCCTGTTATGTCTGTGGTATCACTAACTGATAAGCATCGCCATTTTCCTCTTCCTTTCTGCTCTGCAATTTGACTCTTCTATTCAGCCTACAAAGCATGAGTATGAAGTTGTTCTTTAAATGAGAAAGAGGGAGGGGTGAACAATAATCATGGTCATATAGCCTAGTCACATCAGCAAAACTATTAGCTAAAAATCTCCTCTCTTCTTAAATATAAACAAATATACTTTTCAAATAGTATATGGAGTATTGTTTATACTGTTTCAACCTTGATATTCTTAGGAAATTGACCTATGTTAGAATTTGAGTATTCTATTGCTTTCCTTTCAAAGCTTTCCCTAAGCAGAATAAATGTAATTGAGGGCACCTCCATGTTGCATGTGGATCCCCCAGACAAGGCTACTCCAAGTTCAAGGTACACCATGAGTCCACACCCATTCAAAACCATAGCTTATGAACCCTCAACAGTTTTTCTTTTCATTGTCATCAGTTGTTGGACAGAAGACTTGTTCAAAGCAAAGATATTTAATACAATAGTTAAATAAGAAATTTAGCAATAAAATGTTTTCCTCTATAAATCCAAGGTATTTCTTTTCTACAAATACAAACACCGTCAGTAGAAAGAATGGACACATGGAGGAAAAACACACACACGCACACACAGATAAATATATATAGGCAGGCACATGTGTGGAGGGGCATACATATGGGTAATATGTGTGACCATGACATATTGTGGAGGTGACAACTTATACTTCCTATACTATAGAGCCACTAAAGTATTCAGGCAGCCCCTTCCAAGGCTATTCCATACAGGTATGATAAATCTTATTGTCATTGCCATACATGTACTCTCTGCTGGATGCATACTCTACCCTACTGGTATCATGTGGATTCTTTTCAGTTTGGCTCCACTGGTGCTGTTGTCACTGCTGGTTGTTGCCAGCTGAGTCTACTGAGCATGAGGTTGTAGAACATCTTGCTTGTGGTGGCAGCAATCCTCACTAAAATATTTTCTTTTCTTCATAGGACAAAGAATAGAGGCTGCCATGCTCTTTTAGAAAAAATCTTGGTGCTTTTTTTGCTACAGCTTTTTTAAAAGCAAGAACTTTTACTTGTGCAAATGTAAAATTCAGTCTGACCAAGACTGAGGAGACTGAGGAGAAAGCTTTTTTACCAAAAAAAAAAAAAGATGTTTTTACTTTTTTCTATAAAAGAAGTAGATCAGAGTCATCCCTAATCAAATTGGGGGCTTTTTCTAAACAACCTCATGACAGAGTTTGGGAGTTTGCTAAAAACAAACAAACAAAAATCCAACCAATCAAACAATCAACTAACCAAACACACACAAACACACACACCAACCTGGTATATTAGAAGGCATTGGCCATTGGATGAAGGCAATTGATGAAAGATAGAGAACACCTAGTGACTTATCTGGCTGAGGATCTGTTACATCCCTGGGGGCCCTTTAAAAAACAAGTTATTGGCATTGTGAGTCATTCAGTTCATGCATCAGCTCTGGAGGAAGGATATAACTTTTGAGGGAATTTTCAGCTCTTAGGAACACAATTAACCCTCATGCTTAAGAGCATAAATGAGGGGATTTTGCTCTCTACTCTCCTTCCCCACCATTGACAGTGACATCGTACAGCAGAAGCATATGGCCATCATCATCATGTATGTGGGTGTGGTATGAAAGGGATATTTAAAGGTATGGCTTCCTAAATTCCAATCTTTTGTGTAGAAGAGAGTGTATTTGGAATTCTCTAGTCTTTTTGATCCCAGAATCTAGGCAAGGAAGAATGGTTGAACAAATTATGACATATGAATGTAATGAAATATCAAATATATAAAAATATGAAATGAAAAAATGTATATGAACTTATGCAGAATAAAGTAAATAGAATCAGTGGAACCATTTATATAAGAACAACATTATAAAGACAAACAACTTAAAATACTTAAGAACTCTGATCGATACAATCATCTACCACAATTCAAGAGGACTGATGATAAAACATGCTACCCACTTTCTCAAAGAGAACTGATAGACTCAAGATGAAACATGAGACAAACGTTTTTGGACTCGATAAATATGAGAATTTCTTTTGCATAGCTATATTTGTTACAAGGGATTTTTCTTCTGTTTTCAATGGAAGAAGTAGATGGATTCAAAAAAGAGGTCTCCTTTCTCCCCACCCCCAACAACAACAACAACAACACATCAAAAATGAAAACAAAAGGAATGCTAGAAGGAATCAGAGACAAGCAAAGATAGTTTTGAAAGTTATATGCTGAATCTATTATGTGCTTGAAAAGAAAAGCAAAATGTATGTGACATCAGCAATTTCATGTATACTCCTTTCCCGTTCTGCAATGTTCATTTTATTTGGTATTTAAGGTTAGAATAAAAAATATTCATTAGGATACTTTGCTCCTTCTACTGCACACAGGAATGCCACATTTTGGGCATTTCTTATCATCTTAACATTACTCTTGATACCAATTTTGATAAGAAATTCCATGTTGCAGATGCTGGTAGTTGTCCTTTGTTCTTGAAGAGGACCAAAACGACGTCACCATGATAAAGTGAAGTTTCAGTGTGTATGATTGTGGCTGATCAGACCAATACGAGTTCAGAATTCTCTACCACAGACTGAGCATAGATAGTCTGTGTGAAGTAGTTACTCCAAATTTGTTCATCCTATGTCTCCTCTGTGGTGCTTCAATTCTGCTTTGCTCATAGAGCACAGCACCTTTTCTGATGTGGGCAGGCCAGGCTGAACAGTCCTGTGCCAATGTCTCCCATGTTGCACAATCAAATCCAAAGTTTTGCAGGTAGCATCAAGGAAGAGTTTCATAATTTCTTTCCAAAAGTTTTATTTATGTCTTGAGATGTTTAAACTTTGATTTTTTTCACTATTAATGTGATCTTTAATTATCTTTTAAGGCCAGCCTATTAAGTCATGGTTAAAATAGTTTTACAATTCTAGTGAGACGTAGATGGCATGCACATATTTTCTCTGTTTCCATTCAGCCCTGTGAGATCTTTAGGGATTGACAATGCTAAGGGATTTTCAGTGGAAGTTGACAAAAGTCTTCTAATTTGCTGCAGAGTTGGAGGTGCTTTTGAGCTAGTCCATGTACAAAAGGGACTAATCTGTCCCTTGCTTGTTCTCCTCTTTCCTGGCTCAGAAGCATGCTAAGCTGTGTCCTGAGAGCCTAGTGGGGAAAGAGGCAATAGTCTACACATGCCACCCCATCCTACCATTTGCATGTGAGTGCTTGGCTACCTCAGTCTCTTTTTCTTTCTTGATCTTTGGTATCATTCCTGGAAAGCAGGTTTGAGTAATACATATGAGAATGGAGATCCTGATCCACCAAGCAAAAGTCAGGCTTCCCTTGGATTAAATAAGGTTCACAAACTAGCAGCTGTGTACAGACCAGGGAAGCAGAGAGTGCTCCAACTCCTGTGTCTCTCCTTGCTAGAGTAGCATAGTATTTGTTAATATTCATCATTTTTCGGACACTACACAAATTCTATAAATATAGGAGTAAGGCTGGCTTGATGGCAATAACATGCTATTGTGTAGTTCAGCTTTATAGTTTACTCTTAACAAGCATGCATTCTTTCTGTGTATATTTTTGTGAAAGGAACAAAAAAAATGCTATTTATAATATATATACTCTATAATATATACAAAAGATATATATAATATATTATAATATATAATATATGAAATGCTAATGTGATATTATAAAGAGCACGGAGCTTGAATTGAGGTTTGAATTTGAATCCCTGCCAGGTGACTAGCTGTGTGATACTAAGTCACCTAACATCTCTGTAAGACTGTTTCTTTATCTATAAAATAGGAATATCTGCACCATTTTGTAAGGTTGTTAATGTCAAATGAGATATTTTGTAACTACAAAGTGCTACATAAATCTAAGTTCTTCTTAGTGCCATTATCATCCTCACACCCTTACAAGAGCACATCCTGTCCTTTGAATTTGTCATGCCTCTTTTACAGATAAAAAATAAGATTTTAAATTAACCGATGTACCTTCCAAAGATACTGGTTAGGCCAACAGATCCAAAGAGGAATCACTTTATCATTTGTTATTATGGGGAAAAGAGTTGGGCTCAAAAGGCCTAGATTTGAATTCTGATTATTCAAGACTTTAGGCAAATTATTTAACTTCTCTAAATCTCAGCTTCCTTCTTTTAAAAATCAAGTCAGTAAGGACCTATTAATGTTCCAGGCTATGCACTAAGCACTGGAGATGCAAAGAAAGTCAAAAAGACAGTCCTTGCTCTCCCACAGTCTAGTGACAAGTATACAAAAGTATTACAAGTGTAAAATTGACAGGACTTAGTAACCGCTAATATTTTCCTTCTTCCCAGGACTGTTGTAAGGAAAAGACAAAGGAATTATTGTTAGTATTAAAAATTTGACTGCTAGTTAAAGAAATTCCATCAGGAAAGGAGGTAATCAAGGGTTGGGAGCCTAGGGCATTGTGTTGTTTGGGGGTTAGTAGGACTACCCAGAGGGAAGAAAGCTACTGAAAGCATGTGAGAAAGACACTGTAATACCATACCACTTATGGTCAGGTCATCTTTATTAAACACACAAGTGGCCTATATAAAATGTAACTGGGGAGGGACCACCTAGGACAACCACATTTTACATGGGGAAATTGTCATCCAGGGAGTTTAGATTGATTGTCTAGAGGTTGGACATTTAGGCAGTGGAAGGGTCGGGACTACAACCCAGATTTCTAGATCAACATGTACTTTAAAAATTACACACACACACACACACACACCCTCTTTACAGGAGGTTTGAGGACCAGACAAATATGATTGAGACTAAGGAAAGGATGATACTTATATCTACTTTTAATTCACACAGTAACTATACAAAAGTCTCTTTGCCATTTGTAATAAAGTCCTTGGCTTCAGATTGCAAAGGACCTTCAGGAAAAAAAGCTAGTGAATTTTGAGGGATTTTAATTAGTGGCTAGTCAGTCTGCCAACTTGTTGCAATGCACTTTCCTTCAGAGAGACCCTAGACTATAGTCAGGATCCCATGGGCTCTAACCCAACTACCTTTTGGGCCAGACATTCAGTTTTTATGTAAAGAAGTTGGTGGGAAGGACAAAAATTTAAGCGTGAGTCAGTTGAGCAGTTTGGTTTGGCACATGGTGCAACTATTACAGTAGTGTAATAATTTATTGCAAGAATTCGTAACTTTTTTTTCCATAATGGATCTCTGTGGCAGTGTGATGAAAGCGTCATCAATTTACTCTGCACAGATCTCTTTTATACAATGTTGCAAGAATGTCTTCTCCTTCAATAGATTGTGGTTATTCAAAAGCAGGGACTGTATCGTGATTTTCTTTGCAAGCCCCCTCCCGCCCAGGAATTATCAGTATCCACACGTAACGGACACAATAAATGTTTACCGTCTGGATGCCTTCTAAGTAAATGTTTCAAAGGCACAAAATACATAGGGTTACAAGAAAAACTGGTTTTATTGAAATAAAGATGTAATTCTTTTCCAGTCAAGTTCACGGACCCTAGGTTTACTGGGACAATAGCCCCAGCAAGGATAAAGCCAACAAACGTTAGCAGATAAAGCAGGTGACGGACACTCCCCCCGCACTGATCCCGCCCCAACCCCGTCACCAGCCCAGAGGAAAGAGAAGGCGACGCACTGCGTCACGCCACGCCTGCGCCTCGTCCTGGGCGCCTCCGTACGCGAGTGCGCGCTCTTCTCCCCAAATCGCTCCCGAGTGCCCCAGGCTCCTCGCGAGGGCCCTGTGCGCGCGCGCGCTCGCCTACCGCCCCGCCCCCATAGTCTCCTCTCCCCTCCCCCGCGGCCGCCTTCGCGCAGGGGCTGTGCCCGTGGCCTCAGCCTCTTCTTTGCGGGTTGGAGTCGCTCTTCATCCGGCCCGTCCGTAGCTGCTGTCACCTTAAAGCTCAGGGCCCGGTCACCCTATGCTCCACCCCACCCTTCACTCCATGGGAGCCGGCTCCTCCCTGCACCCCTGGGCCGGGCTGCGTCGCCGGTGAAGGTCCACGGAGAGGGAGCCGAGCCACTTCCCGGAACTCCCCAGCCCGGTACCGTCCTTTATTTACTTCTTCCTCCTCCAGTTCCAACCCCCCGGGTCCCTCCTTCCGCGAGGCGGGGGCGGGGGCGGGGGCGGGGCCGGGGCCGGGGCGGAGCCCGCCCGCGGAGGCAGCCCCTCGCTGGGGTTCCCCCTCCCTCCTGCGTGTAGCTACACGCGCGCAGAGAGTGGCCTTCCTTCCCCTCCCCTCCCCTCCCCTCCCCCTCCCCCTTCCCCTTCCCCAGTCCCACTCCTCGCTTTACCTACCGTGCTACGTGTCCCTCTGCACTTTATTTAGGAGGGAACGGGGTGTTGTGGAACCGGTGTGCGATTGGATGAGATCTGCGTCCTCCGTCGCAAACTCTGGGCTGTGGCTCTGACTGTGTGTCTCGCAATACATCCATGCTTTTAGCACGAGGTAGGACCCAGGCTAGCGAAGTGGGTGAGCAGAGCCCGGCGTTGCCCTGCAGGCAATACCGCTTACTGCGTCTAGGGAGCGCTACCAAGTACCTAGCATAACCGCAGCTGGGTGGCTTGACTTTCCTGGTGGTCTTTCTTGTCCAGGGATTCTTAGTCTGGGGTCTGTGAACTTTCAAATACATACATATGTATATGTACACATATGTATGATACATTTAAATAAATACATATATTTATTTTATATGTGAACTTTATGTGTATACGTTAAAGTATTTGTATATATAGACACTTATTTGATTATTTGCGTATATTTAAATACAGATATAATTAAAAGGTCATAGACCCCGTATATATGCATGTATATGTCAGGAAGTAGTCAATAAGAGTAATTAAACATTACGCCCCTATTACATCCAGGCGCTATGCTAAACCCTGCTTATAGAAATACAAATACATTGTAAAAACAAAGACAATTCTTGCCTTCAAAAAGTTTACAATCTAATGAAGGAGCTTACAATCTAAAGAATATATGCATATGTGTGTGTTAGACCCCAGGTGGACTTATTCTATATACCTACCTATCTGTAATATGTATTATATAGATAACTATCTCGGTATGATTTCCTTTGTAATCTTATGTTAGTCAGTAAGCATTTATTAACATTTGATATGTGCCAGACACTGTGCTAAGCTCCCAGAATACAAACAAAGGCAAAAGACAGTCCCTGCTCTCCAGGAGCTCAGTCAAATGGGAGAGACAACATTCAAACTATACATACATACACACGCACATATACACATGCATGCCTATGCATACATTAACATACATGGGATAAATTGGAGGTAACAGAGGAAAGCATTTTCATTAAGGGGGATCAGAAAAGACTTCTCATAGAAGATGGGGTTTTAGCTGAGACTTGAAGGAAGCTAAGGAAGCCAGGAGGGGGAAATGGTTAAGGAGAGTATGCCTATTAAGAAACATTATGAGAAGAGGTCCACAGGCATCACCAGACTGTCAAGTCTTCGGGCTGCCCTCCCCTTTGCCCTTGGAATGCATTACCTTCTGTTGAGCTCCCTCTCCTTTGTACACTTATTTCTCAATTACTTTGATGCACTGTTGATTTTTTGTATTTATTTATCCAGGGTGTATCAAAAGTCTTAGTGCATTTTCAGTTTACTAGCTAAACTGCACTATGACTTTTGGGACACACTGGGTGTGTATATATTATTTCTTCAGATCACATGTAACATACTTGAGGACAAGGACTATCTCTTTTCTTTTTTATCCTTAAAAAAAAAAACAACTTTGTAGCTTAGTACAGTGCCTGACACTACGTAGATGCTTAGTAACATTGTAGTTGATTGATTCCGTGCTAGATTTGGAGTTAATAGACCTGGATTCAAATTCTGACAGCCAATTTACTGCCTATGTGCCTTTGGACAAGTTACTTCTGTGTTTTGGGGAAGTACAAAATGAGGAGATTGTAATAGGTGACTTTTAATTTCCCTTGGACCGCCTCCACCCCACCCCAATCATTAACTTTTTCTCTTTCTCCCATATTATTGCTGTACTGATTAGTTGTTGACTTGTTATTCTATTCCTGGCCAGTGTTTACTTAGAATGTGATTATTGTCACCCACTGGAATAGTATGATAGAATGTATTCAATGTGGTATTAATAGATTTTTTTATTAGAATGTTTTCAAGTGCTTTCTTTGCTACAAAACCTCAGAATACATTAACAATTAAAATGTACAAATAATTAAATTCCAGAAATATATAAATATTTTGTTCATATAGTTACACTAGCATAAAAAAAATCTTTCTTTATATCTTGCTAGATTTAGGTTAAGGAAGGGACTCAAATATTTTAAAATGTAAATGAGAGAATTACAATCAGCTTCTTTGAGCATGCCTAAGAAAAAATGAGATTCTCCTAAATATTTTTGGTTTGTCTAAAACCAACTATCTTGAAAATAGGCAAGTGAATACTTTTTAATTACCCTACCTTCATGTTTCTAGCTTAGTATTCTATATGCCATCACTCTTCACTTGGCAGAAGAGAGTTTGTTGGGTTCATCAGTGCCCCTGCAGTAATGTTCCTTGCACTTTAAGACAGTTAAACTTTTTTGTGTGTACTTCTGAGTTTCCATGACCACTACCTTAAATTTCTGTTTTGCCCCCCTCTCTGCTGTGGTTAACTCTCCTCTGCTAGTGACTTCAAATACAGACAGGTCAGCTCGGTATCAGATGGTAACTCCTTTTATTTTCTTCATGACTACATTAATATAATTGAGGCCTAGATTACATAGGAATCTTGATATTACATTTAACTCTTAAAAAGACAGTTTTCCACATACACTGACCTGTTATCCTTCAAAATGATGTTCTTATTAATAGCCATAGCAATTTTTTTTAATAACCATAGAAAAACACATTCTATCTGCTCCCAGAACTATTTCCCTGAAGTTAGTCATAAGCTCATGACTTTAGATCTGAGAGGGGCCTTATGGTCCATTGAATCCAACTTCCTATTGCAAATGGGGAAACTGAGGTACAAGGGTAAATAATTTGCCCAAGGTCACATTGAACCTAGGTCTTCTTGGCTCTGTGTCCTTTATGCTCCTGTCCGAATAACTTTCTTTTACCACAATTTCAGCAAATTCCTTCCCTCATGCTTAGAAGATATAGACCTTTTGTTTTCTTTAGGTAAATATCTACTTAAGGTTTAAAGGCTGGAGCTGGAAAGGACTAGCCCACCCTCCTCATTTTATAGGTGAGAAAGTTGAGGACTTCAAAGTCACATGAGTAAATAAGTAGTGGGATTCATATCAAAAACCTTTGACTCCCCATCCTTTACTCTGTCTTTTTCACAACACTGTCTGCAATCTGAGATCTGTGTTTTCCACCTTTCGTGATTTGTTTATGATTCAAGTTCAGGTTCTCTAGAATGAGTACTGATATAATTATATGGAAGGTTTGTGTAAAACATTGCTTGATGTATTTAATCAACTGTACAAGGAACACATTTCCTGCTTTTATATTACTTGTGTGCTGACATTGCTCTTATGCAGTAGCCATAAAGTTTTTGACTTAAATTTAAATGTACAAGAATTACAGAACAGAATTGGTGTGAAGTTTAATTTACTTAATCATTTAAACATAATTCAAAATATGTTATGCTTATGTCTTATAGCTTAGATATAATTGTTTTAAACCAGTGTCATTAAATATAGGAAGTTTTAATAAGATGAATGTATAATTTGATTATGTGCTGTTCATGCCTTCTCATCTTGTTAGATTTATATACATATCTTCCCATAAATCCTTCACTGTGGTTCTACCCGCTATCCTGGGAACCTTTTTCCATTTCTCTTGACATTGTGTAGATATGTATGGATTTTTCAGGATCTTTCACTCTCCCTGAAGCTTGCTACGTGACCAGCCCAGATTCCTTTTTAGTCATTTCTCTATGATTATATCCTTGCACAAGTACTACAACCTTATCTCTTCTATTGTAAACTTCACCACTGTTCTTTGGATGACCTTTCAACTTTAATCTTTCAGTGGCTTTGGTCCATTACTTTTCATTATATAGTAATAGAAAAATGTTGTTAAAAAAGATGCACCTTTGTTCTAGGGGAAAGCTTAGGTTTGTTAAAAGTACTGTGAAATTTCCCAAATGCATGGATGGCTACTCCTCTCCTAATCAGTTCTGGACTTAGTTTATTATTCATGTGCAGTATCTGTCCTTGTTTTATTTTATCCTTATTTTACAGATGAAGAAATTGAGACTGAGAAGTTAAAATGATTTGTTTAGGGTCTTGCAACCAGTAAATATCTGGTAGGACTTAAACTCAGGGGTTTCTGACTACCAGGTTCAACACTATAACTGGAAGGACTTAGTGCCTTGAGTAGCTATGGTACCCTTCCTAAATTTTCTTGGGTCAGAGGGCTAGCTGGTGAGCTGATTTTTTATGAGTCTTTCACTTGATTTTAGACTGTAATCTCTAGTGATCAGAGTCTAATTTCTGTCTTTGTTGACTGAATCAAATGAATAATTTCATTATGTTCAGATAACTTATTGTAAAGTTGAAAAGTCATGTAGCTAATTTTCCTCAACAAAGGAGTGTAGAAGAAAGAATTACTTCTGAATTCCTGATTACCTAGTTCTAGCTACTTTCTAAATGTGAAATGTTATTTCCATTTCTTCCCTTTATCTACTTTGCCTGGGAAATGGTCCTTTGCACATAGTGAGTGCTTAATAAATGATTATTGAATTAAATTAGGATATCTTGCCTCCTCATTGCTGCCTTTCTATAGCATTATTTTCCTTGAAAGATTGGTTTCAGGTTCTACTTCCTCAGTGAAGACTATCCTGATCCTTTCAGCTGAGAATGTTCTCTCTATCCCTCCTAAAATTTTCTTTCCATTGCTCCCATCCCTCCTTATTTTGTATTATGTTTACATTTGTAGATAAGCTTAAAATATAAGTTCCTCAAGGACAGGTATTGTCTTTTTTCTCTTTGAATTCCCAAAACTTCCTGCATGGTCTTACAGGTAATAAACAATAATTTATGTTTGTTAAATTGAGTACTGTGGTTATTTGTAGTTTCATGATCGGTTTGAAATGATCATTTAACATTTCATTTAATTGCTTCTTAAACTTGGATGTCTCACAGTAAATTACATAGTATTATACTTTAAATGTCCTTATTAAGAAAACTAAATATGAATTCTAGAATTCTTTTATTAGGTTAACCTGTCCTTTGTCTTTTAATAGCAGTCATAAATGTATATCTAACATTTAGATTAAGTTAATTCATAGAATTAGTTTATTCTTAATAGTCAGAGAGAAATATCATTTCTTTCTTCTTCCATCAAAAATCGTTATAACAGTAATGCCCAATTTTTAATATGCCAGTTATTCCTAAATAATTTAACCAATTTAGTATTATTCTAAATTCACATATACTTCTTATCCTAGTAGTTAAGCTATAACATTGGTTTAATAAACATGAAAAGTAAATAAGATAGGGTACTATTTTTTTTTTGCCTTATTAGTAAAACCTAGCTACTTTTGTGGCTTTTATCACCATAATTCCTTGTAAAATATTATGAGTAACTTTTTTTTACATCTGTACATTTCCAGTCACCCTCTGTGATGAGGAGACACTTCTATATGCTTTTGATTCCTATACTTGTTCCTTCCTGGTTATGACCCTGCTAGAAATTCAGCCTTCTGAGAGTCTTAGGAGCTTAGAACTTCAAGCCCTCATTTGAATTGGTCATTATAGAATATGCTGTTTCCTCTCCTATTTCTCTCTTTTCTCTTGTTTTCCTGCTACACATTAACTCTATTGAAGTTTAGAGACATTTACTAAAAAAAATTTAGGGCCAAGTGAACTAAGAGGAATTCTTCAGAGCTATACAATTTCACATTTTTAGGATTCCTAGTTTCAGTTGGTTCTAAATCTTAGCTTTTCTTCCTCATGTTCTAGATTCCTTTCTCTACATAGATCTTGTTTATTCCATGTCAGAGAGTTCCCTGTTCCTCTTTTGTTTGGACATTCTAAACATTATTCATACTTTATTATTTTTTTTTTTGGCATGTAGTAAACAAAAGATTGAGGATTATTTTGAATAGGATATCTTCCCTCTTGAGTTTGTCAGATTCTTAAAAATTTGTCCTTCATCATCTTTAGAGTCTGGCAGAGGTTATTCCTAGAAGTTACTCATCTGTCTTCTGGAAACATGTTTTCTCCACTTGGGAACCTCAGTTTTCCCTTTAGGCTTCATATTGTACTGTAATCATGTACATGTCCATGTAACTATCTCCTGTTGGTGTCTTTTCTGGCTTTTGACCTTAGAGAAAAAGGGAACTTTCCCTCCAGGGTCCAAGTTTATATCTTTCATTTCAGACTGTGCTGCATGACTTTGTAGAAGCCTCTTTTGACTTTTGCTGGAGTACTTTTTTATATTCCAACTCAAAGAAATCCAATTCTAGTCATTGTCATTTTGCTCTCCTTGGTCCAGATAAGGACTTTTTGTTTTCCAGAATCCATTTTGGTTCCTTTGTTCTGGTCATCCATCTTAAGTATACTCTTAATTTTGACTATATTTCTTGAGTGAAATTAGATTTCTCATATATTTCAAATTTCTTATATAAGCGTAATCTTTTGAATATCCATGTAGTCAAATATATTTATGACCAAAGATTGAGAACTACAAATATAAAGATTTACATGTTAATTAAATGTGTTTATTACTTAAAAGGATGTATTTTAATCTGGATTATTATACTTATAAATACAGTGTGTGTATCATGAAAGGAGGTAGTGCAACAGAAGAGAGAGAAAGGTGAATTTGAGAAATGAACAGCTCTGTCAAAGGTACCTGAGAATGGAATTTAGATTTTTGAACCCAGTCTTAAAATATACAAGAATGATAGGCTCCTGGCTAAGGATGGATTATATCTAACAAGGACTAGTAAGAAATGTACTTACTTGGAATCTTGAAAAACTAATCAAAAAAACTTTAAATGGAAAAGAAGAGAATTGCAAGAAAACTGCTGGCATATATCCATCAGAGTAAATATTATAGACAATATCTGTGGTGGGTACAATGTAAGTAGAAAAACAGTAATGTAAACTTCTAGAAATTCACTAGAGACAAAAGTCCAAGACAGGAAATAGCTGTAAAAACCCATGGCCTCACATATCTATACACAGATGTATAAAGTATGAGTGACTAGCAAGGGAGTCAATTCAACATTATAGGTATTACAGAGATTTGCTATAGTGGAACACATTACTAAGAAGTAAAGCCAAGATGGTGAAAAGCAGTGAGTTCTACTCTACAAACTGCTGCAAACAAATCTAGAATATGTACCAGACCAAATTCTGATGGGGAAATCCAGAAAAAATCCCAGTGGGTCATTTGTCTAGCCCAGCTAGGCATAATGAGACAGGGAGTTCTGAAAATATTGGAGGAAAAGGTCAACCAGGAACATGTCATTCTCTTAAGTATTTCATTGCCCAGAGAGAGTTTGTGTGCTAGGGTAAGAAGAGGTTCCAGATTCATACTAGATTACTTCAGTGAAGACAGGTGCCAATCAGCAGCTTAGTTGCCCACTTCCTAGTTCTAGATCATAGATCCAAGGGGAACTGAAAAGTGGATCTATTCTAAGCAGTAGTGTTCTAGGTAGGAAGTCTCTTGGGCTGTGTATGGAGAAATGAGGAAGTTCAGAAGCCAGCAATAGCAGCAGCAATGGTGTGGCTAAGACCGCAGGCACAAAGCAATGTTTCACTTGAAGCATCTCTTCTAACCTGCAGAGGAACAACCAACACCAAAATCCTAGACAAAAAATTTGGCCCTTCTGAACCAACAAAACTTTTCAGCTAATTGATAGTGGCTGGTTGTAGCAGTGACCTACTCTTGCACAGACCCAAACATAGGCCAGGATCATGCCAAGCTTAGACCAAGGGGAAGGTGATCTCATTTTACCCTGAATTAAACTACTTTGGAAGTATGGAAAGCTTGCAGGTCTGTAGCATGTCTCTGAGATCCTAGAATAGTACAGCACTTAAATAATATTGCAAGAAAGCAGAAACAGGACAAGCCTAGACCTTTTCCTCTAGCAGTGAGGTATAACTCAGCCTTAACATTAAGTCCAAAATCGGGAACTGGATTGGAAGAGCAAGTAGACAGAAAAAGAACAGTGGCAAGGATACTTAAGACATAAATGCAGTAGAAGAAAATGACACTAAAGCTTCTACAAGCAATGTTTCAGAGAAAACCACAGCTTGGACACAAACTTACCTAGAATTCCTAGAAGAGAGAAAAGTTAAAGAAAAAGTTTAAAATGTTTTCATAGATGAATGAGAGTGTTCAAGGAAAAAAACTTGAAAAAAATGAGAGCTATGACAAAAGGAATTGTAAAGTTAATTAACATTTTAGCACAAAAGGAACAAATTGTTGCCCAAGCAACAAACTTCCTAAACCTTAGACTGGATCAAATAGGAGCCAGTGATTCCATGAGGCAACAAGAAATGCTAAAACAAAGTCAAACAATAGAAAAAAATGAAAGAAAATGTAAGGCATTTTATAGGAAAAACAACTAACTTAGCAGATTAAGGAGGAAAAAAATTTAAGAATCACTGGACTATTTTAATACCATGAACAAAATAAAGAGTCTAGGTTCAAGAAATCTTAAAAGAAAATTGCCCAGATCTCTTAGAATTAGAGGGCAAATAGGAAGAATGTATTGGGTACCATCTGAAAAAACAAAACAAAATCCTACAAAACTCCAAAATAAAAACTCCCAGGAAAATCATAGCCAAAGTCTAGAGCTTCTAGGTCAGAAAAAAAATACTACCAGAAGCCAGAAAGAAAGAATTCAAGTATAAAGGAGCCACAGTTTGATTTAGTTGCAATCTGATTAGCAGCCACCAGTATAAAGGAGTGGAGAACTTGGAATACAATATTCCAGAAGTCAAAGGATATTAGCTCACAGCCAGTAACTTGCCTAACAAAACTGAGTATAATGGTATGGGGAAAAATAAAATTCAATATTTCTAAGCATTTTTCATGAAACGACTACAGATTCATAGGAACTTTAAAGTTCAAATATAGAAATGAAGAGAAACATAAAGAGGTAAATACAATTGAACAATGACAATATACCAAACAAAGATAAACTATTTATGATAAAATATAACACAATGCTCTTTTCTTCTGAACACTACCATCATTAGGGTTCATAGAAGGAGTCTAATTAGACAAGGCTTGGGAGTGGTTGTACTGTACTTTGATGATCTTAAGAAAAGAAAGGAAAGAGAAGAGGAAAAGGAAAGGGGAGAGGTTGGAACATTAGGGAAAATTATCTCTTGTATTTGGGGTGTACAAATAGACATTTATACACACAAAGAGTTTGTGCAGGGGAGTGGCTAATACATGGACCTCATTCATCTGAACTGATCAAAAGAAGGAAGAATACCTAATTGTAATATGACTTTAGGAAGATAGACCTTTTTCAAAAGGAAGAAGATAGGAAAAAGGTGTGTGTGTGTGTACACATATATAATGTGTGTATATACATATGTATACACACATATTATATATGCTTATAATGTAGCATCTCCTTTTCATCATGAGTCATCATGGCCAAAACTTGTTTCTTCTCATTTCCGCATGGTCTCTTAGACTAAGACTGGACAGGGAATATCAGTGTAGTTTCTTGGTTTGAATCTTCATTGTCCAATCTCCCATGTACATTATCTTCCCAACCTTCACCCCTCTTTAATATTTATATTCTTCAGTAAATTGACTGGAGTGCATTTTGAATTTACATTTATATACCCAATCTAGAACAAGGAGGCTTAAACATTTTTGAATGCTTTCCTCAATTCCTTGGGCTAAAGATTCATAGAAAAAGTCCATGTGGGACCAGTCTTATATGATTCCAAATTTATACGCGGAAAATGTAATTGCTCAAATACAATTTTACAACTTTACCAAGCAACATTTTATAATATTTATCAGAGGTTCTGCCTATTTAGCACTTAACAAGGAACAGTCTTGGTGTTCAAAACCACCTCCCACAGGCAATAAAGAAAGCAAAAAGGAAAAGAAAATTAACCTGCTTCTCTCAGAGTGAAAACCTCATTTTCCCTTCAGCAGTCTCAGAGTATGTGGTATTCTGTATATGAGGATTAAGAACCTAGAGTCAATTGGAAATCATCATATCAGTCTCAGGAACCAGAAAGTAGAAGCATGGTGGAGAACCTTTGGGTTAATACCAGAGAATGCAAAAACAAGAGTGATGTTGTCATTTGAATATAGATCACTTGCACAAAAAGAAAATCCCATGAAATAGCTGAATTCACTAAATAGCTTCCAAATTGGCAAAGAGAGGCATGATATAATAACCAGCAGGGAATTTCAGTTATTTGAAAATAAACTGGAGCACTTTTACTCCTTTTCCCCACCTTCTCTGTCAATCAACCCATAAACATTAAACATTTGTGCCTGGCACTGTGCTAAATGCTGGGGATACAAAAAAGAGGTAAAAGACAGTCTTTGCCTTCAGGGAGTTTACAGTCTAACATGAGAAACAACATGTAAGAAAATACATTAAAAGCCAGCTATATACAGGAAAAATAGGGAAAAATAGAGGGAAGGCACTAGAATTAAGAGGGTTTGGAGAAGGTCTTCACTAAATGAAAGGATTTTAGTTGTGACCTAAAGGAAGTCAGGTAGGTGAGTAAGCAGGAGCATTCTAAGCAGGAAGTACAACCAAAAAAAAGATGCCTGGAGCTGAAAGATGAAGTGTCCTGTTTGCAGAACATCCATATCCCTGAGGAAATTAGATTGAAGAGTTTGTGTTGGGGACTAAGGTGTAAGAAGACTGAAAAGTTGGGGAGGGCAAGCTTGACCATTGTATATACACGGTGGGGCTACTATCACAGGTTCTTAGATCTCCATTTATAAAAGGAAATGATTAATTAGTTAATAATCACTTTAATCAAGGGGTTAATAAATCACTTTAATCAAGCACATGTATCATTCCTTTAACCAAGCACATATATTATTCACCTAGTTCAGAGGAGTCAGCATGCTGAATTTTTGTTTTTAGAGTATAACCTCATTTACTTATTTTTTTTTAATTTTTATTTTTTCCTATTTTTTAAATAAATTTATTTATTTAACTTTTTACATTCATTTTCACAAGATTTTGGGTTCCAAAATTTTCTCCCCATTTGTCCCTTCCCCCCTACCCAATACACTGAGCATTCTAATTACCCATATCACCAATCTGCCCTCAGTTCTATCATCCCTCCCTTCTCTTGTCCCCATCTTCTCTTTTGTCCTGTAGGGACAGATAACTTTCTATTCCTCATTACCTGTATTTCTTATTTCCTAGTAGCAAGAACAATACTCAGCAGTTGTTCCTAAAACTTTGAGTTCCAACTTCTCCCCATCCCTCCCTCCCCACCCATTCCCTTTGGGAAGGCAGGCAATTCAATATAGGCCATATCTGTGTAGTTTTGCAAATGACTTCCATAATAGTCGTGTTGTGTAAGACTAACTATATTTCCCTCCATCCTATCCTGCCCCCCATTGTTGCTATTCTCTCTTTTGATCCTGTCCCTCCCTGAGTGTTGACTTCAAATTA
>CM053770.1:376079718-376109821 GCA_028658325.1 Potorous gilbertii | reverse complement strand
ATTTTTTTGGGTCTCCTTTATCAAGGTATTGACCCGTTTTTCATGCTTTTCTTGCATCTCTCTCATTTCTTTTCCCAGTTTTTCCTCCACCTGTCTAACTTGATTTTCAAAATCCTTTTTGAGCTCTTCCATGGCCTGAGCCCATTGGATATCTATTTCAGATGTTTGGGATATAGAGGCCTTGACTCTTATGTCTTTACCTGATGGTAAGCAGTTTTCTTCCTCATCAGAGAGGAAGCTTGGTATCATTTGTTCCCCAAGAAAGTAACCTTCTATGGTCTTATTTTTTTTCCCCTTTTCTGGGCATTTTCCCAGCCAGTTACTTGACTTCTGAGAGTGGTCTAGGTCTGCCCAGCTAGTGCTTGGGGTCTGAGATTCAAATGCTGCTCCCTAGCATCAGGGCTTTCGGTGGCAGGCCTGGCTGCTATTCAATTGGTAGGTTAATTCCTGGTGTTCAGGTGGGGGCAGGGCCGCCTCCCAGGCTCAGTTCCCTCAGGGGGTTTATGCAGAGACCTTCTGTAATGGAGCTGCTGCTGAGCTCCTGCCTGCTCTGGGAGCCTCTGGCTGCCTGCTGCCTCTGCCGCTGCCTCTGCCACTGCCTCCTGAGGGGCCTGAGTACTGGAGACACCCCGCTCCCCTCTCAGCCCGTCTCTTTCACTGACCTGTGTGTCTCTGTGTGGAGGGACCTTCGCGGCCCCTGGAGATTCCGTCCCTGAAGCCTGCTCGGATCTGCTTGCTCCTCTCCGTGCAGCACGGCCAGGGCAGGGGAGGGGAGGGCTCTGCTCCCATCAGGGGCACGATGGACCTTTGGGATGGGTTTTTCAGGGCTCTCTGGAACGGAAATCTCCTTCACTGTGTTGCTGTGTGGCTTCCACTGTTCCAGAATTTGTTGGGAGTTCTTTTTAGAGGAAATCCATGGGCCGTGGGTTCGGAGCTGGCATATGTGAGTCTTTCTACTCCACCATCTTGGCTCTGCCCCTCAGCACACTGAATTTCAAAGAAAATATAGAGAAATCAAAAGTCAACAGACATGGCTTCCTCTGTCTGAGCATCAGCAGACAGGTATCTGATCATAGTTACCAGAGAGGGAAGCACTGATATCTGGATTTTCAAATCTGGGAGGGGGTGACCTTAGTGACTTCCCAGAGTCTTTATCTGGCCAAACAAACATTTCCAGTAAGCCCCAAAGTAAAACCTCAACTTAGAGTATTTATAGAATTTTTAGAGCCAGAGGGAACCAAATCCCTTGAAAACCAGTGCCTCATTAACAAAAGGCTTGGGCCTTCCCACAAATCTTCCCTAATCAGACTCCCCTTAATGGGCAGGCCTATTAATGAGTGGGGAAGGTCTTTAATAGCATTAAAATGATTAAAAATACAAATACATATACTGTTTCTAGTTAAAGAAACTCTTGTTTCTGTACTTTATTCCTAGTAAAAACTCTTGATTGATAAAGGCAAGATTCAATCAGAGGCACTTGATTATATTGAAACAAAAACAGCAAAAGATTCTACTTTGCTTGCCATCACACTCCACCCTTCAAAGATTTTTGACCTTATAACTTAAATGGCCATGGATCCTGGAACAAACAGAGGCATTATACTTCTTGATTATACTAAAACAAAAACAGCAAAAGATCCTACTTTGCTTGCCCTTACAGCTGTGAAAGGCTTTGAATGCCAACTGGGTATTTTGTATTTGATCTTGGAGGTATTAAGGAGTCACAGGAGATTACTGAATAAGGGAGTCACATGTTTGGATCTACATTTTAAGGAAAATCATAGTGGCTGAATGAAGAATGAATTAGAATTGGGAGAGACTTGAGGCAGCCAGACTCACAAGCAGGCTATTATAATAATTAGTATTACAATAGAGATGATGAGGGCCTGCACTATGTTTTGGAGAGAAGTAGCAAAGGTGAAATCTATAGGCATTGACAGCAGGTTAGATATGGTAGTGCGAGAGAATGAGGAATCCAGAATGACTCCTAGGTTGTGGGTCTGAGAGACTGAGAGGAGGATAATTACTCTCTTACAGTTAATAGGGAGGGTATATGTGTGGAGAGGAGGCTTAGGAGGAAAGATAATGAGTTCAGTTTTGGACATGTTGACTTTAAAATGTCTACTGGTCATCCAAAAGGTATTTGGAGATGTGAAATTGGAGGCAAGCAGAGAATTTGGAGGTGGAGCAGGATAGGTAGATTTGAGAGGCATCAGTATGGAGGTGGTAATTAAATTCATGGATGCTGCTGAGATCACTAAGTGAAATAGTTTAGAGGGAAAAAAGAGAGCTTAAGACAGAACCCTGAGAGGTGTCTATCATGAGAGGGCATAATTTGGAAGAGGATCCAGGAAAGGAGACAGTGGAGTGGTCAGATAAGTAGGATGAAAACCAGAAGATAATAACATCTTGAAAACCCAGAGAAAAGAGAGTATCAAGGAGGAGAAATTAACCAACAATGTCAGACTGCAGAGGTCAAAGAGAATGAGGACAGAAAAAGTGCTCATGGATTTGGCAGCTAGAATATCATTAGTAACTTTGGAGAGTGGTTTAGGTGAAATGATAAAGTAGGAGATTCTATTTTAAGGGATTAAGAAGTGTAGGAGGAGATAAAGTGGAGGTTCCTATTGGAGATGACTTTTTCAAGGAGTTTAGTGGTAAGAGACACACACACACATACATATATGTATGTATACGTATAGGATGATAGCAGGAATGGAAGTGTCAAGTGAAGGTTTTTTGAGGATGAGAGAGACATGGGCATGTTTGTAGGAAATAAGGAATGAGCCAGTAAATAGACTGAAAATAAATGAAAGAGTGGGGATGACAGAGGGGGAGGAGATGGTATAGAATGAGATCACTTGAACAAGAAGAAGGTTTAGCCTTAGTAAGGAGTAAAGCTACTTCATTACTCTCACCTTTCTCCTCTCTCTCTTTGTCAAAAGCAGTACAGCTAATAATTTTTTTCCTTTTTTAAATACATTTTTATTGATATCTCCTATGTGTTACATCATCATAATTATCCTAAATATATCTCCCTTTACCTGAGATATACCTGAGAGCCACCCCATATAACAAATAGTGTTTTAAATGAAGAAAAAAGGCCAGTACAACTGATTAAACATTGTGAAAGTCCAGAAAAATGTGTGCAATGTACATCACTTGTAAATCTTCCACAATCATGAAGGAATGGATTGGGGATAGCCTCTCATATCTCTTCAATTGAGTCCCGCTTGATCTTCTTAATTTTGTTAGATTTTCTTTGGATTTTTTGTTATAACATTCTTTCCATTTACATTGTTCTAGTTCCTCTATATATCGTTTTCTGGACTCTTCTTACTTCATGCTGCATCACTTCATATAGATCTTTCCATGCTGCTTGTTCGTCACATAATTTCATATAGCACAGTACGTTCATTACATTAATTTGCCATAGTTTGTTTAGCCATTTCCGAATTGATGGACATATACTGTGTTTCTAATTTTTAGCCATCACAAAATGTGCTGCTATAAATATTTTCGTGTATATAGGAATTTTCTTCTTATTGATATTTTCCTTGATATATGAGCCCAGTGGTGGAATCTCTGATACAAAGGGTATGGACATTTTTGTCACTTTATTTGGAAAGTTCCAAATTGCTTTCCAAAATGGTTCTACTCTTTCACAGCTCTACCAACAATACATTAGCATGGCTATCATGTAACAACATCTCCAATGTATACTATAGCCATATTTTGTCATTTTTGCCATTTTTCAGGGTATGAGGTGAAATATCAGCTATTTTTATTTTAATTTCTTTTGTTGGTGAGTGATTTGGATTTCATGTGGCTGTGAATTCTTTGCATTGCTTTTGAGAACTATTTTTTGACCATTTATCTATTGGGAAATGGATATTAGTTTTATATAAATATACTACTTATATATACACATGTACATTTATTTATTGTTTATATTTCTTGGATATGAAACTGAAACTTTTATCAGAGAAATTTGACACAAAGATCCCCACCCTCCACATTTGACCACTTTCCTTTTTATACTTGGTGCATTAATTTTGTCTGTCAGAAGCTTTCAGTTTCAAGAGTCAAAGTTATCTGTTTTATCTTTTGTAATTGCCTCTATTTCTTATTTTACTAAGAATACATCTACCTCTGGCTTTGAGAGATTTATTATGTTTCCCTTCTAATTTTTTTATGATGTGGTCTTTAATATTGAGGTTGTGTTAACTATTTAGAATGTATTGTGGAATGTAGGGTAAAGTGTTGATCTAAACCTAATTTCTGCAAGACTATTTTCAATTTTTCTAGAAGTTTTTATGAAATTAGTTTTTTGTTAGGTGGTTTATGTTTTATACTTTATCAAACACTCGGTTATTGAGTTCTATTATTTCTACTTCTCTTCCATCAAGTCTGTTCCATTGATGTCTCTCTATTTTTTAACCAATGTCAGAGAGTTGTGACTACTGCTTCTTTTTAACATAATTTGAGGTCTGGAAGTGCTTTTCTCCCTTTGTTATATCATCAGCCAACAGAGATAATTTTATTTTTTCCTTACATATCTTTATTCCTTTAATTTCTTTCCTTTTATTATTGATATTTCTAGCTGTATCATATAATAGTGGGGATCCTTGTTTTATTCCTATAGTTACTGGGAAAAGTTCTAGTATATCCCCATTGCATGGGATGCTTGCTTTAATTTTAGATAATTTATATATGCATATATGTGCATATATATATGTATATTTGTGAAAGTCCCTCTGTGCCTATACTTTGTAGGGCATTTAAAAAATTTTCATTTTTTTCTTTGTAGGGCTTTTAGCAGAAAGAATGTTGTACTTTGTCAAAGGCTTTTTCTGTGTCTATTGAGATGATCATACTGTTTTGGATATTTTGGTTTTTAGTTACATTGATTGTTTTCCTAATGTTGAATCATTCTTGCATCCTTGAGACAAATTCCACATGATCATAATCAGTGGCCTTTTGGAAAAGTTGCTGTAGGCTGTTGGATGGTATTTTGTTTAACTTTTTGAGTCAGTGTTCATTACTAATGACTTCTGTTTTCTTTATACTGTTTTCTTTCCCTGTCTCTGGTTTAAGTATTAGGACTATATCTCATAAAAAAGATCCTGATAAGGTGCTTTCTTTTTCTGTTTTTGAGAATAACTTTTGAAGTAGGAATACTAACTGTTCTCTAAAAAATTGATAGAATCCTTAGGGGAATACAGGTGAATCAGGAGGTTTTTTTTTTTTAAATAGCTAGGTCTATTTTCTTTTTTAAGATTGAATTATTTAAGCTTTTTAACCAGTCTTCTGATAGTATGGGTATTTTATATTTTTGAAGGTATTCCTCTATTTCTTTTGAAGTATTTTCACTTTTGTTAGAATATAACTGTGTGTAATATGTTTTGGTTATTATTTTTATTTCTTCTGGTTTTGCTGTGATTTGATATTGTTAATTTGTTATTTTATTGATGTGATTTTTTTTGTTCTCTTTTTAACCATATTAGCTAAGGGTTTATAAATTTTATTGGTCTTTCCAAAGAACTAAATTTTAGTTTTATTTATAATTTCTATTTTTTGTTTCCAATTTATTTCTTCCCTTTTTTTGTACTCATTTTAGGTTTGTTTATTTGTAAGTTTTCTAATTTTTAAAAATGTTAACAGAAAGCTGTATGACATTCAGATCTAGTAAACGAGATTAAGGATATATGCATGAATGCTGCAAAATAAAGAAAAATGACTCAACATTCGATGAGCAAAGAACCTGTTGAAGGTGAAGAAAACAGAAGACCACAATACACCTGTTTCTAAGCAATTTGAAAGAGAAATGAGAAACATGAGAGTAAGTATGTGGCCTGCCAAGTAAAAGTAACGGGCAGAAAAGAAAAATTCTTATCCAAGAAACAGAAAAACCGAATATAGAATGAGAAAGCAAATAGAAGGAAAGGAAATCTAGATGAAAATAAGTGAAAAACAGTAACATTAGTAGAAAGCGCATACCTAATATGCAAGCAAAACATACTGATCTTAAAGACCAGGTACAGAGACAACTCCCAGAAGTATGTAACAGGACAAAAAAAAAAGCCCAAAAAAACACAAAAACAAAAAAATTCTTAGCATCATAATACAGGAAATAATAACAGAGAACTTCCAAGAACTTAAAAACATGGAAAATGGAATACAAATTAAAGAATTCCATGACATAGAACAGAAAGAAAAAGATGATTATACATGAAACTGCAAATCTATGTATATCTATCTGTTGTCTATCTGTAAAACTGTTCTATGCATCTATTTTATCAGTTCTTTCTCTGGATTCAGGTAGTGTCTTCCTTTATATATCCTTGGTAGTTAATTTGGGTGTTTATAATAGTAAAAATGAGGTAGTCACTCAAAGTTGTTCTTAAAATGGTATTGTTAGTGTGTACAATGTTCTCTTGGTTCTCTCAGCTTACTTTTAAGCTACCATCTTTCTTAATCCTCTTCTCTCTTTTCTCCTCTCCTTGTACTTGCTTGTTTAGTATAATGTATTTCTACACCAAAATGTGTGTGTGTGTGTGTGTGTGTGTGTGTGTGTGTGTGTGTGTTCAGTCCTCCTTGATTTGGTGCAGAGGAAAATGAAGTTCATATTTAGACTACTTCCTCTACCTGTTTCTCCACATTTGTATGGTTTTCTCATATACACTCATGACATGAGAGAACTTTGACCCTTTCATCTTTCTTCCCTAATATAATCCTTTTAGTTTTCTTTTTTCTCCTAAGATCATTAAAGTATAACGGAATTTTCTCATAACTTCTGCTTTATTTATTCCTGCTGTGACCTTGGATAAGGTTCTGATCCCATCTTTGAATGGTAGGTTATTTTCGTTTGTAATCCTTATCTTTTGTCTTCTGGAATATACTGTTTTACAATTCTAATCTCCTTTAGAGGTCTTATGTGACCCTGACTTACTCATTGATACTTCAACTCTTTCTGGATCCTTGTAATATTACTCCTTTGACCTAGAAGTTGTAAATTTTAGCTATGACATTGTAGTGAGTTTTCATTTTTAATGAGTTGACTAGTGGATTCTTTATTTTCACTTTGCCCTCTTGTTCTGATAGGTCTGGACCACTTTGTTTTATGATTTCTTGAAATATAGTATCCAGGCTCTTTTTGTGGTGATTGCTTTCAGGTAGTGTAATGATTCTTTAGTGTTCTCTCCTTCATATGTTTTCCAGGTAAGTTGTTTTTGATATGAAGATATGCTTGATATAGTCCATTCTAATTGTCAAGGAATCCTATCCTTGGTTAAGGTTTTGAACTTTTGTTATATCTGTTAATTTTCCTTTCATGTCTTTCCTCTGTAACCTTCATTTGTTTTCTGATTCTTTCCACTAGAGCCCTCCTTTCATTATAATATCATTTTAACTCTTTTTCTTCTAACTCTTGCTTCATTTCTTTGGAATTCTCGTTGACTTTGTGGCCAAATTGTGGGTTTTTTTGGAATTTGCTTGCATATATGTTGTAGTTATCCTCTTCTTCTGGTTTTGTGCCTTGAGTGTCCCTTTTCCATACTAGCTCTTTACTGTTGGCATCTTTTATTGTTGTTTGATCATCCTGCAAGTCTTACTTCATGAATTGGGACTTTGTATAGAGCCAGGCTCTATAAACTGCTGGAGGGTATATTATAGCCTTATTTGCTTCTGCTTTGGATACTCTGGGATCCATTTGTTGCTTTCTCTGAGTACTGAGTGCCAGTACCACCTTTGCTGCTTTTTTCTGTTTCAGATTTTTGGCTAGCACGTGGCCTCAAGTCAAGTCTGACTTGTATCCACAGCCCAACCCACTTTTTGCTCTTTACTGCAACTGCATGTCAGCTCCATGCTTAGTTGCTGGTCTGAGTCTCAGTTCTAGTATCCGAACAACAGTTGCTGGATGCTCCTGTTTTGCTCCCTGTGTAGGCAGTGTCAGGCCCAGTTCTTGCTAGATCTATAACTACTCCTTTTTCTAGTATATGGTCCTTGGCCATCTCCCTCTGCTGACTTGGTCTGGAAAAATGGTGATTTCTCCTTGGATTTCTTATGAGCACTTGGTCTGATGCTGTTTTTAGATCTTTGTTGGAGTAGTTGTGTGGGAGAGCTACTGCTTCCTCCTACTCTCATTTCTTTTCTGGTCTCACTAAGTTGTTTTTTAAACTGTAATTGTACAGTTGTATTTTTCCACTAATCAATTTGCTTAGCCCTCCAATTGTTTCCTTTGTATTATCTAACTTAACATTGCCTTTTCTTGTCAACTACTTAATCTGTATCCTTCATTTTGTATCCTCTTTAATTATCCTTGATTCTACTTATTTTACATCCTAGAAGTAAGAGTTTGGACCAGGATCTAGGCCTTTGTTTCCTTTATATCTTACTTACCTTCTCTTCCCAAGTTTAACTTCTGACCTATTTCATTATTCAAAATTCCTCCAAGTCAAATGTAAGATTTTTTTCTTATCTTTTTTTCCTTCTCTTGCTCCTTCTTCTACAAGCTTTCTCATGGAAGTACAGTGATTTGAAAAGAAATTCAATAAGTATTTATTTATTACAGTGCTTGTACTTACAGAGTTTTATATTCCATTGCGTGGATATAATGTATACAGATAGGGATAGTAAAAAAAGAAAATTGAGAAATGAGAGAGCACTAATAATTGGGGTGATCTAGGAAAGGCTTCATGTAAGAGATAGTTTCTAGTTGAGCTTTGAAGGAAAATAATGATACTAAAAAGCATAGATGTAGAGTGAGCATAGGGAACAGCTTGTGCAAATGCATAGGTGTGAGAGAGAGAATAAAAGTTCAGAAAACTGTTAGTAATCCAGTTGTACTTAAATGTAAAGTTATGAAGGAGAGTTTTATAAAATAAAGTCAGGTGCGTAGATGGGAACCAGATTGTGGAGGGTCTTACGCGCTAAGCTAAGGGGAGAATCACAGAAGGCTTTAAAGCAATATAATGGCATAATCAGATCTGTACCTTGGAAGCTATGTGGAAGGTAGATTAGAGAGGGGAAAGACTTAAAACTGGAAGACCAATTAGGAAGCTATGATAGCAGTACAGATGTAAGTTGATGAACATTTGAAATAAGGCTACTGCCCTATGACTGAAGAGGAGAGCATATAAGAGACATCAGTACAAGCTAGAAGACTTGGCAACTAATTAGATATGCTGAATGGTGGACAGGGGAGAAGAATGATTTTGAGAATGGTGAGATCCTTAACAGAAATAAGAAAGTTAGTAGGTAGAAGGAGCTGGGGGTTGTGTGGGGTTGGGGTAAGCAATAAGTTCTGGTTTGGACACATATTCAGTGTGAGAAGTTGGTAAGATATCCAGAAGATATTTAGTAGGAAGTCAGTGATGGGTGATTGGATGCTTTGTGTTAAGGGACAATATTGACTTGTCCCTGTACTATTGCTGATTATCTCCTCTAGAGCCCCCAAAAGGGCCATCACCAAAGGTACTGGACTGATCATAGACTTATCCTTTCCAAGCAAAATGTTCACATTCATCAAAAGTGCCATCCCCAAGGCAAAATGAGACTACCAGAGGAATTATGTCAACAAATTAGAGCTCTTTTCTGAGTATGAACAGTTTGTTATTAACTTGGAGGGAAAGTTGAGTCAATTGGCAACAGTGGAGCAGAAAAGGAGTTTTCAGAGATTTGGTATACAGCACTGCATTTGCTCATCTGCATCAGAACACTAAGACTGGTTTGATGCAAATGATGGAGGAATCTAGAAGCTGCTATGTGAAAAAGGAGAACTCCGCAGGATTTACCATCAGGATAGTTCATCTCTAAGAAGGCAGCATTTAATTCCATCAAAAGTAAAGTACGAGCAAAGCTTAGAGAGATGCAGGATTCCTGGCTCAGTAAGAAGGAAGATGAAATTCAGTTTTATGCTGATGGTAACAATCCAAAGAGATTTTATGATTCCTGGAAAGCTGTTTATGGACCACAAAAAATAAAAAGTGCATCAAAACTACTCGGTGCTAATGGGCTGAATACTTCCATAGTGTTCTCAACAGACTATCATCAATGCTGAGGCCATTGACCATTTACCTCAGGTTGAAGTCAATCCCTCCTTAGCTAACTGACAACTGAAAAAGAGGTTTTGAGGGCCATTAGGCTCCTTTCATGTGGCAAAGCACCTGATGCTGATTTTATGCCAGCTGAGCTTTACAAGGTAGGGGGACCATTGCTCATACAAAAACTGACTGAAACATTCCAGATTATATGGCAAGAGGAGGTTATCCCCCAGGAGTTCAAGGGTACCTCCATTGTCCATCTCTATAAAGGGAATAGATTGTCCTGTGACAATCACAAGGAGGTCTCTCTCTTAGTCACTGCAGGCAAAATTCTTGCTAGAGTCCTCCTTGATAGGCTGATCCTTTACCTGGAAGGTGGTCATATACTTGAGAGCCAGCATGGCTTCAGAAAGAGCTGAGGAACAGCGAATATGGTGTTTGCTGCCTGACAACTCCAGGATAAATGCCAGGAGCCGAACAGAGATTTGTACACAACATTTGTAGAACTGACCAAGGCCTTTGACACTGTTAGTTGTGAGAACTTAGGGTTGCCCAGAGAAGTTCATCAGTATTGTATGTCAGTTTCATGATGGCATGTTTGCCTGGGTTCTGAATAGTGGACCATGCCCTTGTGCCTTTCCAGTCACCAATGGAATGAAATGGAGCAATGTGCTTGCTCCCATGCTTTTTAGTATGATGTTTTCAACCATGTTGTCAAATGCTTTCAATGAGGATGAACAAGGCATCAAGGTCAACTACCGTACTGATGGTAAGTTCTTCAATTTGAAAAGGCTACAAGCCAAGATCAAAGTGGAGGGAGTGTTGGTGTGTGATTTTCTGCTTGCAGATGATTGTGCACTCAATGCAGCCTTTGAAACTGAGAAGCAACTGAGTATGGATCAGTTCTTTGCTTCCCAACCTAATTTTGGCCTAATAATCAACACCAAGAAAACACAGATACTTCATCAGCCACTACCACACTACAAATGTAACCAACATTTTCTGGTTACAACAAATGAAGAAGTTTTGAATGCTGTTCACTTACCTTCGTAGTGTACTTTCCAGGGATGTATGCTTTGACAATGAGGTTGACAGATGCATTGCCAGAGCTAGCTCAGTGTTTGGGAGAGAAGAGGTATTGGACTGACTACCAAAATGAAGGTCTACAGAGCTTTTGTGCTTACCTCATTGTTATATGCTTGTGAAACTTGGACAGTCTACCAGCTCCATGCCAGGAAACTGAATCGTTCCATTTGAACTGTCTTAGGAAGATTGTGAAGATCACCTGGCAGGATAATATACTGAGGTCCTTACTCAAACTAAACTGCCAAGCATTCAAACTATGCTTCAGAGAGTGCAACTCTGATGGACTGGCCATGTTGTTCAAATGCATAGTGTATGTGTGCCCAAAAGACTATTTTATGGAGAACTCACATGGACTAAGCAATCACATAGTGGTCAGAAGAAGTGATACAAGGACACCTCTTGTCCTCTCAAGAGCTTTGGATTTGATTGTAGAACATGGGAGGCACTGGCACAGGACCACTTAGCATGGCATGTCCACATCAAAAAAGGTGCTGTGCTCTATGAGTAAAGTAGAATTGAAACAGCACAAAGGAAACATAGGATGCACAAATTTGGAGTAGCCACCACATATGTTCATATGGACTATCTGTGCTCAATCTGTGGTAGAGTATTCTGAGCTCATACTGGTCTGATCAGCCACAGTCATACATATTGAAAATTCACTTTATCATGGTGATTTCATTTTGGTCCTCTTCGAGAATGAAGGACAACAACCAACCATCTTCATTAATAAATTCCTTTTTCTGTAATACTTTTTCTAGTTGTCTATAAGTCAGTAATGGGACTTTTATATAGACTTATATTTTAAACTTTCAATGGAAAAAAATCAGTATTCTAGGAAATAGCTTCCTTTTATGTCTCCAATCACTTCTTTCATGAATCCTTCTTTAATTTCCATCAGAGTTTCTTTGTGGCAGTAGTACAGAAAAATCTTTTATATATTCAGGCCTTCTTTTGTACTAATAGAAGTATTTCTTTTTCCCTCATCTCCTTGATCCAGTGAATTTTCAATATGTATCATTTTGTCCTCTTTCTGGATATCTTCATAGCTATTCATATGTCTGATTCTTGCCCATTGTGTTTCAGTTTTTTGTAAGCCCCCCTTGCCCCTTTATATCAATTTATGGAATCCTTCAGTTTCTTGTAGAAAGTTCTTTCTGTGACTTTTTTGGCTTCAGTGTGCCTTTTCTTGGTCACTTTTCTACCTTTATTCTTTAATGTCTTTTAAACATACCTTTCTAAAACTAAAGCAAGCTTTATTTCTTTTTCTTTCTCTCCCTCTCTTTCCTCCCTCCCTTCCTTTCTTCCTTCCTTCCTTCCTTCCTTCCTTCCTTCCTTCCTTCCTTCCTTCCTTCCTTCCTCATTGTCATATCCAATGACTCTCTTTCTCCGGAGTTTAAGTAAAAAATGTTTAGCAAAACAGATCAAAACATTGGCCATATCTGAAAGCGTGTGCCTCTGTCTAGTCTACCACCTCTCTCCTGAAAGGCAAGAGGCATGCGTTGCCATCAGTTCACTGGAGGTCAAGATTGTGCACTGAATCATCAGTTTTCTAAAGTCTTTCATTGTTGCTTTTATTTGTATTATTGTTATCAGTGTGTAAATTGTTTTTTTTATTCTACTTATTTTATCATGTACCAACTCATACAAGCCTTCCTTCAAGTTTCTTTGAGTTTTTCATAGTCATCAGTTCTTACAGCTCAATTATAGCCCTTTACATTTATTTTACAACAGTTTTTCAACCATTTCCCAGTTAATGCATACCCATTTTGTTTCCATGTCTTAATTATTACAAAAAAACGTTGCTCATAAATATTTTTGTATATAAGGGTTATTTTATTCTGTTTTTTTTTTTTTACCTCAGGGGTAAATATCTTTAGTGGCATCACCGAGTCAAAGTGTATGTACATTTTAGTGTCATTTCAAATTTAAACTAAACAGTTTAAAAGTTTTTTTTCTTAAGCTATCTATGTTGTCTGTCTTCCCTTAGATATATAGAATGTAATTTCTTTTTCTGGGAAAGTGGATCAATATGCATAATTAATTTCAGCCCCTTTCTTGAGTCATATGTTCTATTTTCTTCTATTCCCCATTACATTGTTTTTAAGCCAGAAATATTTTCTCAGTGTGATACAATTCTGAACATTTGGGTAATATTCAGAACTACAAATATTTCTTTTACTGACTTATGTACATATGATATATATCCATATATATATATATATATGTATGTATGTATTCCTAAAATGCTATAGAAATTCTTTTTGAAGTCCAGATTTTTAAAAATGCTCTTGAAATGTTCTTTTATGCTGTCATTTCCTCATTGCTTTATTGTCATGTGGACTTTTTTTCCTCATGTACTATTACAGAAGTAGTATAACCACTGGCCTTCAAAATATTCTTGTGCTTTATTTTCCATTCTCCCCTTCTCTTCTCCCATTCTCTTATATCAGTAAGAATCTCTTTCCACATTTTAAAAATCTTATTTATTTCAGGACACTATTTAAACCTAACTATTCCCTTACCATGATCCCCAT
Source organism: Potorous gilbertii (assembly GCA_028658325.1). Lineage (NCBI taxonomy): Eukaryota > Metazoa > Chordata > Mammalia > Diprotodontia > Potoroidae > Potorous > Potorous gilbertii. The sequence continues at coordinate 376,096,155 of CM053770.1, read as the reverse complement.
TCATTTTTTAATCCTTCCTTTCACTTGTCTAATACAAACTCCTTATACTTCAAACTGGTTACTGCTGTACACACAGAACTCCTCTCTAGTTCCTGCCATCCTGCTTCTCTCCGCCTCATCGACTTTCCATCTCACTTCAAATCTCTGTAGAAAACATATGTTCTCCCTTGTCTATAGCTCTTAATTTCTCTTTTCCACTGCTATTACTTTCTCTGTAATTGTATTATTTAACTTTGTAAAGCATTTTAGAATATGAACGATGCAGTTGAAAATAAAGTTGTATTATAATAGAATCATGTAGTATAGAACAAATTGCTTTCCAAGGAGAGTAGAAGTCTCATGGTACAAATTAAAATGATTTTGTTTTGTACTCATTGGCTGCTAGTTTAAAACTTCAATTTATTTTAGAGAATTTGTCATCCCTCTAAACAATGTTGGAAGAAGGTGATAATCTAAGGAGGTGATGTAAGAAGGCCACCTGAATTCTAATTCTAGTTTACTGTATGATCAGACAAAATAATTATCTCCATACGCTTTATTAAGTGGATATAAAAATAATAGTAACCTTGTCCACATATTGTGAACTTAGATTACCATACTAATTGGACAAAATCCTATTACTGTAATAAAAGTACCTTGAAGGGGAAGTTTGGGCACACATTTTTAAAGGATTATAAAAATCTTTTTTTTTAAGAACGTGAAGAAAATGCTCTAGAAAGTATCAAAGTGATATTTTGTAATCACTCCTTTCACAAAAATCAGTGTACAAATTTCTGCTTGTGTATATACCCTTAGATAAATAAGTAACTTTGTCAATGGATGCGCTCCTAATTCCGATATTCCTATTCAAACTACTGTGTCCTTTGCAGATTACATTTTGCCACTTAGTGTGCCTAAGCTGGTCATCACAAAATGTTGCTATGCCTGCCTGAGGAAAAGGCCAGAAATAATATGGACAGTTTTGAGGTATACATCAGTAATTTGATTTAATTCAACACTTGTTACATGCAAGGTACTATGGTAGGTTCTGGGGATGTAAAGACACAAATTTAACAGTTTTTGCCCTCAGTCAGCAAACATTTATTAAGTATCCATTAAGTTCCAGGCGCTGTGGTATACTCTTTGGATGCAAAGACAAAAGTGAAACAGGCCCTACCTGCCCATAAGGAATTTACAGTCTATCTAGGGAAGATAACATATACCTATACATATACCTATAATATGCCTATACCTATACATACATACACATACATATATGTGTGAGTATATATAAATGTGTGCATGCATATATATATATATATATATATATATAGATAGATAGATAGATATAGATAGATACACAGATACATTCAAAATAGATACAAGATAACTTGAGGGGAAGGGCACTAGTAGCTAGAGGTACTAAGGTAGATTAGGGAAGGCATGTAAAAATGTGGTACTTGAGTTGAATCTTGAAGGAAAGTAGGGAAACACACAAGGAAAAGAGAGAGGAGTGCTACATATGAGCAACAACAAAAAGGCTAAATAAATACCACAGGATGCATGAAAATAAGCACTGTGTTATAGTACTGAGTATAGGATGGGGCCAGGTTGTGAAGGGCTTTAAATGCCAACCTGTTTATGTTTTATCCTATAGGTAATAAGGAACAGTGATGTTTATTGAGTTGAAGAGTGACATGATCAGACCAATACTTTAGGAAAATCACTTAGGTGGTTATATGGAGGAAGGATTGGAGGAAGGAAAGACTTGATGCAAGGCAACCAATTAAGAGGTTTACTGTTTCAGGCAGAAAGGTGATGAGGACTTGAACTAGGTTGGTTACTGTGCCAGTAGAAAAAGGGGATAAATAAATGTGAGAGATGTGGAGATAGAAATGTCAGTATTTGGCATAAATATATGGGAATGAGTGAGCCTGAGGAGGCAAAGATAACCCTATGTTTGTGAACCTGAGTGACTGGAAGGATGGTGATTCCTTCGACTTAAATAAAGTGATATGTAAGAAGAGTATGTTTTGAGGTAAAGGTAATGAGTACTGTTTTGAACATGTTGATTTTGAAATGTCTGTAGACTTCAAACTGGAAATGGCCAATAGGCAGTTGGTAACGCAGATCTGGAACTCAGGAAGGAGACTAGGAATGGACATGTAGATTGGGAGTCATTGGCAAAATAGTAGCAATAACAGAGCAGAAACAACAGCAGTAATAACCTAGGCAAACTGGCATGAGAGAGAAGAAGAGAAAAGGAGAAGAAAAGAGGACCACAGATAGAAGCCTGTACGCTTACAGTTAGAAAGTAGCGTTTGTATGATGATGCTTCAAAGAAGACAGAGGAGCGGTTAGACAGTTACTTGGGAATGTAAGTATAATGAAAGATAACTTGAAGAGTGAGAGAAAGCACTGGCTGCTTAGAATGTGGGGAAGGCATCAAAGAATAGGTGACACTTGAGCTGAGCCTTGAAAGAAAAGAATTCTAACAAGAAATGATGATGGAATACCTTTCATTCATAGGAAATGGCATAGGTAAAGGCAAGAGGTGGAAGATGTAATGTTCATTTCTGGGAGCACCTCATAGGTGAGTTAGGCTAGAGACTATAGATATTGTGAAGGAGAATAATGTGAAATATTTTTAATCTAGAAATATAGATTGGAGTCAGATTTTAAAGATTCCTGAATACTAAGCAAATGACTTTGTATTTTATCTGGTAGGTGGTAGGAAACAACTGAAAAATTTTGAATAGGGGTTAGACCTGTGTTTTGGTAACTGTGTGAATCATGGAGTTCAGATGGTAGAGGCCCAAAGCAGGGAAACCAACTAAAGAGACTCTAATTGTAGTCTAGGTAAGAGATGTGGTCCTGAACCAGCATTGTGGCTGTGAGATTGGAGAGAAGAAAGGGATAGCAAGAGAGGCTATAGAAATATAATTCTATCCATCTGTTCCTCTAAAACTATGTTCTGCCTCCTTTTTTCCTCTCCTTTTTTGAGTAAACTAGTGGTTACTTTATTTCCTCTTTTCTGTGCCTTTTCACCCTGATTGATTCTCTGTGTCTATAATTTTTTTTGTCTTACATTTACCAAGTTGCTTCACCTCTGTGAGCCTCAGTTACCTCATTTATAAAATGGAACAATACTTATACTGTCTACTTCACACAGTTATCCTGAGGAAAGTACTTTTTAAGAGGGAGTTTCTTTTGTTGCTGTTAATTTTATAGAATGGCTAGAGTCAATGAAGGATGCTTAAAACTAGGCTTAAATATTTTATTTATCTTTTTGTTTGAGTGATTTGTTTAATTTACAAAAAGTCTAATTCACTTCTTTTATAATCTTATTCATCATCATGGAAAGCATGCTCAAGTGAAAGGTTTTAAAAGTAATCATTGTGAGATATCCTTTTAGCTTGAACTCAGATCTTTTTAGTTATTACAAGAGCACTACTGTAGAAATGCCTTATAAATGTAACCAACATGTACAACCTTCACCCAGAACTTCTCTTATTCTACTTTAGAGAATTTCTGCTGCAAAGAAATCTTATTAATGTAATTGATATGGGAAGGTCTTCATCTAGACTTTTATAGACATCGGAGTATTCATACTGGAGAGAAGCCTGGGCAGCTGGGTGGTGCAGTGGATAGTATTGCTCCTAGAGTTGGGAAAATCTGTGTTCAAGTATGGATTCAGACACTTAATATGTGTGCAACCCTGAGCAAGTCACTTAACCTGTTTGTTTCAGTTTCTTCCTCTATAAAATGAGGGTAGTAATAGCACCTACCTCCCAAGATTGTTGTGAAGATCAAATGAAATATTAATTTAAAAATGCTTAGCATAGTGCCTAAGCACATATATTAAGTGATATATTAGCTATTATCATTATTACCATGTGTAATAAGAATTATTACAACTCAAATATGTTGTTGCTTCATCAGTAGAACAATTACTTACTTGCTATCCTATCTTCCTCCAGATATTTTCCTCAGTTGTCTCCTATACTTTAAACTTCACTTCATTTGAGGATTTATAATTCATTTCTTTTTTTAATTTGTTTTTAGTGTTCCACAATCACTACCATACAACCTAGATTTTTTTCTTTCCCTCTCTCCTTCTCCCTTTCCCCCTCCCCCCTTCCTCCCTGAGATGGCATACAATTTTATGTAGGTTCTATATATACATTCCTATTAAATACGTTTTCACCATAGTCATGTTGTATAGAAGAATTAAAATGACTGGGAGAAATCATATAACAAACCAAAATGTAACACAAAAGAAAATGATCTGCTACAATCTGTGATTGAATTTCATAGTTCTTTTCCTGGATATGGAAGGCATTTTGCCCTAAAAGACTGTTGAGAATTTTTTAAGTCCTTGCATTGAAATGAAGTTCTGAGTCTGCTGGAAAAAATCCTTGCACACTGTGGTTGTTACTTTTGGTTCTGCTACTTTTGCTCAGCATCAAATCATATAAGTCTTTCCAGCCCTCTCTGAAGTCTTCTTATTCATCATTTCCTATAGCCCGATAGTATTCTGTTACATTCATATACCATAATTTATTCAGCCATTCTCCAATTGATGGGCATCCCCTTGATTTCCAGTTTTTGGCCACTACAAAGAGTACTGCTATAAATATTTTTGTACATGTGGGGCCCTTTCCCATTTTTATGATCTCTTGGGGATACAGTCCTAGAAGTGGTATTGCTGGGTCAAAGGGTATGCACATTTTTATATCCCTTTGGACATAGTTCCAGATTGCTCTCCAGAATGGTTGGATAAGCTCACAGCTCCACCAACAATGAATTAATGTTCCAAATCTCCCACCTCCTCTCCAACATTTTATTGTTCATTTCTACTAGACATCTGTCTAGCTACCTATTCTTGCTTCAGTATTCATCTTTGAAAATCTGAGTTGGTTGATAAGTTCCTTAAGCATCCTCCTTGACCTCTTTAGACAACTTCCTTTTTATTCTTCCATTAATTAAATATTTTTTCTTGTTGTGTCTTTAGAATTTCATCCTTGAGTGCAAAAAAAAAACCCCATAGTATTTTTTCTGATATATTTCCATTTCTCCTGGTCTAATAGAATTTTAGACCATGGGATCTTACATATCTTTATCTTTCTTTCCAGAAGGTCTTTAGTATATTCAGGTGATAACATTGCTTTTGTTTTTGCCTCTGTTGTTCTTCATCTAAATATTCTCCACTATGCTTTCCCCTTCCAGTTCCTAGATTTACTTATGTGGGCATATCAAGATCTTTTTAATATTCAAAATTACTCTGCCTTCCTTTTACTTATACTGTTTATTTTGTTGTTTTTTGATAATGTGTGCTGTTCCATTTTATAATCCAAGCATGGGACTCACTGATCCTCATTGACATCTAAGAGATCAAATTTAGGTGACACAGTGGATAGAGAGTGGGGATTGGAGTTAGGTAGACCTGAGTTCATGTCTGGTCTCTGAAACTAGCTTTGTGACCTTGATTAAATTACTTAACCTCTGATGCCTCAGTTTCCTCAGATCTGCCTCACAGGTTGTTACGATGATCAAATGAGATAATACTTGTAAGTCCTTATAAAGCACTTGACACAGTGCTTGGCACATGTACATGCTATTGTTGTTATTGCTTTGATTGTTATAAATTTTCCTTCTTATGTTAGGGTTTCTAATTCATGATGCCTCTTAAGCCATGCTTTCTGCATTTGTGTGCAGAGAACCGAACCTGTGGGTTTTATTACTAGCTCTATTTATGCATTTTGTTTTCTGTTAACTTCTGTATATTTCAGGTGCTATACTTTCTGCATTGTAATTAACACTATTGTAGTCTCTTCTTGGTGGATATACATTGGCACATTTCTCTCTGCCCCATCTTTTTCAGTTTAAAGCTATCTTAGATTCCCAAGACTCTAGACAGTTCTCACTAGCCCTTGTTAGGTATTCTTCATCCTTAGCTGGGGCGCTTTTCATTCCTATGGTGATGCTATGGCTTAAATTTTTACAAAAACTTCCCAAATCTGTTTTTCCTTGCCTTTGATGCATGGTTAAAACACTACTTGTACCTCTAAGGTGTTAAGTTTTCTTCCAAAAATTCCACACTCTGGGGCAGTGCTTTCTTGGTTTCTTCCAGCAATATCATTTGTACCCATGGAAATTACCAGAATTGGATAGTAGTCACCTACTTTGATAAATCTTGAGAGGCTTTCTGTTCCATCTTGATTGTTGTTCTCTGGGAAGATAGCAAACCTCTGTTATCAGGTCAACAAATAGGTACCTTAATACCATACTATAAGGAAATCACCAACTACTATTGTCATCTTTTCCCCTGACCCTTACTGTATTATCTTGGGCATTTAATTTTTCATTCCTTGAAGGACATTCATTTCATTCTTTCTTGCAAAATACAACTTCCTTTTCATCTGGAAAAGCCTTAAATTTGTTTCTGAGCTCCAAGTGTCTTGTGATCTTTTTGGTATCACTTTCTACTTTGTATGGCATTCCACCACTCCCTAGTCTCCTAACATACGTCTGAAATATCTTTTGCTTCTTTAGATACTTTTTTCTCCTTTTGTTTTCAACCTGAAATTCTTTTTTATGTTTTGCCTTATTTTATTTGTTTAGCAAATATTTTGTTATCTCTCACAGCTGGGAGTGTGGAGAGGTATTTCTCAATCCCCTTCTTCTAGGAGAGTAGCCAACTTGCACTTCATTTTTTAAAATAAATTTTATCAATTTTTTTCTTTTAGATTACTAAAATCCCCCCTGTAGATAACAGTTACTTTGACCAAATCATAAACACCAGCATGACACATTAGAGTGAGAAATTCTTTTTCTTTTTCAAGTTCAACAGTAGTCAAGACTTTACTTGTGAAAATCAGTTCAACTTAATGGGATCATGTAGATAACTTTAAATATTATCTTGTAACTGTACATAATCATTGTTTCTATATATATATTAATAGTAAGGTGAATATTTATTGAAGAGTTTAGATAATCTGTGACTTAAAATACAATTGATAGTTATGAAATAAGGACATGTAAAATTCATTTACCAATCTAATAATTCTTAGGTCATTTGATTTTGTAAGTTGGAAATAGAAAATACCTGTTATTTATTATTAGCAAATCCCAAACTTTTGTTTTTCAGATGAAAATAATTATTTCTGCTTCTACATGTGAAATCTGCATAGAACCTAGAGTATTCCTCTATTCTGGACCTATGGATGAGTGCCAACTTCTGAGTTTCTTTTGGGTATCCTGTGATTTTCACATGTGGGGTAAGTGATTTCTAGACAAACTGGCAGCCTAGCATAAAGTGCTTTAACAAATAATACTAAGAATTATAAGTTAAAACTTTCTGATGATCTTTAATTTGTAAGGAAGTTAATTTATTAAGTCTTGATGAAATATGAACTTCAAAAAACTATATGCCTTTGATGTAAAATCTGTGCCATATAAGTTTGGAAGATAATAGTAGCTAGTCATAGAGACTGTTAAAATTTGAAATTGTTTCTATTTGAAAGACAACTTTTTACATCAGTTTTGTTTTAGATCAAGTACTTATGTAACACACACTATTTATTACATATATTAACTAAGTAGTAAATTCAAAGACTGTTTCTTAAAATATGCTTACAGATATAACACATAAAGAAAAAAGATTTCTTGTTATTAGCACACTACTTATTATCTACATATTTTGAAGATATAGTTTCTGTGCAAACTTAAAAATGAATAAAATTAAAACTCCACTTAATAATAGTAGATTGATTAAATATATTGAAGCTATCAAATCTTTAGTCTGTGTGTTGACTAATTTGACAATTTTGGGTTTTCTGACAACTCAGATCAAAAGACAGCCTATTTATTTAATTTTTGATTATGCTTTTCTGACCTGTTTAAATCATTGTGCTTTACTTAGCACTTTTCTTTTTCAGATCCTTCAAAGAGTTAAAACACCTTACTGAGGACACCTGACCTTTAGAACCATCATAATTCATATCTAGATGTCACCAGTGTTTCCCATGTTAACAGTTTTGACTATGTTTTATTATATATGCCTTCGGCGCCGAGCCAGGACAGCTACAAGAGGAGAAATGATGAACAGCCGGAGAACTATTGAATCAAACAGCCGAACTTTACCTATTAATTCAGAAGTAGTCCAGTATGCCAAAGAAGTATTGGATTTCAGTTCCCATTATGGCAGTGAAAACAGTATGTCTTACACTATGTGGAATTTGGCAGGCATACCAAATGTATACCCAAGTTCTGGAGACTTTACTCAGGCTGCTGTGTTTCGGACTTATGGAACATGGTGGAATCAGTGTCCTAGTGCTTCCTTGCCATTCGGAAGAACTCCACAAAACTTTCAGAGTCAGGACTATGTAGAACTTGCTTTTGAAGAACCAGTATATCCTACAGCTGTTCATGTTCTGGAAACTTATCATCCTGGGGCAGTTATTAGAATTCTGGCTTGTTCTGCAAATCCTTATTCCCCAAATCCACCAGCTGAAGTAAGGTAAAACTTCATTCAACAATATAAGCAAAATAATCAAAACCAAATTGTTGTAGTTTTACTTTTAGACTATAAATATATGCATATATTTATTTATGGAAATATGCCATGTTATGCTTAAATGAATTTGTTTTAGGTTTTCTTTAGCTTCTTTATAGGAGAAGTGAGCATTCATGTAAATTACTAATCTTGAGATTTAATGACTTCTTCATATGAGGCATTTGCTGATACCATTTCCTTTCTGGCTTAAAACATAAAAACTTACCCTCTAGAGTAAGATTCTAGTAGCAAAATGACTATGACAAATCTAGGAGAGAGCATTTGTCATTGTGTTGGTGCATCAGAGCTTAAGTCTGTGTTGAGCTCCTGTAATAACCACATCTGCCATTTGGAATACATTTTTTCAAGACATTTATTTAATTTAGCCTTCCTGAGACAAATACAGTGCCATATTCAGTGTACAGTGCTGCTTCTTAGGCTAAATTGACTTTAAACCAAGGGTTGTTGTCTTGAGCTCCTTGGACCCCCAAGGGCTCTGTGGGTAGATTTCAGGGAATCTTTGAAGTTGGTTTGGAAAAAAAATAGATCTTTATATTCACTAATCTCCAATCAAAATATAGCATTTCCTTCAATTGAGTTAAAAAATGTTTTTAGAAGGGGTCATCCATAGACTTCACCAGACTGTCATAAAGGTCTTTAATACAAAAAAGTTAAGAACCCTTGCTTTAGATATTTTGAGCTGTATGTGCTTAAAGCCTTTTTCATTTTTTCATCCTATTTTCAGCTCTAAATAGCATCATATACCTAGTGTATCTAAGCCATGCCATTTTTTTCTTGTCCCAAATGTTCTCAGTAGGGTTTTTTATACGATTTCTTGCATGCAAATCTTCCTTCGTAATATTCCATAACCTTTTTATAACAAACACTCATATCTCTATTGCCCTTTGAGTCACTTAGAGTTTTGAGTCTTCTGATATTTACTTTTATATAATCATTCAATCAATAAGCATTTATTAAGCACCTACTATATTCTAGACACTGTGCAGAAAGAATATTTGTATTCAAGAGATGAATTTCTAACAATCAAATAGCTTAAAATCAGTGAAAGTATTATAGCTTTCTAAATAAGACAGAGACTACTGAGTTTTTGATGTTCAGTTCATTATTTATCTTCAACATTTATGCAAGATATGCATATTAATTGAACTAGCTTAGTGGATTGAACTAAATCTAAAAGTCAAAGTCAAGGCAATATGCATTTTTCATCTTTGTTTTTCCAGTATAGGTGTTTAAACTGATGTTTTTGTAATAGAGTTTTCATTGAATTTTTTCAGTGTTCTGGAGTTTAATGAAATTAGCACCATATTATCTACAAATAGGAGGATTTGCAGATAACATTCTCATGATTATTAGGGAATTGTTTTTCTCTTTGGACTTGGAGCAAGACATCATCTGTGATACTGTTGAATACCCCAGATAATCCAGTGAGTAGCTGCATCACCAGGACAGCATCCTTGGATGTCAGGACAGGAAATCACAGATTGTTTTTCCTCTTCCACAAGCCAGCCAACTATCATCTAATTGCTATTTCTCATTTTTGGTTGGATGCCGACACTGTCCTCTCCTCTCACCTCCACCCTCACCCCCACCTCTGTCGGAATATCTTAGAGCCCAACTCTACTCTGAATCTTGGAGCTACTATCCTCTTAGTTAGGGACCATCTGCCTTGCCATTGCTTCCCAAGTTTCTTGAGGCCTTGGCTTTTATCCATTCCTGGCTAGAACCTAAATACACCCATGCCTTTCCATTTTCCATGAATTGAACCCTTCTTTATGTATCCCTAGCTCTTAGCATCATGCTTGACATGTATTAAGTGCTTAATAAATGTTTTTCCATTCTAGTCCATACACACAAACATATACATATGTACATGTGTGTGTATATATATACACACATGTATGTATGTATCCATCCCTGTTGTTTCTCTCACTTAATGTTAATTCTTTGCAGATTGTTAAACAGAATTATGATTATAACCCCATCTCTTGTAGAATCTTCTAATATTTTGACAAATGTGAAAAAGACAATCTACAAAGAATATGAAAAGGACTTTTAAAATGCATCTTGTTCTGTTAATATACACACGCACTCCTGTAGCACACACATATTCTGTTGGTATACATATATAGTACACATATGTATATTCTATGCATATATGTATGTGTACACACATACATAATATACATATGGATGTTTGTATGTATGTATGTATGTATGTTCCCCAAAATAAAGAAATAGAACAAATATATTTTCATTGTCTATACCTGTTAGTTTGGAGACTTAGATGTGGTGTGCTATAAAAATTGTTACAAAACTTTGCGTAATTCTATCTCAGGTATTCATCAAGGATGCTCCTGATACATGTATAGTATCATATCATAAAAATTTTATGGAGATGAGAAAGCAATACAAACAAGCCAGTAGTTTCTAATGTTTTCTTAATAACCAGGAATGCAGCTCAGAAACAGAATGTGTTTTGTACCAAATTCAGACTCTTACATTGTATTTGCTTTGGAGGATAGTATGGTTCAGTGGAAAGAGCACTACATTTGAAGTCATAAGACCTGAGGTTGAATACTGAGTCTTTCAGTTATTTCCTTTGTAGCCTTTGGAGAGGTCATTTAAAATCTCTGGTCCACAGTTTTCTCATCTATGAAAAGAGAGAGTTAGATAGCTTAGGCTACAACTTTTTTTTTTTTTTGGTAAAAAGTATTATCAGTTAGTAAATATTAAGTATTTACTAAGTGTCACACACTGCACTGAGGACTGTGGATACAAAGGAGTGTTAAACCAATATCTGACTTCAGTGATTTCACTTTCTAATGGGGGAAACAACATGCCAGCAACTATGTAAAAATGATATGTACAGATGTACAGGTAGTTTCAGAGGAAAGTCACTAGTATTCAGAGGAACTGGGAAATGCTTGCTCAAAGTGAGATTTTAGGTGACCTGGAGGAAGCCAGAGAAGTTCAGAAGTACAGCTGAGGAGGAAGAACATTCTAGATATGGGAGATAGCTTATAAAAAGTCATGAAATCAGGAATTGGAATATCTTGTGCAAGAAACAGCCAGAAGGCCAGATTCACTGAATGATAGAGTACATGGAGGGGAATAAAGTGTAAGAGGACTGGAAAGGTGGGACAGGGATAGATTATGAGCAGATTTAAAAGCCAAATAGAGAATTTTATATTTAATCCAAAAATAATAAGGAGCTTCTCAAATTTATTGAGTAGGTTGGTTGATGTGGTCATTGAAGAGGCAGATAACAAGTAAAAACTTTTTTTTAATATAGCAAGAAAAAAAGATGCCATATGTATACTTAACTCTTTCTCAAAGCTTCTAGATAGTATATATGTCTTTTTAGTAGTTAGTTTGGGAGTTCATATGTATATTTCCTGTAAGCATGTTTAAGATATTTGAAAACCACACCCAAAGACTTAGAAGGCAGCATGTGACCTTGAGGGCAGCAGGTTCCCCACCTCTGCTTCTTAGTCCTCTAGAATATGGCCCTTTGAATCCAAACTTCACAGAATAAGTCTTTTTTTAAAGGATTCGAGGACTTGAGGACCTAAAGGGTCATGTGTGGTATTATTAGAAGAAAAAGTCTGCTTTTTTAGTAGAAATACTGAGGGAAAAAAAGGGGAAGGAGGAGGAAAAATAATTGGTATATTGCTGTTTCCCTCTATTCCAGAATACAAATCCTGAGTAGTGGGGGAGATCTGTCTACTGCTCCTTCTTACCATCTCTACTCAGTTCCCCAGACTTCATCCCTTTTTCAGCTGTTCTAAGTTATTCTACAATCTACAACCCAGCCTCCAACCCAGAAACAATAATTTTGACTCTCACCCATCTTCAGACCATTCCTGCATCCCAAGGGAGCCATGACCAGAGTTCTTTTTCCATTGATGTACATTACTAGGACTATATCAGAGAATATATATTCCTGAGATTCCAAATGTACTTTCCCTTAGACTCATTATTACAGTTGATAGAGTGCTGAATTTTAGGTGCATTAAGGGTTAAATGCACCTTTTTGGACTAGCCTGGGAACCTAGATACTATTTATATTTTCTATGGGAATATGTCTTGAATTCACAGAAATCCACTTTATAATGAACTTTTGGAGGGCAGCCTGTTGGAGGTTTCCTGTATAATTCGTTCATTACTTTCAAACTACCTTCCTAATTTAATACAAACTACTTTTATTATTTATGAATTAATAAGAAAAAATTGAATATGCAGTTTTTATTTGGGAATTGGGAAGTAAGTTGTTTCAAATCCCTTTGTGTATTTGTTATATAGAATCATAGAATGTTAGAGTTGGAAAAGACCATCTTCATAGGACCCTTGTGGGTTTTTTTAACGTTTGCTACAAAGTTGCCTATGTTTTACTTGAAAACTTGAAGAATGTGTAATAGTATCTTTCCAGCAATCACTTAACCTCCAAAAGTTGATGGCTGCATAACTGATTTTGAGTATAAATCATGCTCTTAGGTTTCTAGCTGAGAGTTGCACAGTGTCTGATTGTGATTCAAGTTAATATTAATTTATTTACTAATTTATTCTCAAAATTTGCCTACCAATTTTTTTTTACTTTATTCCACAACTCATCACCAAAACTCTTTTAAGTAAAAACATCAGTGATTAGTATGCATATTCCAAAGTCATAGTATAGGTCTTGCCCAGTTGTTTAATCATAGCATATGATTTGTGTTCATCTCAGCACCTCTATGAAAATAGTGTATACGGTGGGGCAAGACAGACCAGGCATTTTGTAGTGGGGCCTATATTTGGTGAAACAAAACCTTAACAGATTACATATATTTCTGTCTTTATTTTCTCATTTAGTCTAGTTGTGATAGCTTGAAAATTGGTGAAAGTGATGGTGGCGAATATGCAAAAAAACTGGGTGTGGTATTATCACCCTGTATTCTGAGTACACATTTGTGCCTGTACAGATTCCATTAATCCACTGGAACTTCATGACTGTTATGTGAAATAACATTATATTTAATATGAAGCATAATATGACCAAATTTAAGACAAACCCAAAACTTACTCAGTGGAAACTACAAGAGCAAGTTACTTTTCTCTAATCATTTTGTTTGCAAGTCATTGCTTTAGACACTGTTACAGATACTGAATGATATTGTTGGATCACATTTTGGATATTCTCTCCTGTATGGGTTTTTGTAACACTGTTCTGTTGTGGTTTTCTTAACAGCTAGCTAGCTCTTCATTTTTAGTCTCTTTTGCACAATCAATATCCATGTCCCTCTGCCTGAGTGAGTGTACCTCCAAGCTCCTCTTCATGCTCTCTGTATTCTCTCTTATGGTTCTCTTGTCAGCTTCTATGGCTTCAATTAATTTTTCTTTGCAATGTTAATTGATTCCTAAATTCACCCCTTTTCTCTCTGCTGGACTGTAGTTCTTTGTATTTAGCAATCTGCTTGACAACTCTTCTTGGATATTTCCAATTCAGTATGTCCACAACTATCCACACACCCTCCTCTTAAGTTCCTTAGTTATGTTTCTATTGACATTATTTCCATTCTTCACCACCAAATTTGCAGGTAAGCACTATTATTGACTCTTAATCTTTATTGGCCCCAATAGTGTACCATTTCAGTACATCTTCATCTCTTCTATTTCTTTTATCCAAACTTCAGACCCCAGTTAGCACTTAAACTATTTCAATAACTTTCTAAGTTACCTCACTGCAGCTAATCTCCTCCCTCCACAGTTCAACCATCACATAGTTGCCAAGTCAATAGTTGTAAAGTACAGGTCTGACTATCTCATTCACAATCACCTTGAAAAAGTGAAGCTTGGCATTAGAATATTTCGAATTGTATTATATTTGGCCAGTAAGGAAGCTGTTATTGAGAAAAAATATTGCTATATAAATTGTTATACTGTATAGTGTGTCATTTAAGTGACAACTTAAAAAACTTGTACCTAAGTTACATAAGATTTGGTGGTTTTCCAAAATTCAAGTTCTGTTTAGATCCTTTACAGTGAATCCATTTTTTCTATAGATGAATTTCTCAAGCAAAATTGAAACCATTCACCTTTTGTGTAAATGAAGATCTATTTCATTACTGTTAAAGGCTGAATTTTAAACATATATTCATTTTAATGCAGATGTCACAAAATTAATTTATATTATACTCATGTTTGGTACTAAATTAATTTCATACAGTCATAGACCTATAAAGTAATTTTCCTGTGTTTTTCATTTTCTTTCTTATGTCATTTTGATAACCCAAGAAGTAATATAAACAAACTAATGTTTTATGTCCTGGTGGTAAGATTATTTTTGTTTGTTTTAAGTCTTATTTTTTCTAGAGATATCTGTTAAGATTCATATAGTACTGTACTTTAATCAGTATGTCATATTTACAACTTGTGATTTGCTCACATCTAAATATATTCATGCCGTATAGAAGTCAAATGCAAAAATTATGTAAATGTAACATTAAGCCTAATGTATTTCAACAGTATCAGAAAATGTTAGGAAAGCCTTTACAAAGTAGCTTAAATGTACCAATCTTGAATGTTCTATATATATAGATATAATTAAAAACAATGTTCTAAACATTAACTTTTAGATTTCTATTTCTAACATTAACATTTACATTAATTTTGTTTTCTTTTATGAAAAGAAAACTGTGTCGTAACTTGTTACATTCTTATGAAGGCTACCCTCACTTTATGCATATTTACTGAGCACAGGTTTGCATTTACTTTTAATACACTTGGGAGGAATCATTTGCACATGTGATATTCTAGTATTTGTTTTATTTTTGTTATTGTTCCGTTGCTTCAGTGGTGTCTGATTCATAGATATGAATCTCTTTGTGACCCTTTTGGGTTTTTTTTGGCAGAGATACAGGAGTGGTTCACTATTTCTTTCTCTAGCCCATTTTACAGATGAGGAACTAAAGCAAATAGAGTTAAGTGACTTGCCTAGGGTTACAGAGCTAGTAAATATCTGAGGCCAGATTTGAATCCAGGAAGAAGAATTTTCCTGATTTCAGGCCTGGTACTTTGTCCACTCTGCCCTAATATTCATTTTAGTAAACCATTACCAAATACTATGTGCAATGTACTTTCCTAGGCCCAGGGAAAGATGCAAAGATAAATAAAGCATAAAATTTGCTAACAGTATAGTAGGAGTACTAACATATATGTACATATACAAATTCAGGTAAGAAGGGGATGGCAGTTGCCATAAGAGCACAGAAAGAAACTGCCAGCTAGAGAAATGAGGGTCATGACAGTCATCACAGAAAGCATAGAATTTGTATTATGTTTTGAAAGATAAGTATGATGTCAATAAGTAGAACAGGGAATGATGTGAACAAAGGTATAGTGATAATGAATAATTTTATTTGGCTAGAACGTAGAAAAGGGTAAGATACAGTAGTATATTTGCAACCTTGGTGTCATATCAGTGTCCTTACTTTCACTCACCCTATCTAGTAAGTTCGCAAATCTAGTCATTTTTATCTCCACAACATTTCTTGAATATATTCCCTTCTCTATAGTCATGTAGCACTTACCCTAGTTCAGTCCCTCTTCCACTCTCATCAGGACTATTGCAGTAGACTCCTATTTTATCTCTCTGTTCAAATATCTCTGTACTTCAGCCCATCATCTACATGGCCACCAAAATGATTTAATAATTAAATCAGTTTAGGAATAAAATGCAGGTCTGACCATATCACTCTGCCCACTCCCCCACCCCTCCCAATTACAGGGGCTTCTTATTACCTCTGTCATTGAATATAAATTTTTTATTTTGCATTTAGAACTCTTAAAATCTGATCCCTTCTTGCCTCTCCACTCTTATTCTGTATTGCTCCCTTTTATGCTCT
>CM053770.1:376056115-376079618 GCA_028658325.1 Potorous gilbertii | reverse complement strand
CTTCCCTTCCAAGGTTGCCTTGTATTTGATTTATATAAATATCTTGTATATACCACCTACATACATAATTACATATGTATGTTATTTCCCACCAGAATGAAAACTCTTTAAAGATAGTGAGACTTCCATTTTTGTGTCTATATTCCCAAAGCTGAGGACAGTGTCTGGTTCATAGTAGGTGTTTATCAAATGCTTGTTGAATGGCTGACAGATTGACCAAATTGGAATATAGCTGTAAAGGCTATAGAAATCCTTATATGCCAGGTTAGAGTTTGGATTTTAATAGGAAATGGAAAGCTATTAAAGATCTTTGAACAATAAGGAGACTACACAAGATCATTAGAAAGATTAATCCAACAACAACAACATATATATATATACACATACAGTTTTCCTCATATATACCATTCATTTTCCATC
The DNA here is from genome assembly GCA_028658325.1 of Potorous gilbertii. Classification (NCBI taxonomy): domain Eukaryota; kingdom Metazoa; phylum Chordata; class Mammalia; order Diprotodontia; family Potoroidae; genus Potorous; species Potorous gilbertii. Next base: position 376,079,198 of record CM053770.1, on the reverse strand, counting down.
ACCATGCCTTGAATGTATTCTCTCCTCATTTCTGTCTCTTAGAATCCATAGCTCATTTCAAGATTTACCCAAAGTGCTACTTCCTTCATGAGACCTTTTCTGATCACCTCAATATGTAGTGTTTACTTGAAATCACTTTGTATATGTGTATATGTATATACATATATGTATGTGTATCTATGTATACACACACACACACATATACACATATATTTTACTTGTTTTTCTCCAGTAGAAATTTAACCTTTCTGAGGAAAGGGACTATTTATCTAATAAAAAGACAAAAATAGTAGGGATTTAACAGAAGAAGAAAAGATTGAGAGGTTACAAGAATACACAAAATAACTACATAAGAAAGATCTTAATATCACTAATAACTATATTGATAATCTGATTACTGATCTTGAACCAAATATCCTAGAGAATGCAGTTAAGTGGGCTTTTGGAGCATTGCTAACAATAAGGCCGATAGAGATGATGGAATTCCAGCTGAGCTATTTAGAACCCTAAAAGATGATGCTGTTAAAGTGTTGCACTCAATATGTCAGCAAATTTGGAAAACACAACAGTGGCCTCTAGATTGGAAAAGATTAGTTTATGCCCTGAATTTTCAAGGAATATTCAAATTACCAAGCAGTTGTATTCATTCCACATACTCACAAGGTTATGCTTAAGATTCTACAGGCTAGGTTTTAGCAGTATATGAAGTGAGAATTACCACAAGAACAGGCTGGCTTTTGAACAGGCAGAGGAACTAGAGACTAAATTGCCAACATTTGCTGAATTATGGAGAAAGCAATGGAGTTCCAGAAAACTATCCATTTTTATTTCATTAACTAAAGTCTTTGATTATGTGGATCACAACAAAATAAGGCAAGTCCTCAAAGAAATGGGGGTACCGGATAATTTTAATTGTCCCTGAAAAACCTGTATGCAGGCCAAAAAATACAACAATTAGAACTGAACATGGAACAACTGATTGGTTTAATATTGGAAAAGGAAAATCAAGGCTGCATATTGTTGCCTTGTTTATCCAACTTATATGCAAGAATACATTATGTGAAATGCCAGGCTGAGTGAATCAAAAGCTAGATTTAAGGTTACTAGGAAAAATATCAACAGTCTTAGATATGCAGATGATAACATCTAATGGCAGAAAGTAAAGAGAAATTAAGAAGTTTCTTGATGTGGATGAAAGAAGAGAGTGTAAAAAACTGGTTTAAAGGTTAACATGAAAAAACTCAACTAATATCTTGACAACTGTTCCTTTCACTTCCTGGAAAATAGAATAAAGAATGGAAGCAATGTTAGATTTTATATTCTGGGGCTCAAAGATCACTGTAGATGGCAACTGCAACTGTGAAATTAAAGATGCTTGTTCCTTGGAAGGAAAGCTATGGCAAATTTAAGACAGTATACTAAAAAGCAGAGACATCATCTTGTTGACAAAGGTCCTTATAGTCAAAGCTATGGTTTTTCTAGTAATAATGTATGGTTGTGAGAGTTGGATTATAGGGAAAGCTTAGTGCCCCAGAATTGATGCTTCTGAATTGTGGTGCTGGAGAAGACTTTTGAGAGTACCTTGGACATCAAGGAGGTCAAATTGCTCAATACTTACAGACATTAATTCAGGCTCTTCACTGAAAGGTCAGGTATTGAAGCTGAAGCTTAAACGATTTGTCCACACAATGAGAAGATAGGACTCAATGGAAAAGACCCTGATCTTGGGAAAAATTGAAGGCAAAAGGGAAAGGAGATGGCGGAGGATTAGGTGGATAGTTAGTGTTAAGGAAACAATGAATATGAATTTGGACAAACTGCAAGAGATTGTTGTTGTTATGTTTGCTCTTTATGCTCGAAGAGGACCATGACATCAAAATGATGACGTGACTTGCAGTTGACTTTGATTTGAGTGAGGGAGGTCTGTGCAAGGTCACCAGCCTCTCTTTCTCCTCCAGAGCCATGTGAGTCCAGTGAGGACAACTGGAGATGGCCCAATATAGACTATGAGACTCTGCAAGAGATAGCACAGGATAGAAGAGACTGGCTTGCTATGGTCCATGGAAACATGAAGAGTTGGACATGACTGAATGATTGAACAATTATCCATCTGTCTATCTATCTATCTATCTATCACTGTCTCTCTATCTGCCTACCTATCTAGATAGCTGTATTGTCCTCTGTCTTTTCTCCTCAGTACCCGACTGCTTAATAAATGCTTATTGTGTGGAAGAAAGAAAGGAGTCGAGAATGACACAGTCATTGGGAGCTGATGGTACCTTTGATAGAATGGGAAATTAGGAAGAAGGGTGTGCTTCAGGGAAAGTAATAATCCCATTTAGACATATTGGACTTAAAATGTCAATTGGTGGAAGTTTTGAGTAGATAATTAGAAATCTGATTCAGTTGAGTACAGCTGAAGATGTAGATTTGTAAGTCTTCCCACTAGAGGTGATTTTTCTAAAATCCCTGCCCACTGCAATTAAACAATGAAAAAGTGAGAGCTGATTTAAGTCCATGAAACCCTGGAAGCAGCATAACCAGTTCTATTTTTAAAGGGTCCTGAATTATCCCTGTTTCTGTATCTTTTAAGCTATTGTCTAAAGGTTCTTCTAGTTTCTAAAACTAGGAATTATTATTCTCAGATACATTTGTGAAACATCAGAAATATAGGACAAGACTAGTCATGTAATTTCATTGATATAAAGAACTTTAAGATGAGGAAACTACCTCTACCTATGCAATTCTTTATCATCTCTGCAACTTAGAGTCTTAGAGATGGCACTAAGAGTTTAAGTTACTTGCCTATGGTCACATGGCATTGAGAATATATTGGAATAAAAGTCAATTTTGTCTTTGTTAATTATCTCTGTTCTCCTGCTGCCTATTCCATGATACTGAAATAAACCAGCTCTAGTCTTTGTACTAAAGTAAACAGACAAAGCAGACCATCTTTTTTTTAAGAAAAAGCATATTATATTTTTCAGTAGTGGAAATGGGGTTTATAATTTAGAGTTTGTGTGTTTTCTGGGTTAGGAACTGTTGTTGTTGCACTGAGTTAGTTGAAAGAATTCATTCTAGTGTCTAGCCCCATGTTTTGTACATTGTGCTTAGTAAATGGTTTTTGGGTCAGGTATGTGGGACATTTGCTTAAGGCTCTAAGAATGTTGGCTTGAGAGCTGTTTTTTCATTTTTCTTTGTTTATCCTATCTAACTTTTTCTCTGGTTTTCTTGGAAACCAACAATAGAGAGGAACAGGGTGGCATCTTGGTTTCATTTTAGCTCTCTCTCTTTTTCCAATGCCATTTGCTTCTATAAGTATGAGATACCTAAAACCAACTATTTAAATAGCTAAGAGAATTTTATTGATACATAAATGTATTGACCAATTGCAAAAAACAAAACAAAATCAAACCAAACCTGATAAACATCATGTAGAAGTCATTGCAATTCAATAACAAATTAATTATCTTTCTTTCATCAATAAATCAATGAACAAGCATTTATTAAGCACAGGGGAATTATTTTATTGGTCTCTTTCTCTGAAGTAGGAAAGCTCTCTGAGATCAGTACCATTCATTTTAAAGGACAGCTTATAGTAGTTGCAACCTTTATCACTTTTGATTAATAATCAAATAGGCAAACAAAAACAATGAGAGCTAATATTCATAGCAAGGAGGAATTGTTAGCTTACTCAAAAATTATTCTCTCTTCACTCTCTCTTTTTAATTTCAGATAAGTCATGCAATTGTTTCTTTAACAAAATCTGCTTTGAAAAACAAACAAAAATTTTTTTTGCCTTCATTACAGGCCAGTAGTGGTCTTTAATAAATGAAACTTTGGAGATTTTGCCAATCTTTATGTGATCATTAATTAAACTAGTGAAGCCCCTCTTTGTGTAGTTAGTAAGAGAGCTTAACACAGGATCATGGTTAAGTCTGAGGTAATTAGTCCCTTTTGACCTTCCCTCCCTTGCACGGCTTACTGGTTTTGAGGAAATACTCTCAGAATGCAAAAGAAATAATTTTATCTTTATCTGGAGCCAGAATGTGTTATGGAAGTATAGATAGCAAATGAGTAAAGTTTAAATAGAGCAGGAAACCCATGAATGAAGAGAATTGTCCAGGTAGCAATGAAGCAGAGAAAATCCTGGAGAGGTGATAACTTCACCATGTCCCATAGCCCAGCAAGCAGACGTATCTAAGTAAATAGCAAATTCTGTGTAGACATATGGGTCATTCAGCCAAACAAATCATGATCATATTCATTTTTAGCAGTACCCTTCTATGTCATCCATTCCCTTCTGTTATGTATCTACCCTGGGCCTCTGTCTTCTCTGAAGAGTAAAAGTTCCTGGGATTCTCTTGTCCTATACAATTTTGACCTCCCATGATCTTTCAGTCATTCACCTAGGAAAAACTACACTTCCCATCACCCTCTCCTTCTTCCCCTCTATACCTTACTATTAAGTGACTGTTAGCCTTTAACTTCTGGAATTATATTCATTATTAGATATTATTTATATATATTTGTGGGTACATATATATGGATCTATATAGATCCATATATATGTATCTATATCTTACCTTGAAGTTTGATAGCATCAGCTCTATTATTTTGCATAAGTTTATATCATTTTTTTATAGCAGTGGGGAAGTCTTTTGAAACAATGTCCCTGTTCTTAGGAACATTTTGTTGAAAGTAATTGTTTTAAATGTTTATTCCCAGAGAGAGTTGATATTCGTGCCATATCAATCAATACAGTATTTAATAAGATCTGTGTAACCATACTCTATTAGGTGTTGTGAGATGCAGAAGGCATTAGTACTTTACCTTAAGAGTTTCTAATTTTGTAAAGGGTAACCAGTATGATGTACATCTTAATTCTTCCTTAGATATTTATAGGAGATAGGGATTAGACCTATGATTTTATTGGTGTTGGAAACTTAGAGCTAAAGGAAATTTCCTTCTCTACTAATGCAGGTTGATACCTTCTCCACAATTTATAATCTTAAAGAGTTGGCTAGAGCACTGTGGAGTTAAGTGAATTGCCCAGGGTCACATAACCAATATATATTAGTAGTGGGACTTGAACCTAGGTCTTCCTGGTTTTCAAGGCTGGTTTTCTATCTACTATGCCTTGCTGCCTCTAGTATGACTCAGTTATTTTGTGTTTGAAGTCATTTCCTAGAATAACAGACATACCCATATTGAAATATATATAGATTCCAGTCCTCTTTTATTTCACCCTACAGGATCATAGGTGAAAGTATTATCCTGAGATCCTTTCATTAAGCAAGTATTTGCCATTTACCCTGTGTTCTGATATGTATATATAATTGGGCCACGTGCATTGAAGAATAAGGGTAGTTAATATTGGTCCCTGCCCTTAGGGAGCTTGTAGTCTAGCTGCAGAGACATGATAAACCCTTGAGAAATGGAATACATTGAAGTGCCATAGGATTAAGAGCCAAATATTGAGTGTAGTTTGTTGAATCATAGCTATATTTAGTTTTTATTTTTCTATAAGTTGCAATTCACTAGGGAACTTAGAAATTCTCAGACCATCATTTTATACTCTAACAAAGTGTTTAATTCCATAATTTAGCTTTGAGTAAACCTACATCTTAATCCATCATTATTATCACCTTATCATAGGTAAAGTTTCTTTCTTTGGCAGATGGGAAATTCTTTGGTCAGAGAGACCTACAAAGGTGAATACTCCCCAGGCTCGCCAGTTTAAACCTTATATCAAACAGATAAATTTTCCTTCAAATCTTATTCGACTGGAAGTAAATAGCACTCTTCTGGACTATTACACTGAATTAGATGCAGTTGTGCTACATGGTGTGAAGGACAGACCTGTACTTTCACTTAAGACTTCACTCATTGACATGAATGATCTGGATGAAGAGGATTATGAAGAGAAAGATGGCTGTGGAATGGAGGCCCTTAGTAAACAGTTCAACAGTGCTGCCCTCAGGGAATGGACAAACAATGGCTATTTTGATAAACTACCTTATGAGGTAAGCCAGAAATATCTTAATAAAAATAGAGCATATTTCACAAATAAAAATGTAAAATGCCTAAATGTGCAAACAGATTAGTAATATATAATGTTATCACAGAAATATTAACCCCACTTAAGAGATCACACTTTCTTCAAGTGGTCTTTTTTATTTATATTTTATTTTTTTATTTATTTTGCTAAAATCTCGAGTTCTTTATGATTCATTAAAGCTGACTGCAAAAGGCTTTTACTTAGGAAAACACATTTTAAACTATAATGTGAGGTAATTGATTTTTTAAAAAATCCATTCATACTTATTATTGATTCAAATTAGCATTCTTAATAAGTGTTTTTCATTATAAATAAATTTTATTCTTGATGTATTGCAAATTAAACTGGATTTGTGAAGTTTGACTGTATCTAACAATTGTCATGGAATTTGCAATATTAGAAAATCCAGATAAAAGGGACAGTATTGGACAGGGGCCATGATTAAATAAAAGTGTGGGAGAGGCTTTAACTCCATTTTCTTCATTCCTCCTTGATGACCCATTCCTCACCTTTAAAGGAGTACTGATTTTTTGTTTGCTTATTTGTTTGTTTTCCTAACTAGATCCCTTAGGATGAGTGGAGTAGGAAAGAGTGAGTTAAGGGGATAGGGAGAATGAGGGAGGATAGGATAAGAAGAGAAAGTGGAAAGAGACAGAGTCAGAAAGAATATTTATATTAGGAAGAAATAGGACTAAGTTGTGCCATCAAAGACTTCTAGAAAGCACTGCACCATTAGACTTCCTATAATTACATCCATCCATACAATTTGGGAGATGATTCAGAGTGCATAGTCGGATGAACAGACTATTTTTTTTTTGATTCTTAACCATTCCTTCCAAAATTGAGAATTAAAAACTTTATGAACAAGTTCAGTGTAGTATGTTGAATTTATATTCTGACAGCTATGTGTATGTTATTGATTTTTGATATATCATGTGTCTTGTTTTACTTAATTTGCAAATTGAGTATTTTAAATATATTTAAGGAGCAAGCTTTTAAAAGTCATTTCATTGTGAATACTTTCACTGAGTGAAGCAAATTATCCTTTATCTAATGTGTCTTTTGTTTAATTATGGATTTTTATATATTACTACTTTTGTTCAAAGCAAGATAACCTGAATTATCTCTGAGTATTGAGTTGCTGATACAAAATAGTAACATTTTTCCTCAACTTCCCGCATTGTTTTTCTCTTAAACTTTTTTGTTTACTATCTTAGGTGGCATGATTTTGACACTTCCTTAGGTATACTGATCATAAACTTTTTCTTCTACTGAAAGTTATTTTGAGTTTAGTATGATCAGACTTTATTTTAAAGCTTCCCAAATTCCACACCTCATCTGAGAAAAAGCATCTGCTGTAAATTTTCAAATTTAGATCGGTTAATACTGAATTTAATGAATTACAGTAGCATTGCTGCTGTATTCCACTATTTTCAGGATTGTCATAGAAGATTGTGATGTAACTATTAGGAGGCCTCTAATTGTAAAGCAACTGCTAGCCCACAAAATGAGGTTAATTTTTCATTTGTAGGCAAATCATCCTATTTAATGGATGAAGAGATTACATGTGAACAGCTACTAGAATATCTTAAAATTTACAGAGAGGTTTAGATGCATTGTTTCTTTTAATCCTTACAACTAATCTGTGAAATAAGTACTACAAACAGGATGAACCCTCTTTTACAGGTAAGGAAACTGAAGCTCAGAGGAGTTATATGTGTCTCCCATAGTTATACATCTTGTCAATGTCAGAGCCAGTATTTCAAGCCATGTCTCTCTTATGCTTATGGCCATTGTTGTTTCCACCACAATGTGCTGCCTCTGTGTACCAAAATGTTACAAAGCATAATACTTCACTGATGAGAGAGAAAAAATACTAGGGCAAGAATTGTATTGAATGGATGCTTTTTTATAATTAAATTAATGTTCTTTGGGGATTCCTTCTGAACATACCATACTATATATTCATTATGGCATGAAATTGTTCTTTCTGCTGGGATACCCATGGATAAAGAGCAGGGTTCTGATAGATTCCAAAATATAGGTCTTTATACCTATGACCTTTGGTTTAATCATAGGTCAAAAGTTCTTTACTTATATTTTAATGCCGTTATCTTATTTACATTTCATTTTATCATATCCATTTTTTACTTCATCTAGTGTTACTTTCTCAGTAAATATCATAGAATTTTTTTTGTATCAAGAACTAAAAAATGAAAAAAGTATGTATTTGAAACTCTACCAAAAATTCCTTGGGGGATAATCTTAATGAATGTCTACTGGTGTTATAAATAATATAGGTTACTTAATGATCAACCTGAAGATGTCATTTTGTCAACCTGAACTCATTCATTCTCTAAAAACTCAAAAGTATTTCCAGTCAAAATCAGATATAAAGATAGTTTAGAACGTATAACTAACATGACAAGGAGATTGATAAATTTGTTCATAATGGTTTGATGACACCTTTTGTAAAACTAATTTTGAAATGTTACCACTTTATGCATTTAGAAATTTATACATTCTAGTTTTGGTCATTGTGATATTTAAAGATTATGTGATATTTCCTACTTTCTTTTTTATATCTCAAATCATCCTTTCTTTAAAAACATGATTCTAACCAAAAAGGAAGCAGTTTGGAGAATATGGTATATTCATTATTTTTAAAAAAATGTCCAAAAAATAAAGATTTTTAAAACAGGGAATTTGTAAAAAAAAAAAAATTTACATTTAAAACAATTGCATCCAATTTTCTCTGCTATTAAGAAATCAATCATAAGAAAAATTTTTTTTTACCCTCTTCCATATTTATCTTCTGTCATTTATAAACATGACCTTTTTTTCCCTCTGTGTTTTCTGGAATTTAGGCCATATTCAGTTGTACTGCAGACTAACTAGTGCCTAACATCTAAATATGGTTGACTTTCAGACCATTAAATAAGATAAATGGGAAGTTATGGGGAGGAATTGAACCAACATTTAGGACGTTACTCTTCACTGTTGCACCACTTAGAAAACATGCTAATTTTTATTGTTCACCTTGAATTTTAGTAGAAATCTTATTTTAGACCTAGAGCCTAAATGCAACTTTAAAAAAATAAATAGAGTAGTGAGTAGGTGGAAATACTTTGAGTTTTAAAAATCTCTGATGCCATGTTATTGTGTTTTTATGTGAATGGTAGCTTTCTTTTTGGTATATATTCTTTCCAGTGTTTTGCTCATTAACATTACTGCTTTGATTACTTCTTAATAATTTTACAGCTTGACTTTAATAATAATTCTAGTTTTTATCTTGCTCTCCCTATGTTTTTTATCTTTTATGTAGCTCATCCAGTTGATTTTGAGTCATCTTACACTACCTGACCTGTGTAGATTAGCACAAACTTGTAAACTACTCCACCAACATTGCTGTGATCCTCTACAGTATACCCACCTCAATTTGCAACCTTACTGGGCAAAGCTGAATGACACATCTCTGGAATACTTACAGTCTCGCTGCACACTAGTCCAATGGCTGAATTTATCTTGGACTGGAAATAGAGGCTTCATCTCTGTTTCAGGATTTGGCAGGTTAGTGTCCATACGTGGAACAGTTCACAGAAGACTGTGGATAGTTCTTATAACAAAGGTTCAAAATACTGTGCAGTACATATTTATGAGAATAAGATAGAAATGTAGTTTTCATAGTAATGGATTGGTTTCTATTAAAAGTAATGTCTTGTAGCATCCTTAAAGCAGCTTAAAAACACACACATTAAACTGTATTATTTAGTGAAACTATAGATTTTATGGAAAACAATTTTCAGCAAAAGTTCTTTTTTTCATTTTTTTATGCCCAAGGAAAGATTTTAAAAAAAGCCTTTTTCATCTCATAGTTTCAGATTATATGAATAACACATTAAAAAAAAAAACTATTTCAAAATCAAATCTACCTCTCTAATGTGATTTGTCAGAATTGGAAAACAATTTATTACAGAACATTTTTAATTAAATCTTAATTACATGTGCAATGCATCACCCAAATTTAGAAGTTCATTTGAACTAATTATGTTGAAAAATGCAATTGCACGCTAAATAGACGACCACACTTGCAGACCTGCCCAGGTGTTTCTGCTCCCTTCTATTTAGACACTTGATTTCTTTACTATTAAATGTCACCTGATAAACTTTGGAAGCTTACAAAATTATATTTTTATTTAAGAATTTAGTCATTTCATCTTATTTTGTAAATTTATGGGGGTGTTTAGTTCCTTGTTGATCACAGTTTCCATTATGTTTCAGCAAATAATGTTCTTATTTTTATTAAACTTAATAAATTATCACCAAAGAAAAAAACTCAGGGAATTTCATTAAATTTATACTTAATGAAAAATATTTTGTCCTATTCAAAAGCTAAAAACAAACTGGAGATATCCTTTCATATTCACTACAGCACTATTTTTGAAAAGTCCTATGTGAAGGAAAATTTAAATAAATTCCATTAATTTATTATAAAACCAAAGATACATTTTCGTGGATAATTTTTTGGTGTAATACTTGAACCGTAAATAATGCTTGAACTGTTTTTTAACAAAATATCCACAATTCTAACATTAGTGAACAGTATTTTAAAAACAGAAACAAGACAAAAGCAGTCCTGGCAGCATTTTTAGCTTTTCTTTCTATTGGACTTTATGATAATCTTTGTTTTTAAAAATATACATGAAGCCACAAGGTTTTTTTTACCACCTTCCAGATTTATCTTTCTTCATTTATAAACATGATCTTTTTTTCCCTTTGTGTTTTCTGGAAGTTAGACCATATTCAGTTGTACGGCAAACTGACTAGTGCCTAACATCTAAATACACTTGACTTTCAGACCATTAAATATGATAAATGGATAAGTTATACACACACAGAGAACTGTATGATTCTGCGAATTAGATCCTAAATATTTTACAACTATAAGAATAAGTACAGTATGAATTCCGTTTCTGCTTCATGGATTTTGTGAGTTTATAACAATAGTAGTCATAATAACTGGTCTTTATGTAGAGCTTGAAGGCTTGCAGAGACCTTGTGTATGGTGTCTCATTTGATCTTCACAACCCTGTGAGGAAAGGTTTTTATTGTTCCCATTTTACAGATGAAGAAACTGAGGCACAGAACAGTTCAATGACTTGTACAGAGTCACATAGGTAGTGAGTTTCTGAGCTTGAATTGGAACTTGGGTCTTCCTGACTCTGGATCCAGTGGTCTATCCATTGTACAACCTGGCTGCCTACATGAGGGATATTTTTAATGGAAAATGATATTTTTAATTTCTGAAGGTTATATGCATGGTTTTACTTGTAGAAATTTGAAGGCATTCATTTACTTGACCTATTTCTCTCTCTTTACCTTGAACTTCTATCTTCAAGTAAGACCAGAAAGCCCTGGAACCTGTAATAATCAGACATATTTGGAGTGTGAAGAATTAAGACAACCTGAGAATGATGGGGACTACCAACAATCAGTAACAAATATAAGATGTTAAGCTTCCTGAGGGCAGGGACCTCGCCTCACTCATAGCAGCTAACCAGTGCCTTCCATGTAGAAGGAACATAGTCATTCAATCACAAAACATTTACTTAGTGTCACAGTGCCAAACACTGTGTTATGTATTGGGAGTGAAGAGATAAAAAAATAAAATAATCCTCAGCATCTAACACAAATTTTGGTACATAGTAAGTGCTTAATAAATGCTTTTCCATTCCTTTGTAAATACATGATAGTTAAAGGTAAGGAAGCAGAGAGGAATAATATTTGCAGTAAGGGGGTGGGGATGAGAATCAGAAAAGACTTTGTTTAGAAGGTGAAGTTTTAAGCTGCATCTTGAAAGAAGAGAGGAATTTTTTTACATAAGGAGAAAATGTATTCCAGGCAAGGGGAATGGATGGCCAGTGCAAAAACCAGAACCAGGAGGTGGAGAGTTGTATGTGAGGAACATAAAGAAGACAAATTTGTTAGCGCTTGTATTATATTGTGCTAGACCTTCATTGCCGAAGAAGACCATGCCATCGGAGAAATAATGACATGATTTGTACTTGACTTTGTTTTGAGTGAGGGAGGGCTGTGCAGGTCACCAGCCTCACTTCTCCTCTGGAGCCATCCAAATCGGTGATCAGATATTCATCAGGATAACTGGAGATGACCCAAGATGAGGCAATTCGGGTTAAGTGACTTGCCCAAGGTCACACAGCTAGTGAGTGTCAACTGTCTGAGGTGATATTTGAACTCAGGTCCTCCTGACTCCTGCACAGGTGCTCTATCCACTGAGTCACCTAGCTGCCCCTGTTAGCGCTATAAAATGCAGGAAAAAAATAATATATAATGTTGGAAAGATGGATTGGGTATATGTTGTAAAGGAGTTTAAAAGTCAAACAGAGAAGTTTCTGTTTTATTCTAGAGATCGTAGAGATCCTCTGGGTGTGAGTAGAGGAGTTGGTCAAAGCTTAAGGAAAATCACTTTGTTAGCTATGTGGAAGACTGACTAGAGTAGGAAGAAAGAGAGAAAGAAAAGGAGGGGGGGAAGAGAGAGAGAGAATTCAATTTAGAGGCTGTTATAGTAGTATACACAAAAAGTAAAGAGGGTCTCAACTAGGGTTGTAGCTATATGAACAGAGAAAAGGGAACAGCACATTTAAGAGACGTACATGTAGAAATAACATAACAAAATTTGGCAACTAATTAAATATCTGAAGTAAGAATGAGAAGTCAAGGATGACATTTAAGTTAAAAACTTGGAAGGCAGACTGGAAAAAAATTGTGGTACCTTCAACAGAAACAAGGAACTTTGGAAAGGGGGTGGGGTCACAAGGAAAGATAATGAGTTTTGCTGGACAAGATGAGTTTTACACATTTCCAGAACATCCAGTTTAAAATACTCAACAGGCAGTTAGTGATGAAGGACTAAAACTTAAGGAGAGACTGGATGTATTGATTTATAATACAATATATATAATATAATATATAATATAATAAGTTACCAATAGGTGACAGTTAAATCCTTGATACTTATGAGTTCACCAAGAGAAATTTAGGGAGAAAAAAGAAGAGGGAACAATGTAGCTCACTGAAGAATACCCATAGTTAGGAGACTTGATATGGTTAATCAGCAAGTAAAGGAAATTAAAAAGGAATAGGACACTCAAGTAGGAAAATAAAGATAGAGTAATGTCATGAAAAGTCAAATACGACCTTTCAAAGTTCACAAAGTCATAGCCATCTCTAGTCACTGACAGAAGTAACAGGTGTATGTACTTATTGTCCATATCATGTCAGCTTGAGGTCTCTCTCCCCACCAGGGACTTAGTCCTTACCTCCTTAGTTGAACATTTCAGGGAGAAAAAAGGCAAACAAAATGAGAAAAGAATTTGGCTGACTAGTACTTCTGATGTGCACCCCAATTTTGTTTCCATAACCAATTACAGAGGGTCTTCTTTACCATGTGGTTACTGTACCAGAAAAAGTTACAGAACATGCATACCCTAGGGTCCGTCTAGATAGTGTATTAATTGAGTACTCTGCACATGTTCGTAAGGTTGGGTTCATTGGTCAGTCCCCAATTTTTTTCTTATTTGTATAACTAATTCTAGTACATAAGAAGAAATAGGAAGGAAACAGCAATTTGCTTTTTTAAATTTTAGATTGTTGTTTTATGGATAAAGTTCCTCTTTGCAAGATTAAAACTTCATTTTTTTAAAACTAGAAACTTAGTCTCTGTTGTCACTTCACTCAAATTAGTTCCTTGAGCTTGTTTAAAGAATAACCAAAATGCAAAAATGAACATAAGTACTTTATATTTAACTATATAGTATTTTAGACAGTAAACCATTTGATCTTTTAAAAATGTTTTATTAATTTTTGTAAAAAACTTTACCATCATTTTCTGTCCCCCTAAAATAGCATCCTTTCTTGTAATAAAGAAGAATAAAGCAAACTGGCACACTGACCAAAGATGTTGAATCTTAATATCATCCTTTTAATCCTCATGGTTTATATTGAGTGAATATTTATTAAAAGGAAGGAGAAGTATTTTTTCAAGGGGGGGGCATTAAAAGTTTTTCTGACTGATTGCTGTTGGCCCCTTTACTTTGACTACTGAATTGATAGTCATTATGATTTGTAGGCAGCATTCCCAGAATAAACAATAAATATTCATAACTTGATTATTAATGAATAATCTATGAATAAGTATGGTCTATTTATGCTCATTACTGTGAACAAGATTTATTTATAATAATTTTAAGAAAAAAGTAGATTTTTTCCAAAGTAGAGATGTGTTACATGATCAGTTTCTAGAGAGTTTTTGGGAAAAGACTGATGTAGCTCTTTCTTGCTAATAATCCTTATATAGATATAAAACTGTATCTTTGCAAGTTGAAACTATTTAGCATGATTTTTCTTTATGAATTCTCAGAAAACTGTATCCCTAAAGTATTCAGTAGATTTAGGTAAGACAGTGGTGCTTAAAACTTCTGTCAGAATAGGTAACTCTGTCCTTTCTGTATATGCAGATCTATAAATTAATAACTTAAAATATTGCCTAAATTTATCAGTCTATATGCAACTTCTTATTAAAATCAAATTTATTATAATTTTCAAATTCTTAAGTTACAATAATCTAAATACTTTTAGATTCTTAGACCTCTAGATTCTTATTTCTGCATCAGTGTATGTACATTGAAACATAATCACACTCAGCTCCAAGATTTGCCCTTTTCTATTTTTAAACTCTCCATAATTTGACTAAAACCAATTACGGATACTTTCACTTAGGTAGTAAGTATTTATTAATCACTTACTATTGCATTAAGTGCTAGAAATACAAAGAAAGGCAAAAGCTGCTTCTGCACTCACAGAATTCACGTGTTCCTGGAAAAAAACCATGCAAATAACTCTATATACACAACGTATAGAGTCAATGGAAATTAATCTCAAAGGGAAGATATGAGCTGTGCAAGGATTGGGGATGGGGTGGAAGAGTAGGAAAGTCTTGCTGCTGAACATGGGATGTGAGCTGTCTCAAAGTAAAGAAAAGCAGAATGCAGAGTTGAGGGAGGAGAACATTCTGTTTCTTCTGCATTATATTATTTCATTTGTTTTACTGGTGTTTCAATATATTCTTCTCAATCTTCTCTTATAACCTTGCTTTTACCCCAGTCTCTAAAATGCATTGCTTTATTCTATATGGAATTTTCTAGAAGTCTTAACAAGTATCACTGTCCTCAGAAAAATGCCATGGTCCCTATAGTTTCAAGGACAAAATACAGATTTCTCTGTTTGATATTTTAAAGTCCTTCACATATGGCTGCCCCCAAGACTTAGGCTTCAGGCATCAATCCCTTTTATCTACTCTATGGTCCTGCTTGCTGTTCCTCACATACAACATTTGGTCTTCTTTCTCCATGCTTTTACAGTAGCTCCCCCTACATAGCCCCTATGCTATGCTTATAATGTACCTTCTCCATAGCTCTCCCTCTTGGAACCCCTAGCTTCCTCTAAAGTTCATTTGTCTACCATCTATAACTATTAGGGCCTTTCACTTCTCCAAATTTAATCTTAATATAATGAAACCTTGTACTTACTTTGCATCTATTTATGTGTGTGTTTATTTATTTTTATTTATTTGTACATTGTGTTTTCCCCAACATCATATGTGACCCTGAACACTGAGACTTTCTCATTTTTATCTTTCTGTTCTCAGGGCCTAGGACAGTGCTTGGCCCACAGGAGACACTTGGTAAAATGCTTATTGATTGATCGGTGATATAAATAGCTTATTATACATTAAAAGTTTTACTGTTTTAATTCATTTGTCTATCAGTTTTGTGTATCCATGTCTGTATTAGTATGTCTCTCTTCTGGAGGAAACAGTTCTTTCAGATTTTCTTTCTACTATATAGGGTACCTGATACTGGGTACACCTAGATGTTCAGAAAGTCTTAGAACAGTTTTAAGCACTTATTTTTAATAACAAAAAGCTAAGTACTAAGACTCTTGGGATACCTTGTATGTATCTAAGTATTTAATGACTATGTGTTAATAATCTTTATCTATAATTTTTTATCTGGAATAAATATTGTGCCGAATAAAATTACATGTTATTTAGAATAACGAGTTAAAACTCTTTCAGTATGAATAATATAAACACACAGTTAGGAGTCAGGGGGTCCAAGACTTTCACCTGATTCTACTACTACATTCTTACTAAAGAAGAATGCTCTAAGGATTAGTGCCTGATTCTGGGATTTGTAAACTGATATTAAATTGTTCACTCATGTGATGTTAATTATTCCAGGGTACAAAATATCATTTAGAAAATGACTTCTTTCCTTGTGCTGTGTATTACTTTGGAAAAATTAATTCATTTCATAAGGATAAGCAATTTATTTCTACATTAGAGATTTGTTTACATGATAGCATAAAACAGTTTTGAATTCCTTACTTGAAGATAAGACTATTCAAAATACCATGATCACCATCATCGATAATTATTTTGTGAGAATCTACTAAGTGTATCACACTCTTCTGGTTATTGCAGCAGATATTGATAGGAGACAGAAAATGAAAAAAGCTGTAAGCTTACATAAAACTAGCTATTTCAAGGAGACAAGCATACTATAACAAGTTAGCTATTTCAAATCTAAGAAGCAGCTTGTTCAAGGTGAAATGCTTGTTATATGTTAATGAATGGTGATAGAAATAATAGCTGGCTCAAGCTAAGTCTCTAGATCCTTCTCTCTTCTTAGGAGGTATATACTTTGGTAAATGAAATGAAAAGGAAATTAATGCAGATTTGTATTAAGTAAAGAAGTTAACCTGTCTATAGTGTCTATAACGTTTTTGTTCAGTAGAGAAATCAGGGTAAAGAGGAAGGGAGTGCAAGTCAAAAATCATCATTTTTAGTATAATTTTTGTATCTTTTATTTTTTTAAAGTACCATGAAAGTTTTCCATCTCCTTTTGGATTTTTGATGCTGAATTTGATGATAGTTTATAAATTCTTTCCTAGTATCATTGCAGTGGAGCTTGGGCAGGAGCCCATTGTTGTTCAATCTATGAGCTTCAGACAGCATTGGGCCTAAGGTTTTAGGGAGGACAAGAAAGGAAGGAAGGAAGGAAGAAAGGAGGGAGGGAAGGAAGGATCTGAGATAGGGTCCAAATGACCCTTTGACTCTACAGACATATTACCTTCCACAGTATTACATTGATCTGAACATTCAGAAGCCATAGCAAGATCACCCCCTGATTGAAAAAAAGCCTTGTTACTAAACACAAATGTAAATCTACTCCAGTTAACCATCTAATAAGAGAAAAGTATGAGATTGGTTGTTGGTTTGACATAGCTGGGAAACAAACATTTAATAGTACGGGGTAGGGCAGAGGAAAAAACTCAAGTAGGGAGGCAGGGGTCTTCACAGACAAAATTCTAATTACAATTATTGAAATAATACATTGCCCAAGGAAAAAGAAGTTAAATAGAATGGTTCAAAACTTTTAAACATGTTTTTTTTGTTTCTTCATATTTCTCTCACTTTATATATTGTCCACCTCATCCCCTTCCTTGGAACCATCCTTGATAACAAAGAATAAAAAAGAGGAAGAAAAGCTGTTTGACAACATAAACTTAACACATCAACTAAGTTAGTATGTGCATATTCCATACCCATATCCTCCCACCTTTCTAAAGAAGGGAGGGAAATGTGTGCATGTCTCTCTTATGACTAAACTTTGTCATAATAATTATAGTGTTCAATTTTTATTTTTTTTGTCTACTTCATTTTAATTATTTTTCATGGTTTTTTTTTCTGGTTCTGTTTGCTTCAAATGTATTCATTCATATAAATCTTCCCATCTTTTTCTGCATGTTTTTGTTCATCATTTCTTATGGTGTAATAATAGTTCACTGTGTTCACATGCCACAATTTGTTTAGCTATTCCCTTGTCTATGACCTCTGCTTCATCTCCAGGTCCTTGATACTAGAAGAAGTGTCGCTATAAATTTTGGTGTAGGAGAGACCTCTCCTTTCTGTCTTTGACCTCCTTGGGGCATGTGCCTAAGAGATGTTTTGGTTACTATCTGACCCTTTAATTATCTAGTCTCTGTTCTCTGTGTTCCTCATAGAATCACAACTCCTAAGATATTCATTCTCGGCTCTCTCCTGCAGGGAGTTTCTGCCACTGTCCTATAGAATTTGCCCTAAGGGTTCCCCTTTTCCTTAGTGTCTCCTAGAACAACGCCAATTCCCCTGTAGGACAGAGATGATGCTGCCCCATGGTAGACCATTGTCTTACTGCATTCCTGATTATGTGGCCCACCACAGATCTGTGCTCTCCTGCTCCTTATTTTCTTTTCCCTAGTCACCTCAAAATCTCATTTTCCTAGATGCCACTTGCCCCTAGGAGTTCCCATTCTGGCATAAGTTAGTCTGAGTGACCTCCCCAAGACCATGCCTAGCACAAGGTCTGAATCTTTCTCCCTTTATAGAAAGTCTCTTTACCTGTTTAACTATTCATCAATGAAACCTCCTCCCACTACCAAAGCAAAGCCTTCTCCCCCCCCATCTCACCCCCCCCATTCCTCTTTCCCTCTTCCTCCTTTTTCACTCCCCTGTTGACTCTTCTCTTCCTGAGACCCCAAGGGCCATATTTCCTTCATTGTTAGCCCTCAGTTTGACCCAGGCATATCACATACTCCCCTTTATCACCCTGCTTCCCTGTCCCCTTTCACCTTCCTGTTCTGTAATGTAGTTCCTTAAAAAATATTGATTCACCTCTAGGTGGGTTGTTACCACCTTGTATCCATAATGTCCCAGGCTCATCTCTTCACTGTTGCTGCTACCTAATTTCTGCATTCACCTCAGTGGCCATGCAGATATAAGGAGAAAGTCTGTTGCTGTTCTCTCTGCTGTTACTCTGTTGCTGCCCTTTGCTGCTACATCATTTCTGTTGTTGGGGAGTTCAAGAAGCATATAACCTCTTTGAGTCTAGTTTTCTTCCTAAGAAAGTTTCAAATGCCTCTTATTATTAAACATGCATCTTTTTCATTTATAGTTAAGCTCAGATTAGCAAGGTAGGTCATTCTGGTTCCATTACTCTTTGGGACACACTTTTCCATTCCCTCCTGCGTTTTCCATTTGGAACAGAAGAATCTTGTGTTATTTAAATTTCCATTCTTTTGAATTGAAAGTCTTTCTGCTGGTCATTCACAGGACTTTTAATTTAATCATACTGTGCCTAAGAGTTTGCAGTCTTGGGTATTTTTCTGGAGATGATCTTTGAATTCTTTCAATTCATATTTCATTTTCTGTGTTGAACTTCTGGGCAAGCTCTCTTGTATTATGTTCACAAGTTCATCAGTTCTCTTGAATCATGATGTTTTGCATTTTGTTTTGTCATGTTCTTCTAGGACATCTGTGATTCATATATTACATACATCCTTTCTTTGAGATCAGTATGTTTTGCTTGGATACTGAGAATATTTTCTTTTATTGCTCTTGTTTTTTTCTTTTCTTTTTATAGATTGTCCTTCACTTCTATATATTTGCATTCCCATTCAATTGTCCTTTCTTTTTTGGGGGAGCATGAGATTTCTCATTGTAGATTCAGATTTTTCTATTCTGCCCATTATTTTGCTGTTCTGGTTATATATTCTGGCGTCATAATTTTAATTTCTCTTCTTAGCCACTCAAGAACAGCATGTTATATTTCCATGCTCTTCTCAAATTCCAGAATCCTTTGTCTCATTAAGTGTTGGGTCATTTTTTCTGCATTTATTCATAGATGCCTGAGCTCATTTGCTAGCTCTAGAGGCCATTTTTTTCTTTCTGCTGTTAAAGTCTTCCCTCTTGATTTATCTCCTTATATTCAAGATGTTTGCATTTTTCTTCTTCTTGAGATCTTTGGCAATTTCAATCTTCCCCACTCTCAACTTAATTTTCCCTTGTTGCTCATTTTCTGATTTTCTCCCCTCTGATGGTGATTTTCCTGGAAGCTATATTTCAAAGTGTCTTATCCTTCTCCTACCATGGGCAAGTCAAAGTTCACCAGCCTAAATCTCTTTCTCAAGTGACTTTTGGGAGGTTAGAATTGGATCCAGTAGGGTGCTGAGTTCTTTCCCTCGGGCTTAGTAGAGTACCCCACAACTTGCCCCTTCCCCCATATTCCTGTCTTAATGTTCTGTCCCATTCCCTCTGTTCCTTAGTTCTATAGCTAAGCACCAACAGTTCAGTGAGCTGCCATAGTATTGGTGTTACAGAGTTGGTTTCTGTAGTTTGAGCCTTCAAGGCTCTGAGAGGAGGATGGTGTGGGGTGTGGGGTTGAACTTGTTTCAAGCCCAGGCATATGTCCTATCCCTTTCTCCCTGTTTCTCAGCTTGTCTGTATAGAGCTTTTATAGCATAGAACATTACTGGAATGGCACTATCTGTCAGGTCCCAACAAATTTCTGTTTGTCTGGAACCTGAATCTCCTTGACATTGAATGAAGGAGGGAGGATTAGGGTCTGTATTTGGATTTTGTTGCACATCTGTTTATTGGGTCTTTGGGTTTTGTTGCAATCCCATGTTGAACAAATCCTTGGGTCAGCTATAATAGTGTTCAGTTATTAGTGCGCTTCAATAACTTAAGCAAATGTTCTAAAGCTGAACCTCATTGTGAGTCTTCAAAACTCTTGATAAGGACTAAGGATGAAAATTTATTCAAATTCAGATTGGCTAAAACAGGAAGATGATAAATGTTGGAGAAGATATGGGAGAGTTGGAATACTAATACATTGTTGGTGGAGCTGTGAGCTGATCCAATCATTCTGGGGAGCAATTTGGAACTCCTGCCCAAAGGGGTACAAAAATGTGCATGCCCTTTGATCCAGCAATATCCCTTCTGGGACTCTGTCCCAAAGAGATCATAGAAATTGGAAAGGGTCCCACATGTACAAAAATATTTATAGCACCTCTCTTTGTGATGGCCAAAAAACTGGAAATCAAGGGGATTCCCATGAGTTGGGGAATGGCTTAACAAGTTGTGGTATATGAATGTAATGGAATACTGTTGTGCTATAAAAAATGAAGAACAGGAAGATTTTAGAGAGACCTGGAAAGACTTATATGAACTGATGCTGAGGGATAGGAGCAGAACCAGGAGAACTTTGTACACAGGAACAATCACGATGTGTGAGGAATTTGTCTGTCAGCCTTAGTACTTCATAGCACTGCAAGCACTTAAAAACTCAATGGACTCTTGAGGAAAAGTGCCTTCCACATCCAGAGAAAGAATTATAGAATTGGATTGCAGATTGAAGCAGATCATTTTCTTTTGTAATGTTTTATTTTATGGTTTCTCCCATTCATTTTAATTCTATGAAACATGAGTAAGGTGAAAATGTATTTAGTAGGAATGTATGTATAGAACTTATATAATATTGTATGCCATCTCAGCAGGGAGTGGGGAGGGAGGGAGGAAGGAGGGGGAAGGAGGAAAAAAAAATCTAAGATATATGAAAATGAATGCAGAACACTAGAGCCCTATTGAAGATATAAGGAGTAAACTCATGAGAATTAAGTGAAATACAAACTCAAACCCTTGTGCTAAATTTAATATGACTGATCAAAGTTCATTCATTAAGCTCTAGATTTTATAGCTTGTTGAAGTCAAGCCCATTTGTCTCATGCCAAGAATACTTGGGCAGTAAGCAAGCCATTAAAAACTAAAGGTGGGTGAGGAAGAGGAGGAATAGCATTCTCTCAGTTACTTTTTTCTAATATCTATTTTTCCCTCTGGTTCTAGAATATCAGGGCAATTTTCCTTGATAATTTCTTGAAAGATGATATCTAGGCTCTTTTTTTGATCATGGCTTTCAGGTAGTGACATAATTTTTAAATTGTCCCTCCTGGATCTATTTTCCAGGTCAGTTGTTTTTCCAGTGAGATATTTCACATTGTCTGCTATTTTTTTCATTCTTTTGGTTTTGTTTTATAATTTTGATTTTTCATAAAGTCATGAGCTGCCATCTGCTCCATTCTAATCTTTAAGGAATTATTTTCCTCAGTGAGCTTTTTTACCTCCTTTTCCATGTGGCCAATTCTGCTTTTTAACACATTTTTCTTTTCATTGGCTTTTTGAATCTCTTTTGCCATTTGGGTTAGTCTGTTTTTTAAGGTGTTATTTTTTGGGGGGTCCCCTTTAGCATGCAGTTGACTCAGTTTTCATGATTTTCTTGCATCACTCTCATTTCTCTTCCCAGTTTTTCCTCTACTTCTCTTAATTGATTTTCAAAATCCTTTTTGAGTTCTTCTATGGCCTGAGATCAATTCATATTTTTCTTGGAGGCTTTGGATGGAGGTGTTTTGACTTTGTTATCTTCTTCTGTTTATATACTTTGATTTTCCTTGTCACCACAGTGATTCTTTTTCCAGTTTTTGCTCATTTCCCCAACCATTTACTTCACTTTTGAGTTCTTTGTCAAGGTAGTTCTCTGCTTCCAGTGGGCGTGGGTGGATGTACTGTCAGCTGCTTGATCCCTCACAATCTGTGGACCTAGAACTCCAGAAAAAGCAGCTACCTCTGACTCCTCCACGCCCTCTGCCACCCAGGGGCTGGGGCCAGATCACTCTGTTCTCTCACATAGATCTGACAGTTTTTTCCACTGACCTTCCAATTTGTCCTTGACATTTTGGGGTCATGAAGTCTAGAAACCACCACAGGGGCCAATAATTCAGTCCCCCCTCATCTGTGCTGGTGTGGCCCAGGCTTACCTGTGCTCAGCTTCCAACTCTGATGTGATAGACACTTCCCATTAACCTTCTAGGTTATCTTGGACTGGAGATTTGCTTCACTCTGTGGGTTCTGCAGCTCCAGAGTTTGTTGAAAGTCAAATTTTCTTTTCAGCTCTGTTCTTTTCATCAAGAATGCTTGAAAGTCCTCTATTTCATTGAAAGACCATATTTTGCCCTGAAGTATTATACTCAGTTTTGCTGGGTAGGTGATTCTTGGTTTTAGTCCTA
>CM053770.1:376031722-376055615 GCA_028658325.1 Potorous gilbertii | reverse complement strand
GGCCTATATTGAATTGCCTGCCTTCCCAAAGGGAATGGGTGGGGAGGGAGGGATGGGGAGAAACTGGAACTTAAAGTTTTAGGATCAACTGTTGAGTATTGTTCTTGCTACTAGGAAATAAGAAATACAGGTAATGGGGAATAGAAAGTTATCTGGCCCTACAGGACAAAAGAGAAGATGGGGACAAGGGAAGGGAGGGATGATAGAAGAGAGGGCAGATTGGTGATAGAGAAAATTAGAATGCTTGGTGTATTGCGATAGGGGAGGGGAAAAATGGGGAGAAAATTTGAAATCCAAAATTTTGTGAAAATGAATGTAAAAAGTTAAATAAATAAATTTTAAAGAAAAGAAAAAAAAACCGAATTAGACTACTGGCCAAAACAAAACAAAACAAAACATGGCACAAAAAAATACACTGAAGAAAAGAATTCCTTAAAAAGCAGAATTGACCAAATGGAAAAAGAGATAAAATAGCTCACTAAATAGAATAATTCCTTAAAAATTAGAATTATGTAACTGGAAGCTAATGACTCCACGAGACATTAAGAAACAATAAAAAAAAATCAAAAGAATGGTAAAAGATGGAAGAAAATGTAAGTTATCTCAATGGAAAAACAACTGACCAAGAAAACAGATCAAGGAGATCTACCAATCACCTCCTAAAAGAGATCCCAAAATAAAAATTCCTACGAATATGATAGCCAAATTCCAGAGCTCCCAGGTCAAAGAGAAAATATACTTCAAGCAGCCATAAAGAAACAATTTAAATATTTATACTTAAATATTAATATTTAGCAGCTTCCCTATTAAAGAAGTAGAAGGCTTGAAAGTTGACATGCTAGAGGGCAAAGGAGCTAGGATTGCAACCAAGAATACCCAGAACAACTGAGTATAAATCCTTCAGCAGGGACAAGGATATGTACTGAAATGAAGACTTTCAAGCGCTCCTCATGAAAAGGCCAGAGCTGAATGGAAAATGTGACATTCAAATAAGAGATTCAAGAAGGGACTCAATAATAAAAGTCAAACTATTTACATTTATATTTGAGAAGATGATACTTGTAACTTCTAAGAGTTTTATCATTAATTGGGCAGTTAAAAGGAGCTTATGCAGGCAAAGGGTATGGATTGAATTGATTATATTGTAATGATCTCAAAAATTGAAGGGGTGAAAAAGAGGGATGCGCTGGGAGAAGAGGGAAAGAAGAGGTAAGATAGTGACAATTTTCTTACATAAAAAGGTGCACAAGGAAGAGCTTTAACAATGGAGGGGAAAATAGGGGATGGGGTGGAGGGCAATGCTTGAACCACATTCTTGTCAGAATTTATTCAAAGAAGGAAGAATATACATACACACACACACACACACTAAACTGGGTATAGAAATGTAACTTATCCAACAGGGAAACAGGATGGAAAGGGGATAAGAAAAAGGCAAGGTGGTGGATGACTTACAAAAGAGGGCAGATTAAGGGAGGCAGTGGTTATGAAGAAAATACACTTTTCAGGATGGCCAGGATAAAAAGAGACTGAGAAAAAAACAAAAGAAAATATGATAGAATAGACAGTAATCATAACTGTGAATTTGAATAGGGTGAGCTCACCTACAAAACAGAAGCAGATAGCAAGATGGGTTAGAAACTAGAAGCAGACTTTAATGTGGTTCAGCTGAAGCAAAAAAGGTAGGAGTCACGATCATGATTTCGGATAAAGCAAAAGCAAAAATAGATTTAATTTGCAAAATACAGGTAATTGGGAATAGAAAGTTAACTGGCCCTACAGGACAGAAAAGAAGAAGGGGACAAGGGAAGGGAAGGATGATAGAAGAGAGGGCAGATTGGTGATAGTGGAAATTAGAAAGCTTGGTGTATTGGGGTGGGGGGAGGCGACAAATGGGGAGAAAATTTGGAACCCAAAATTTTGTGAAAATGAATGTAAAAAGTTAAATAAATAAATTTAACTAAAAACAGTACTATAGACAATGAAACAATCTCAAAATTTTTATAACAAGTTTCTCTGAAAAATGCCTCATTTATCAAATATATACTAATTATAGAAGAGACAAATTTATAAAAGAGTCATTCCCCAATTTATAGATGGTCATAGAATATAAATATGCAGTTTTCAGAAGAATCAAAGTTATTTAAAGTCACACAAAAATGCTCTAAATCACAATTGATCAGAGAAAGGCAAATTAAGACAACTCTGAGATACCATCCCATACCTATCAGAAATGACAAATGATAGAGGAGATGAGGGGAAAATAGGTCCACTAAATGAACAGCTGATAGAGTAGTGAACTGGTCCAATCATTGTAGAGAACAATTTAGAACTATGACCTCAGGGCTATTTGACCCAACAATCTTCCACTACCATGTACATATCTCATAGAGATAAAAACAAAGGTAAAGGATCTATACGTACAAAATACAGATCTTTTTGTGGTAGCAAGGAATTGGAAACTGAAGGGATATTCATCACTTGGGGGATACCTAAACAAGTTGTGCCATATATTGTGATGGATTATGCAATAAGAAATGAAGATGGGAGCAGTTTCAGAAAAACATGGCAAGTCTATATGGAACTGATGCAAAGTGAAGTGAGAGGTACTAGGAGATCACTGTGTACACTAACAACGTTGTAATGACGATCAACTGTGAAAGACTTGGCTGTACTAATCAAAGGAAATGAGCCAAAAAAAAATTCCAAAAGACTTGTAATGAAAAAATGTTATCCACCTCAAGAGAGACACCTGATGAAGCTAATTTTTCTTGCTTTTTTGGAACTATGGTGATATGGAAATGTTTTGCATGATTTCACATGTATAACTGATATCATATTGAATCAGAGGTCATGGGAGGGATGGAGAAAATTGGGAACTCAAAATGTAAAAAGAAGAAAATGTTTAAAATAATCAATTAAAATGTTTTTTAAAAGTTTCATTCGAAGCATAGTTTCCCTCAATAATAAAATATAAATTCACCTACCCATTATTAACTTGGGGAATTTTCATATATCACTTTCAAGTTCTTATTCTATAAAATCATTAAGACTACTGGAAAAATAGCTGGAAAACTAAGTTTAAATTCCCTATTCCTAATTTTTTTTGTTTCCTCTCCTCATACTGTGATATTAGTGTTAACTGTAAACATTGAAATTGCCAAAATAAGGTAAAAGAAGGAAAAAGTCCTGAACAGCTATCAAACTGGATACTCAATTTATGAATGAGAGCTGGATGTGGTCTTGTGCTACACAAAATGAGTGTTTTCTCTTTTATATCAGTCAAGTACTCAATCTGAGGAAGAGTTGCTGATATATTATTGTGGATCATATATTTTTCAGTGTTTCATATGGTAAGCAGATGCAGCACAAGTCAACACAATCTAAAGTGACAGGAACTTGAGAAGAAAATTGCTTTGGGGTTCTCTATACATTATCAGTTATGTGACAGTAAGTACTTGACACCAATATTATATATACAGTAGCTAGAATAGGTAATTTTCTTTCCTTTTTGTTTCTGCTACCCATTCCCAGAGGGTTCTTTTGTACATGTACTATATCATTAAAGGTGTGCTGTAAAATATCATTGTATGTCATCTTTTTAAAAGGGAATATATACCTCCTACCAAATATGTTATAGATTAAAATGGGTAGGTTCAAGCCTATTCTCCACCCCATCCCACAAAAAATTAAGAGGAAGTAAATTTCCTTCAAATTTTCTTTTTCTATGATAAAATATTACATTGCAGGTCACAAAAGCTTTCTAGTAAAAGCTGATTTTAAAATTCTATAACTCAGTAAATAAAGGCCCTTGATAAATATCATTGCTCTTTGTTAGGTGTGGAAAATTAACTTTATTTTTACATTAAATATCACAGTACTTTATTGCACAAAATGTTACCTTTACATTTGAGTTAAAATTTTTACATTGGAAGTAAATTATTTTAGGTTGAATTTGAAACTATTGATTAAAACATGCATTACCAGTGATTAATAAGTAAAACAACAGGTAGATACAGAGTAATGAGAATTATTACTAATACCCCAGTATGTTCATATTGTATTCTTGTATAGATGCCCCTTCTTTTATGAAAATATGATTTTCTTCTTCCTTGATTTGAATCATTTCTTACTTTCCTTTTAAAAAGTCTATGTCCATTTCTATCCACCTCCAAAACAAACAAAACTAATCACATGATGTCAAGTTAATTCCATGGCAGCACAGACTGGTGAGTCACTGAGTGAAACTTTTTTTAATGAACACATTAGGAAAACTGGCATTCAGTTCTAGAACAACCCTATTATCAATCTGTGAACAGAAGGACACATCAAGTAAAGAAAGATTTTTACAAGATTCCAGCAATTTTCTTAAAGATGCAGGGCTTACCATTCTTGTCCCTGTCAAGAAAAAAAAAAAGGTTAAGTGAATTGTTTATTTAAAAATATACTTTTAGGAATGACTTCATTAAGTATTATTATTCCACAGAAAATGAATTGTTCTTTTAAGACTTAATATAAATTTGCATACTTTTGATCACTGAAAATCTCTGAGACAATTTAATGACTTCCATTTCTAAAAGTTTGGATTTCCTATCCTTTATGAGGTCAGACCCTGAATTTTGGCAATACTTTTAGTGTAATATGAAGAAAAATTCTGGCCATCTGCATTTCTATTTTCTCATTCTAAAATAAGTAATATAGTAATGGAAGTAATTTTGGCCCAACTAGGGCTCCTCAGCAAATAATGGACTGTGATACATAAGGAAGATTTTTAAGGGACTATGAAGTCATAACAAAAATCAACCTTGAGAAGTGTGTTTAAGCTTCTTACAGATTACTATTTTCTATTAAAAACATTTTAAGAAACATGCCATTAGAATTTAGTTTGATTATCGTTAACTTTCACCTCAGACTCTTACTAGTTACGTGACTCTAAAGAGGTCATTTAACCTTTTATTGCTTCAGTTTCTAATAACCCTAATAACATAGGATTGTTGTGAGGATTAAATGAAATAACATTTACAAAGCACTTAGCAAAAAGTCTAGCATACAGTAGCCACTTAATACATTTGTTATTAAATATTAGATCTCCTCTCATTTATGGCAGAAGTTGCCAGGTTTTGTGTGATCCTAATTCTATTTCCTTAGTACTTGAACTCTTTCCTTCTGCTTGCAATATATATTTTTTAATCCAGAAGCTCTGGATTTTGACTATGACATTCCTGAGACATTTCCATTGGGGTTTCTGGTTTAGTTTTTTTTTTTTTCCAGAAAGTGACTGGTGGATTCTTTTTTATTTTCACTTTATCTTTGGTTCTTATAGATGTGTTTCCACTATTATACATAGCAGTTTCTACTTATTATTTCTTGAAATACAGTTTCTAGTCTTTTAAAGAAAGCATACCAAGAGTCTTAAATTATCTCTTTGAGCTGTTTACTGGGTATGTTATTTATGATAGCAGACACTTTACATTCTCCCCCCACTTTTTCAATCTTTTGGTTTTGTTCTATAATTTCTTACCATTTTATGGACACACTGATTTCTGTTTTTTCATTATTTTTTTCAGGAAATCTGTTACTTGAGTAAGGTGTAACATTTTCTGCTCTTAATTATTTATTCTCTGTCCACTTATTTCAGAGCTTTTATTTCATTTTTATTTCTTACTTTTTTCCTCCAGGTATTCATGTAATCCTTGTGGAAAAATCCATCTTTTCCCCTTTGAGTTTCTACTTGAATTTGTTGTAGAGATAATCTTTTTTAGGTTGAATTTCTAGAGATCACTGAATATACCTAAACATATGTGTATATATATATATATATATATGCATATTTGTTAGCAGTCAGTATCTTCAGTTTAAGGCAGCTAGATGGCACAGTGGAAGAGTGGAAGACTCATCTTCCTGAGTTCCACCTGGCCTTAGACACTTACTAGCTGTGCGACCCTAGGCAAGTCACTTAACCTTGTTTGCCTCAGTTTCCTCATCTGTAAAATCAGTTAGAGAAGGAAATGGCAAACTACTCAAGTATCTTGCCAAGAAAAATCCGGGGAGGGGGGCGGTTCACAAAGAATTGGACACAACTGAACAACAACAGCAATCTTCTGTTTACTCCCAAATACAAGTAGGTGGCACAGTGGTTAGAGTACTGGCCTTGGACTCGGGGGACTCATCTTACTCTCATCTGGCCTCAGAGACTTACTAGCTCTGGGTCCCTTTCTCATTTATCCCTATTTGCCTCGTTCTTCATCTGTAAAATGAGTTGGTGCAGAAAATGGCAGACCATACAATTATCTTTGCCAAGAATACCTCAAACACAGTCATAAAGATTTGGACATGACCGAAAATGACTGAAAAAAAACCATAATGAACTCCTAGGTATTTGTAAAGCATGTTTCATATGATGAATGTATGAATCTAAGAATGAGAGAGTGAGAAGGGATTTCAAAATATCTGAATTTAGGCAGGTCTTCAGTTGTTAGATTTTTAAAGATGTCAACTCCACAATTTCCTGTAAGAACTAGTTCACTGTTTAATTTATCTAAGATTGTTCAGATAGATAGATAGATTCCCTACCATAGCTTAAGAATACTTCCTAATATTTCTATGCTCACTGTGACTACCTAGTTACTCTTTCATTTATTGGAAAATCACTATCAATTAAATTCAGTTTTCTCACCAGATTAGTACTTAGAATACTTATAGTCTGATTTGTTTTTGTTCCTGTTGTTGTTTGTTTGCCTCTGGACTCCTGACTTCAATTCTGTAGGGAGATTCTATGAAGAAAGTACTTGTACTAATACATATATGCAAACGTCTAGCAACTTATCCTGTTAAGAGAGCTGTGTGGTTAACTAAGAACTTAAATGACTACCTAACAGTCAGACAATAAATATTTGTCAGAGGTTAAACTTGAATTCAGGTCTTCCTTACTTGGTCTTATGTTTGGTAGAGATGAGACTTGAACTCAGGTGTTCCTGATTTAATATTTTAATCCTTCTAATGAGTATGATCATTTAGTCCTGCAACTGTCTTCCATCTTCTTTTCCAATCATCCTCTAAGATCTCTCACATGACCAACATTATAGTTATAATTGAGTTTTACGGCGAAGGCATTATTTTAAGGATATACTGAATCCTTTAAAAAAAATTACCTCTATATTCTTTTACAATTTGTGTGGTACCCAACTCAAAATGCTAAATTTGTACTCAGTTAGGACTTCTTGTCCCCACCCCACAAAAGTTTTTTCCATATCAAAGAAATATGATTTTAAGATAATTTACAGAACATGTCCTTACCTAATATATCTAGTTGCCGTAAACGAGAGCAGTTATTAGCCAGCTCTTCAATATCTGTGTCACACACAGACCTGTTGGCTGTAAGAAAGAGCTTTTGCAAGTTTGGTAGTTTCCGTGCAAGATTTGCAAAGCATCCAGTGCTGCTCTGTAGGGTAGGGCACCAACCAAGATCAAGTTCCTCCAAAAGTTGACATCCAGAAGCCAGTTCTGCTATACCATTTTCGGTAATATTCTTGCATCTCCAAAGATCCAGGGTACGTAGTTTTTTGCATTTGGCTCCTATCATACTGGCTATCACATCATAATCTTCAATCTGTGAATATAGAAAATCAGTATATTATGTGCTTTTATCCCCAGAAATGTAAACTTTAAAAAACAGTATTATAGTCTTAATTACCTAATACAATTTGCATGAGTGTGTGTGTGTGTGTGTGTGTGTGTGTGTATGTGTGTGTGGGCATGTGTGAGAGAAAGAGAGAAAGAGACAGAGATTTTGTTTTTTGTCACACCAAGGGAATACCTGAATAGTTGCGATAGCCCCAAAGTTCTTAGCTGTTGTAGAGATTCCCCTCCTCATTGCCATGGTTTGGCATTTTCTTCCTCTTATTCTTCTCTTTTTCTCCTAACCTCCAATTGCTTGGGGTTCATGGTCCCTACCTAGTTCCCTATGCAGGAGAAGAGTGAGGACTAACCAGTGTAAAAGAGGAAAATGTAAACCCAGAGACTCCTCTTTCATTGGAGCCAATAGGTGAAGCCTCAGGCCTAGCCTAGTCTGATAATGCAGCACATCCACTTCCAACGCCACCCACTAGTTCTGTCCTGTACCCCAGGGCCATATACCCCATCCCATTTTGTTAGAACAAAAATTCTACTATTTTGCACCTATATGACTGTTTCTACAATGTCTGCCCAAAAAACGAGGGAAAATGGGGGAGGGAAAATAGGATGAAGCTTTTAAATTACTGCCTATTCATGAATTAATGTGAACTATCTACTCTCCCTCCCCCACCTCCATTCCCAAGGAAACAAAAGGAGGCAAGTCAATACCTGAATATAAGGAAAAAAAGGGGATGGTAAGAACTAGTTGAGGACTTTCTCTAGGGGTTTATATTAACAGGAAGCACTAACCCTATAGTTCCCTGACCACCACCTCCTGGAACTTCCTTCTTGGTCCCTCATTCGACCTTACTCCCTTTCATGCCCTAATCTCAGGGTCCTTTATTCTTGGTGCCACTTCTCCCAAGTCCCATCCGGTTAGAGACACCACCAGCAGCAGCAGTGCATTCATTTATGGCTATGGGTGGACTTGCCTGGTAAGTGAAGAAAGAGAGTATCTTGTTTCTACCAAAAAAAAGCAGGATAAATGGCATTTCAAGTTGGGATTGTGCAAACATTTTCTCCATAGACACAATATTATATAATGATTAACTTCTATAGTAATTTACTTTATGGACTGACAAGGCTGTTTTGAGGAAAATATCTACCATTACTTAGAAAGTTGTTTCTATGGGAAAATGTTTCAAGTTCCCAACACCAAACCTACATCTGAACTTTTCAAACATGTTTTTACAAGTTGGTTATCTGTATATTCACATTCTTATTAATAAAGATCTGCTCACTAATATTTGACCAATCTTCAGCATATCATAAAATGATAAAATAATGTTCACTATATAACAGAAATTATTTAATGAAATTCTATACATAATGAATTCATGAATTAAAGACAAATTCATTTTAAGGAACCGCATCACCAAGTTTTATATTACTGGGGCGTCCAAATATTGCATTTTCTACCTACAACTACTTTTGAACTTGAACCTACTTTGAAGATTCTCCTACTAGATGTGTTACCCTAAACTTCATGCACCTGCTGTTTACGGAACAAGAATTTTTACTTTGTTAAATTCATTAAACACCATGTATGTATATTAAAAGACCTTAATGAAGAACAGTAGTAATATGTTAAACAAACCATTAGGCTTGGAATTTAATGGATGCAATTAGAAAAATCCACTACTGTAATATGTTAGTATTAATAGATCGATAGAAAGCTATAAGCCACAAGAACTGGAGTTTGGAAATCGCTAACGGAAGACTAAACATTTTAGTCCTTCGCTTCATGTGTTGCCATCTTGCTGCTGATGGATACTGAATAAATGTTGCTCACTTGCTTAAAGAAGAAAAAACACAATAAAGGGATAGGAAAAATATAAACTATGTGTGAAGTTGATCTGTATAAAATGTAATATAAAATATTTTGAGACTGGTAAAAAATCCAACAAAACTATTAAAGTTTTAAGTATTGCTATGTTCCTCATGGGAATACTATAAGAGCAACAGTGAAGTCAATGATATACTAGGAGTTTCCCAGACCATCTTATATTTTCACTTTCAGAACACCTATTTCATTATTTATTTTTGAGTATAGAGTACAGGATAGCTGTTAAAATTTAATATAATAATATTTTTTCAGGAAGTTATTTATTTTAAAATAGATGATCTTAAAAGTTTTCCTGTCTTTGTTATAACTACAGGACAAAATTCTTTCCAACAGAATATTTCCTTTTTTACAATGGGAATTAAAGAACAAATGGTATCTAGAAAGCAAAATGGGGTGACATTTGTTCCTTTATGTGAAGGAACATGCATGTAATAAGTTCTACATTTTACCATTATGCAGTTAAAAGTATTTTTGACATTAATGGAATAGTTTTGATAAGGCTAAACTTGTAACCATTGGATAAATAGTATGTAGATAGGGTTGCTATCAGAACTATGGGCAGTACTGAATATAGAGGTTTCTATGACTCATGTGACAAGAATGAATCTAGGATTTAGCAACTTTATAGTCAACTGAGAATTTACCATTGATATCTTGCCTCACTTCAATAAAGGTAACCTGCAAGAAATGTTGACAGGATGCAAAACAGGTGTGATCTAAAGAAACTGAAGTCTAATAACAAGCAGATCAAATACTTTTAAATTGTGAAGGTATGCGTATGTATTTATGGATGTATGCCCATATATACACACATACCACTATTATCAATATAGC
Source organism: Potorous gilbertii (assembly GCA_028658325.1). Classification (NCBI taxonomy): domain Eukaryota; kingdom Metazoa; phylum Chordata; class Mammalia; order Diprotodontia; family Potoroidae; genus Potorous; species Potorous gilbertii. Next base: position 376,045,261 of record CM053770.1, on the reverse strand, counting down.
ACTTCTGAAGAAGTAGGGAAAAATTAGACAGCACCTTTTCTCCCAAAAGTTCAGATCTCTCATATTTATTATCACATTGATTTTCACATAATTATGACTTTCAAAAACAATTTTTATAGGGCCAGGTTTCATTACTTTATTTTTCAGAAAGAAAAAACATAAAGTACAAAGAAGAAAGAACTTGACTATGGTCACACAATTAGTGGGCATCAAATACAAGAATATAAAGCTAACTAAGTCTTCTGATTGCCAAAGTAAAAGGAAGTTTCTGGTAAAGGGTGTTGCCTGCTCCACAGTAGCAAGAGCTTCTAAGATGGGCACTGATATTCTTCAAAGGCAAAAAAATGAGCTGAATATTACTGGTACTGATGAAATCTTATATAAGAACCAAGTAAAAGAATGACTACAGACCATCCCTTGATAAATAAGGACTATATTTTTAGGGCTGTCAAAAAAGAGCAAATGGCCATCTTTAGTTTATAAAGGGTCTTATTACTAAGTGAGTAGGCAATTAAAATTTTCCCCTTACTTTTTTTCTCCTTGTTTTGTCAATGGGCTATTTCACTGCTACTTAGCATATCTGCTAAATAGAAGACATTATAGAAACTACTACTGCTAAAAGATACATTAAAAGGTTTGGTGGGGAAGAAGGCTAAAACTGGCCAAAGTGAAGTGGTACTGCAGTAAAAAAAAAAAAAAAAAAGGCCCTAAACTGGGAGAACAGAGTAGGATTGTGGGCCTGGATAAACTACTAAGTACTATGTGTCCTTAAGTAAGTCAAACTCTAAAAGAATCTTGTAACTAAATTCTCTCTAAGGTTCCTTAAATCTTTAAGGTTCTTTTAAATCTTTTAATCTTTAATACAGAAGGTGTTTTCTGTTTCCCACAACTTTGAGATTTTAGTTATTAATACTGCAATTTTCTAATTACCACAAATAGTACAAAGTAATGTGTACAAAGCACACAGAAAAAGTCTTAAACTAGAAAGAGATGATAAGATTATAATGAATTTTAGAGTTGGAAGGGAACTCAGAAGTTATTTAATCCAACTCATCACCAACTTCTCATGAAGGCAGTCCATTTCACTTTTGTAAAACTATTAGCAATATTTTCCTTATATTGAACAAAAATGTGTAACCCTGTGACATCTCCCCATTGGTCATAACTCTATTTTTCTGAGCTAAGCAGAGGAGTCTGTTCCTTCTTTCATCACTCTTTAATATTTGAGGATGACTATGATATCATGGATCATAGGCTCTGGAAGAGGAAGTAACCTTAGAGATCATTTAATCCAACTCCTTTATTTTGAAGATAAGGAACATGAAAGCCCTAAGAGATCACATGACTTGCTCAAGGTCACAAAAGTAATAAACAATAGACCTAGAATTCACACACAGGTTCAACATCTCCGAGTGGTTCCCCCCCACCCCCACTATTCCATGTTCCTTTCCATGTCTTCTCTTCTCTACAATAACCATCTTCAATTCCTTAACTGCTTTCCCTAGGGCATGGATTCATGATCCCATGTCATCCTGGTTACTCTATTCTGGAGGTGTTCCATCTTGTTAATGTTACTTCTAAAATGCAGTGCAGAACTAAAAACAATATTCTGCATGAGATTTGAAAAAGTCTGAGTGCAGTAGAACTATTATCTCCTCACTCTGTAAACTATACTTCTATTCATGTACCCTAAGATTGTATTATGCTCTTTTGGTTGCCAAATGACAGTGGATTTATATTGTTTGCAGTTTACTAAAATTACCAGGCTTTTTTTTCACATGAACTACTTCTCCTCCATCCTGTACTTAGGATTTTTTTAAATCCAAGTGTAAGACTTTACAATTGGTTTTTATTCCATTATTCCAATCTGTTGAAATTCCAATTCATTTACTCATTATGTAAGTTATCCTTTCCAACTTTATGTCATCTAAAAATTTCACAACTATGTCCTCTATATATTTTCCAAGTCATTGATTAGAGCTGAATGGAAATAGGCCAAGTACAGATACCTAGGGTACTGCAAAAGACAACTCCTTCCAGGCTAACATTGATTCAGCACTCTTTGGGGTCAGAAAAATCTACAATCTTTTTCAACATATTAAGAACTAAGAATGTTCCAAAGAGTTTCACTAATAATACAGTCACTGTAAAATAAAGGATTAAAACAATGACACTGATTAGCTTGATCACTGGTGAAGGCGTGTTTAGAACTCACTTTCATTATAATATTGTCAACTCATCTTCTGGAAATAAAATTAATTTCAGAAAACATTCAAGAATAACATATTAACTATCACTTCCACCTGCCCTGTAATCTTGTAGTTGTGATCCGAGATACAAAGAGTAATTTGAATATTTTATGAGGTAAACATTTTGATGGCTTTATTCACCATTCAGTATGGAGCTCATTAAAAGAATGAATTAGGGTGCTCTATACACAACTCAACTTTCATGTTTCAGGAACCTATATAACAATAAACACCAGGTCTGAGTACATGCAGGTACGACTTCAGTACTTTTTCTCATGTCTCATGCCTTTGTCTCATTTTAAAAGTAAAATAATTTTGCAAAGATTTAATCTACTTAACATCTTTGAGACTGCAATTTAAGTTTTCCTATAAATACAAAATTCTGCTCCTTATCAGCTGCTCATTAGAGCCAAGGTCCTAACTCTACCTCAACACTAAAATCTTCTGTGTGTCCAAAAAGGTTTAAGTTCTAATCCTAGACCAACATTCTATTTTATGGTGGGTACAATTAAGATATTTAATAAAAGATATGAAAAAAATTTAATCCTTCGTAGTTAATACAGTGTGTTAGTCTGAAAATTAACCTGGAGAGAGGTCAAGAATCAGTCTTTACTTGGTAAATGCTACACGTGGTTATAAACATCAGAAAAATAAAATTAACATGACAATACCTTTATTAGTGCTATTCCAGGGCTATATTATGGTGTAAGGGTGACCCAAGGTTCTCAAAAGCAAAGCTAAAAGAGAGGAAGCTCTCCTGGATTCTATCACACTGTAATATTATCTGAAAGGTTCATTCCTGATATGTTACAACAATTCATTACATGGTTCATCTTATGTCGTCTGATTTATGTCAGAAATGAAAAATGCCAACATACCTTCTTGCACACTAGTATACAAGAAAGTAAGATGTGGTACAAAGCTAGTGGTAGCAAGTGTTCACTACCTTAACATCTTGGTGAAATTTGGAGCCTGTTATGAGACTTCTGGAAACGTTTCCTCAGAATCAGCTTTTAGGTTATGCAGTAAGACAAGGTCATCAAAATGTGAATATAATAGAATCAAATGAAGGGGAATGCACATCTCTAGCTCACTTCCCTGGTCAAACATTTAAATTTTTAAAACAAAGACATCTGTCTGGTAAACTGAGACTATAGTGACTGGAGTGAAGAACTGGGGTGTGGTGAGTCATTGCAGCACTTCAAAGACAAACACTCCTTGAAATATTGTCAGGAAGCAATCACTTTATAGGTGGTGGTGAAAGTATAATTTTGGCAATTATTTAGTGCAACAGATCACAGTAGTAGCAATATCTAATTTGGGGATAAGCTAGTAGCTCAACCAATGAAAAAATACAAAAGAATCCTTCCAAAGGCAAGAAGACGGAATGGCCAAGATGAAATACAGCTGCTGCCAGATTCCTGTTCATTTCAGTACTAGCTACACATAAATAAATAAACTGCAGCTGGACCTTGCAGTCTTACTCAGAAACTATGAAAATGACCCCTGGATGTGTCTCTTATTCCCTGAGTCTTAGATAGCAGCAGGATTCACTCATTTGTTTGTATATTCACTTAAGTCATCCAGCTAATGTTGACTAAGCACGTATTATATTCAATGTGCCAGCTGGGGAAGGAAGAGGAAGGATGGAGAGAATGCAAATATAAATAACTCATGGTTCCTTTCCTTATATGTCAGATCAAGTAAGGACAGGCTAAGTAAGGAATCTAGAGTCAGAAAAAGGCCAGAAGTTTCAACCTGGATACAAACAAGGCCATGTTATTTTAGGGCAGAAAAAAAGTAAATCTCAAAACTGTGAAAATAAGCAGTCAGTCAATAAATATTTAATAAGTACCTACCATGAGTCAGGTACTGTGCTAAACACTGAGGATAACTGTGAAAATAAGCAGTCAGTCAATAAACATTTAATAAGTACCTACTATGAGTCAGGTACTGTGCTAAACACTGAGGATATAAGGAAAGGCAAAGACAGTCCCTGTTCTCAAGGAATTCACAGGCAACTGAAGAAAACAACAACTATGCTCAAACAAGCCATAAACAGTATAAACTGGAGACAAACAATAGAGGGAAGAATTAAGAACTACAAGAACAGGGAAAGGCTTCTTGTAGAAGTGGGATTTTAACTGAGACTTGAAGGAAGCCAAGGGACACAGGTAAGGGAGCAAAGAGTTTCATGTCTGAAGGAAAGCTAGTGAATATACCTGGAATTAGGAGACGGGAGTGTCTTATTAGAGAATGAGCAAGGTCAATGTCACTGAACCACAAGAGTATGTTGGGGTGGGGAGAGGAGAGTGTAAAGTACACAAAGACTGAAACAGTTTTGGGGAGGGACAAAGCAGGTTATATATGGCTTTGAAAATGAAACAGACAAATTTTATATTTGATCCTGCAAGTGATAGAGAGCCACTGAAGTTTACTGAGTAGGTGGTGACATGCATTTTAGAAAGATCACTTTGATAGCTGAGCATAAGCAATTGTTAGCTAAAGTCTAAAATGAGACCAAAATCCAGGGTGTCAACCTAAGCAGAAACAGAGAAGGCTGTTACTAAAGGTACACAGTAGGAACAAACTTTCTTGACACTATCTGTCATTAGCATTACAGGATAGCAGTCTGGCAAGACACAAGACTGGTGCTTAAGTAAGAATTCTCTCCCCAGGGGGCTAGAGTACAAGGTGAAGACCCAGCCGCAGAGGAGCTGAGATACCAAGTGGTTTCCAAGGATAAGATCACAGTCAGAACAACATCAAGACTGACTCACTGACTCAGGCCAAAGAGTCTCAGACAGGACTGAACCTCTATATGGTAATTAAGTGTTTGAGGGATAAAGGGCATGCAGCCTCTTTGTCCTCTATTCCCCACTATTTGGGATCTCTGAATCTTCTAGAGGCCTTCTAGGGATGCGGTTACTGAACGGAGCTGGACTAAATCATTCACAGCTGCTACAAGTCACCTGTTCTTGGTCTACACAGATCATCTGGGGATCTCAAGTCTGTGGCACCACTCTGGCTATTGTAAACCTCCAAAGTGCCCACTTAGGGGCCTCCTCTAAGAGTTTAAAAACCAAAAAGATCTTTTGAGCATGCCCAACCAATACCAAAATTGTTTGGGGGAGAGGAATCTTTTGATCTTATATTACAATGAAGAATGGGGTTGTCTCATGGTAAGCATGGAATTTTTTGCTATAAAAAAGGTCCACTAGTATACACAATAGAATTTCATAGTCCTTTGGGAGGCAATGAATTGATTTCATATCATTTATTCTTCTTCCCTCATAAAACCAATATGAAAAAGACAGAAAGTCATTAATAGGTTCTTTCAGTTTCCCTTAGAATCACAGAATTTTAGAGTTAGAAGAGACTTTAGCTATAATTGATTCCTATTCCCTAATTTTAGAGATGAGGAAACTGAGGCCCAGAGATGACTTGCCTAAAGTCTCTGATCACTAGTGGCAGAGCGCATTTAGGGTAGACTCTGTTATCAGGCTGACTCTAAGTTCAATAGTCTTCCTAATTTCTATACCATTCTGTCAGTCAAGAAACATTTATTAAGCACTTATTATGTGCCATCTCCTCCTCTGATGATATCATCAACATTTCAATTTTATATAAACTTTAATTTAAAAGAAATATCTGAAAGAGGGTGGGAAGGAAAATGAAAAGAAAATAATATACCATTAATGTGGAGCAGAATTGGAGGTGGGTAGTGCACACAAAAGGGAAAGAGAGTGAGAACATTTTCAAATACTTACCATTACACAGCTCCCTAGACTGAGGTGCTGAAGCTCTGAACAGAAGTTCAAAATGCTGAGCAGCGCTGTTTGCTGCCATTGGGGACCACATCAGAGGCAAATACGGGAAGTGAAACAAAGAGAAGAGGTCAATTAGACATTAAAGACTGTCACCACTTTCCCTGAAATATAGCTCAAAACCTAGGTTCCAGAAACCACAAATGCCATTTAATGAGTCCCCAGGTGCTCCAACCATTGATTGGCTTGGAGTCAAGGTAATCATTACAAGCCTCAATGTAAGTCACTTTGGATATGGTTTTGCATGCCCTGAAGATACCCATATTCCCTATGACCTCTCAGCTCATTTCCCAAAGGGAAACTGTTTGAAAGTCTGGTAAGTTTGAACAACAAGTAAGGCTAAGCCAAAAAACACAGAGGGCTGGTGACATCCCTAAAGAACAGCAGCAGTTCTGACATTCACTGATCAGTTGCTGCCTGATGGAACTGCCAATAGAGTCACAATGAATCAGGATTGAGCTGGTGACTTTAATGTCAAAGGATTCTCCTTTGCTGACAAGGATACCAACAACCATTGAGCACCTGTCACTAGGAACATGCTGACTGAAACAAATATAATGTGTACTTTACAGTCATGTTTCTGTCACTTAAGCCCCATCTGTTTTATACACTGAAAAGTGTCTTACCACTAAGGAAACCAAAAGTTACATTAAAGTATTGCTTGGGTATAGAATTTAAAATTATCTTTAAATATTAAAAATATAACTTTGGAACAATTCAAATAACGCTTCAGGTTTTAATCCCCTTTCCATAATATTAAAAGTATTTTTAAAGTTTATTTAAAGTATTTTGACAGAGTAAAAATTCTTAGCATTTCAAATAAATCAAAGAAAAAAAACTACACCTTGCTAACAGTTATGAAGATATTTTATAACCTTTGCCTAACCAATTCTAAGCCTTTAGAACTGTGAAAAATAGCGCTTTTTAAAAAAAGAATGTGTCACTTGGAAAAGTATAGTATAAACACCTAGTCAAAGCCCAGTTAAGATTCACACTGAAGAGAAATTAATGAGACACTTCAAACAAAATAAGTTTATTTTAAAAAAAAAGCCGTTGAGGAATACTATCAGGATTTTTTTTTTAAATCTACTTGAACACTTTGCTGTTAGGAATTTCTTTGCAATTTTATCTGATATAGTTATACTTGAGTTCCAACAAACCTTAGTACCAACACAGACTACACTGTCAGCTACAGTCTAAAATATCTGTAAGAATGTTAACATTGAAGGGAATATGTATACTGAAGCTTTCCCTAGAGTTGTATTCAAAAGTCTCATCATGGTATGGAAGTAATCTGTGGTGGTCAAAAGCTACTTTACAATGGATCCAAACTCACAGGTCCTTCTAAGTTGGAAAGCTTTGCACACACGCCAGATAACAGACTGAAAATGTTGTCCAAGGGCCAGTACGACTAAATTCAAAGAGCATCATTAGCAGGTTGTTCATAGGATAATTAATTTTTTAACCACAGAGACTCATGAAGATTGATTACAGAGGCAGAAAATGAATTGTGATCTGTGTTGACAGAAAGGTCCATATTAACAGTCACAGTCACACATTAGCTGGCACACTGAAGTATGAACACTTTTTTTGGTGGATTCTAAATAATCATTAGCCATTTCTCTTACACAAAATGTTTATGCCAGAATTCTTTTTAATGTTTTGTATTACTTCAATTTGAACTTGGAAAGAAAGGTATAAAATTCTGAAATTACCTAAGTTTCATATATTTTGAGATTGAAGAAAACTTTATTCAAAAATATCAGTATCAATATACTTGTTTTGCTTGACTCTATATAGGTAGCAAAAGCATTTCTTTTCTTTTTCTTTTCCTCTTGAATTGTATGTGAGTATGAGTATTGGGGATGGGGAGACGGAGGTCTGAAGGGAGAGGGAGACTAGAATAGAGCAACAGGAAAAAAAAGAAAGGCAGGGTCATCGAAGCATTTAAAATACCACAGAAGGGAACAGAAAATCACAGACAAGCAGGACAGCTTTGAAAATTATGTTAAATTTAAAAATAAAAGCAAACTGTATGTAATAGAAACTTGCAGTTTCACACGACCTTTTTTTGGTTTTTGGGAAGGAAGTTCGTTTGTTCTATGTGTATGAAAGTACCCATTTTATTTGGTGTTTACATTCAGCATTTAAAAAAATGCCACTTATAAATAGAAAAATGTGAGTTAGGAAAATGAACACTTCCTAAAATTAAATATTCAAGTTAAATCTGAAAGTAGAGATCATAATAACCTTTTTTTTAAAAAAGAAAAATAACGTAACAGTAAGCTGTACAATACTTATAGGTTACACAATTATACTACTCACAAGGTCCTACTCTGATCTCTCATTGTTGTGTTCTTCCTTCATTGCCTAAGAAGACCACGTCATCAGAGAAATGATGACATGACTTGTGCTTGACTTTGTTTTGAGTGAAGGAAGGCTGTGCAGGTCACCAGCCTCACTTCTACTCCAGAGCCATCTGAATCCAGTGACCAGATATTCATCAGGATGACTGGAGATGACCCAGGATTCACTGGGGGCCTGACCAAGGTTTATTCAGAAATCACTTAGGGTGAAGTAACATCTATTCAGTGAACAGGCCTCTTTAAGAAACAGTCAGGGGACATTAAAGGGGTCTACCCTTTAATGAGGCATATTAAAAAAAAAAAAGACATCAGGCTGGGAGAGCAATAGCAACAGTTACTACAGATAATCACTCTTAAGCCAAGAGGGTCCAGAACAGAGCCCTTAGGCAGAAGCCTGGTGTCCTCTAACGAATGAGCTTTGGAGTGCAGTAGGTTTAAGGTTTTGAGAAAGGAAAGGAAGGGAAATGGTATGTGGAGGATCTTAGTGCCTACTACATGGCAGACCCTAAAAAGTGCTGAGGATATAAAGGGTGAAAAACCATTTCTCCTCTCAATGAGAGTCTAATGGACATTAACTGCAATTATAATTTCATGCCAATAGCTTAATCAAAGTAAATTAACTGCCACAATATCATATCAATCCCACTTTTCCAGTCTTCTTACACTTTATTCCCACTCTACTATAAATAAAATTCAATAAAATGTCAATAAGAAACACTTTAAAGTTTATGTATAAATTTTAGTAAGCCAGCTCTATGATCCAGTGACACTGGCCTCCTTGCTATTCACTATACAAGACAGCCCATCTCCCAACTGCATTTTCATTGAATATCCCTCATGCCTAGGATACTCCCACTTCTTTCTACCTTAGGACTTCCCTAGCTGTCATTAAGTTTCAACTACAATCCTACCTTCTGCAAGAAGTCTTTCCTGGTACCCTTCTTTTCAAGAACTATTTTAAACTTTCTTTGTATCCAGTGCTTAGCAAAATGCTTGGCACACAGTAAGCATTTAATAACTGTTGACAAAGTGAAAAAAAACAGAAGCAAGAGAATATTGTATAGAATAGCATCAATACAACTCAAAGAGGAACTGTGATTAACTAAGTTATTCTGAAAAATAGGATCATTTGAATCAACTACTTAAGAAGGAAAATTCTATCTACCTCCAGAGAAAGAACTGATATATGGGAGTATGTATTGTATAGTTCCACATACATCTTAGGAGAGAATGAGGGAAACAAACCCAAACTCAGACTGTAACAACAATAACAACAAAAAAGAAAATGCTGTTGAATTGATTTGAGAAGAAAACCAAAAGAATCCATGAAGAGTAAACATTCAACATTTGCCAATTGGAGATGGTTACCAAGGGCAATACTGTGCTACATTATAAACTCATCTTAAGATCTTACTTAAAAAAAGTATACTGTATGACTGTGAGCAGAGTCATCTCATAAAATAGAGAAGCAGTGTAGGGTAAAACCAATTTAAGAACACTTGGCAAGAAAGAACTAAGCAAAGTCATCTCAAGGGCATTCAAGGAAGGAAATGGAAGGACAATTACAAACAACAAAAATGTAAAATATCTCTGCAAAATAACATTTTAACAAACAATTTTCTCCATTAAGAACAGTGAAAACATCTCATTTGGACCTTAAAATCACAATACTGGAAGTAGTAATGCTACTAAAGAAACTGGAGGTGGGAAAAATCAGCCAGAATGGACAAAGTATATACAAAGAAAATGTGTACTGTAGGTGATACAACTGTGAAGGTTCCATTGGATGATATACAAGATAACTGAAGGAGGGAAGGTACCAAGGCATGTAAAAATCTCAAATTTTATTAATATAAAAAAGATGAACAAAAGAAAATCAGTAAAAACAAATAGATGCCTCTTCTACCATCTATATGGGACACCCTTGGTGACAGTGCTAGCAGGTAAAAAGTAGACATCTTCTGATGATGTTGTATGATTATAATTTATTGAATAACATGGTCTTTGAAGTAATAAAGTTACAGATCCTCCAAAGGGCAATGAAAAGGCACCTGGGAGGTATAAGCGGCCTGTAACACATTACCAATTAAATATTAAGAGACACATATGACTAATGCCAAGTGTGATTATATTCAATCATTTTTCAAAACTTCAAGAATTTTAGAGATATAATAAATGAAGAGAAATTTACTAAGGCATATCTTTATAATAAAAAGTTTCAGATTGACTTCTATTTCGGAAATTTGTTAGTACTTAAACTTCTAAAGTGTTTATTCAATGGTTGGTAAGAACTAGGTTACACTGCTAAAGAAAGTTATAAATAATATTTTTTTCTAAAGTAGGCGTGTGTGTGTGTGTGTGTGTGTGTGTGTGTGTGTGTGTGTGTGTAAAAAATCATGTATAACCATAAATGACCATGCAGTTAATCTGAGTCTGTCCCTGCCAAAGTCTTCCCTAGTTTTCTATGTGAGTTCAATAGCTGATGGACAGAGAAGAGAATGAACTTCTTCTTTTAAATTTTTTATTGTTATCTTTTGTTGTAAAAAAATTTTTTTAAAACTTTAACAAACTCAACTATCACATTCAAAAAGATTGATCTAATACACGGTGTTCCACATTTCAGACAACAGTCAAAAATTTATTAAGTACCTATAATGTTCTGGGTACTGTGCTAAGTGTTAGGGATACAAATAATAAAAAGACAGTGCTTTTCCTCATGGAGTTTACAGTCTAATGGAGGAAGACAATACACAAAAGGAAGCTGAAACTCAGTGGGGGACAGGGATATAGAGGAACAATGAAAATGTTCAAAGAATTCAAAATCAGTGCAGCTGGTGGAAAATGGGAAGAAGACTGTGCTGGACCCCTTCTTAAACGAAGCCTCTGGATCAGCCCTCCAGTTAGAGGGTCCAATCAGATGGGGAAAAAAGTACTGATGTGATATGAATATCACAGCTGATTCAATCTTGCAGGATAGTGAGGTTTTCCAAAGACGTGTTCCTTGGAGCAGTAAGGCATAATAAAGTCAAAAGAACTCCAAAAGCAACGTAGCTAATGAGAAATGGAGAGACAACAAAGGGAACTCCACAAGACCGAAGGTCTGTTTTTTTCTTATAGTTCTGTTCCCCCTTCCCCCCATATTTCCTAGCCTGCCATAGTCAAAAAATCCATTACTTAGAGCCTTGCATCTCCCTGCTTAACAAGGTTGGTCCTTGGAAACTTGACAATTTGCCACTGGGACTGTATTTAAAACCTTTCCAGAATGGTAAAACCTATTAGAAACTATTATCTGATGGGATGGTCTTTGAGAATTCAAAGTCACCTCCCTCGCAGGGAGGCACTGGAGTAGAACTCTGAAATATCCATTAGGTAGAACGTGTTTTCATGGCACTGAATCTTTAGTTCACGTTAAAAAATTAGCCAGAGTTTATGCATTCATATATATCTGTTTTTGGTCAAAGATTTTGTTTCTGGGTTTCTTCTTACATATTTTGACCTGTGAATTATTGACCTTTTCTGCTGGTAATTTTCTTTGTATTGTCTCCTCTGCTACTCTGTGGTAGCTGACTTGGCAGATATAAGTGGGCAGTTCTTTCTCTTTCTTTTCAATTTTGGCTTTAAAATATATTTTAATATTCCTTTTTAAATGTACTTTTCCATTATCACAAACCAGGATCTTTTAAATCATGCTCCAGAAATCCAAATACTGTTATCTGATACCATCTTCTTAAGTAGCTATTTATTTCCCAATTTTCCAAAGTCCTGGGAGACTTTTTTGTGAAATCCTGCATATGTTGTTGACATCAAGTTGACTTTCTTCCTGAGTATACTTTACACAATTTCCAGCAACTATTTTTTCTACTCAAGGAGCAATGGCCCATTAGTGGCACCTCTGTTTGCAGTGCCAGCTAAGGGTTCATGTAATCATTTGTTGCCATTTGGACTCCAATCTTTTTCCTCCATAGAAGATGAAAACTGATGCTTTTGTGGGAAAGGCTCCTTACTGATTACAGAGTTCTAAATGTTCAATGATCTTTGTTTTTGTTTTCCTTCTCTGTCACATTCTCTCAAATTCATGCATACAGATTAAAGAATCCCCTCTTTCTCTTAAGATTAATATTTCTCTTTTATTTTCCTGTTAGCACTTGTGCCATTCCTTTAAGGAAAACTGCCTTCTCTCTGATGATGTGGGAGAACTGAAAGCCATTTCTCTAACACTATATACCTGCTGGAAGTGAGATCTTCAGTTCTCTGTCGTTCTTGCTGGTAGTTCTGCTTAACTCTCATGTCAAACTCTTTCTGCTCTGCCTAGTCACTATGCTGGAGGCTCAGTCTCTTGGGCTTATGCATGAGGATTATTTCTATTGCAGGTTTCCCCATTCCTCTCATGATATAATTCTAATTTGTTCAGCTACTTTTGAACCATATTTATCAGATTCCTGCCAAAATCTGAATTAAAAAAGGAACTGCTTTCACCGGTTGATGTTGTTTAGAGGAATGGGGGAGGTCTTAAACAATGATTCAAATACTAGCCATTTATTACTTCATCTAACGTCTCTTTTCTGCTTTTACCAATTGATCAATCTTTAGACAGCTCTTCTGTTTTCATTATGATGTCGCTATCTCTTACTAAGACTATTTTTTAAACATCTTTTCCAAGAATGGAAATTTGAAAATACTTCCAATATATGAACTACATTAAATTTAAAAACTCCACACAAGCTATTAACGATAAATGCAAAATAAAGTACTGATTCCGTTCGGTCAAGGCTAAAAAAGTGTTTTGCAAAGAGTTCTTTATTACTACTTAATAAGTCACAAGTCCAAAACAAATCCAAATCTAATTTTCATGAACTGTTCTTTTTAAAAATTGTTCCCATGGATTTCACTCAGTATTATTTATTTGTTTTTAACTGTTCTACAATCACTTCCTTAAAATTAAGATTTTATCCCCCCCACACCTTCCCCCCGCTACCCCCCCATGACAGAATACAATTCTGTATAGGTTCTACATGTACTTTCCTATTGAGCACATTTCCACTATAGCCATGCTATGTAGTCACACTAAAATAAATGGAAGAAATCATATAACAAATC
>CM053770.1:376014034-376031222 GCA_028658325.1 Potorous gilbertii | reverse complement strand
AGTCCCTTCTGAAGATTCAGATGGAAGTACAGTCTCAGCTCTGACCTCTTTGGTGTTTGTGTTTTGGTCCTTATCCCCATAGAAAGATTCTATGGTTCTTTCACCCCTCTGCTTTTTCTTGTTCATGATGTTGATTGAGTGTTGTGGCTTCTGGTTCTTTCAGTCCAAAGCTAGAGAACTTTTTGCTGAGCTGATGTGTGAAAAAGCTAAAAGCAGGTTTTTATTTGGTGTTTCCCCAATCAGGCCTGGGTTTAGCTTGTTAAGTGTGGGGGAGGTATGGTCTGGTCACAGGAGATCTCCTCAGCTGAACTGAGGCAAAGGCAAGCTCAGGGGCTGGTAATCCCAGCTGCCCTATTGTCTTTCTGATTCCCCTGGACAGCTGAGGCATGTCTAGATGCTAATGCGTGTTCCCATCCCTCCTGGGGCTCCTCTCCTGGTGCTGAGGCTTGCCTGGGTCTTAGTGCAAGTTTTCCCTGCCCTGTGTCCTCTGTCCTTCCGGTTTGCCTCTGCCACGGTAGGAGGAATCCCCCTTAGCTATTTTCCTCGTCTCAGGTATTATGAGACTATGGCCTCCTTCTGCTGATCTGGGATTTTTCTGGGGAAATATTTTATGGTTCTTTCATGGTCATCAAGTGGGGAGGAGAGAGCATTTACTGATCACTCTGCCATCCTGGCTACTGGAAGTTCAAGTAGGTGACTTACCATAGTTTGATCTTTGGGCTGAAGGTCTCAGGAGCTGCTGCGCTGATATCTGGCGCTGGGTGGCTCTCACTGACTCAGTTTCGCTTGTCTCCCGCCCTTGGTGTCACTTCTCTGGTTCCGCCGGCTGCTCAGGTTTCTCGGGTCCCTTCTGCTCTGCTGAACTTGCCGTGCTGTGCTGTGCACTATGGGCTCACCCCCCGTGGAACAGATCCTTCCCGTGGACCTTCCAGTCCAACCTGAGCTCCGAATCTGTCACCTTCTGTCTCCCACTGGATTCCGCACCTCCAAAATCTCGTCAGATTCTCCTTTCAGAGGTACCTGAAGGAGTTTGTCCGAGAGCTTAGGTGAGTCCTTGCTCTCACTCCTCTATCTTGGCTCCGCCCCTCCAGTTTTTTTTTTTTAAACCACCACAGAATCATCACTAGACAAAGACACTCTCATTTATATCTCTCATTTTCTAGGCCACTTTCATATCTGAATAATATCCTTTTCCCTTTCTCTACCCAAATATCCATCCCTCTTAACAAGTAAAAAAAGGGAGGAATGTTGTTTCAAAAATATTAATAATATTTAATACCATCTCAAATAAATTACCAATTTTTTACTGAATTAGAAAAAATAACAAAGTTCATTTGGAAAAACAAAAAGTCAAGAATATCAAAGAAAATGAAAATAATTTTAAAAATTAAAAATGTAAAAGGAGGTTTAGCAGCACCAGACCTTAAATTATATTATAAAGATAGATTATATCAAAACCATCTGACTCTGGTTAAGAAACAGAAAGGTAGAACAATGGAATAGAGTAGATGTATAGTTTACAGCAGCAAATAAGCTTGTTTTTGAAAAGTGTAAAGACATGATTTTGGGATAAAAATTCATTATTTAGTAAAAATTGTTGAGAAAACTGGAAAGCAGTGTGGTGGAAACTGGGCAGAGACCATAGATATGAAGATTTTACAAGAAAATCAGAAGAACATATTACTTATTAGACTCATGGATAGGAGAACAATTTATGAATAAACAAGAGATAGCAAAGTTGGGTATGAAAAGGATAATTTTGATTACATTATATTAAAAAGGTGTTACACAAATAAAACAAATGTAGTCAAGATCAGAAGGAAGCAGAAAATTGGGGAAATAAATTAGAGACAGTGTATCAGATAAAAGTCTTATATCTAAAACCTCTGTCAAAAATGTAAGAATGAGTCATTCCCCAATTGATAAATGGCCAAAGGATATGAACAGGAAGTTTTCTGGTGAAGAAATCAAAATGATTTATAGACATATGAAAAAAATACTACCCTAAATCATTACTGCTTAGAGAAATGCAAATTAAAGTAACCTTGAGGTATCATTTTACAGCTACTAAATTGGCTACAATGATTGGATAAAATGATAGAAGGGGGAAAATCTGGACACTAATTCATTGTTGGTAGAACCATGAACTGATCGTCATTTTGGAGAGCAATCCGGAATTATGCCCAAAGAGTTATTAAACTACTATCCAGGGGTGGGAAACCTGCAGCCTAGAGGCCACATGTGGCCCTCTAGGTCCTCAAATAAGGCCCATCCAAACTAGATTCAGTTAAAGGGCAGTGCTTGAGGACCTAGAGGGTCACGGACGGTTTTGAGGCCACAGGTGCCCCACACCTGATATACCTTTTGACCCAGAAATCCTACTACTTGGCCAATTTCCTAAAGTGAAAAAAATTAGTGAAAAGAACCTATATATTCTAAATTGTTTATAGCAGCTCTCTTTGTGGTGGCAAACTGCAGGGATAGCCATCAATTGGGTAATGGCTGAACAAGTTGTGGCATATGATTTTGATTGATCCTACTGCGTTATACAAAAATGATGAGCTCAGTGACTTTGGAAACATATGGAAAGACTTACATGAAATAATAAAGAGCAAAATGAGCAGAACCAAGAAGTAACAGCAACATTACTTTAAAAACAATTTTGAGAGGGTGTTATTTTGATTATTACAGATACCCAAATTAACTATAATGAACATAAGAGAAAAGTCACTATCTGCTTCAAGAGAAAGAACTGATAAACAGATGTAGAGAAGAATCTTACATATACATACACACAGATTTACATACATGTATACACATACATATATTTACATGTATGTATGCATACCCATATATGCATACATACATATACATCCTTATTTTTGTCTAATGGATGGGATGGGAAAGAAAAAAGAAATCAACATGCTAATTTTGTTGTGTATCTGAAAGGAATAGCAAGTTGTGCATAGCAGATTTACAATTTCATGTGCAATCATCTTTTTTATTGTACTATATTATGAAAATGTTAGTTTTATCCCATAAATTAAAAATAAAATAAAAAATAGTAAATACTATATTAACTTTGACATTGTATATATATAGTGCTGAATGCCTTATAGACCCCACCTCCATAAAGAGGGGAGGAAAACATATTTTCTCATCTCTTCTTTTGGGACAATTTTGATCAACATAAATACACAGAACTCAATTTTTGTGTGTTTTAAGAAAATTTTTCATTTATTCTTTAGTTATCATAATTAGATTTATTGTTCTAAGATGTATGGCTAGAAATATGGTAGGATGTTACTATAACTGGACCCTGTGAAACATAAGCCTTAATCTTTGTGTCAAAGAGTAAGGGCATTTCAGTCATTTTCTTAGCATAATTCCAAACTGCTTCCCACAATGGTTGGTTCACCAGTAGTATATTAATATATGTCTTACTTTCTGCAGCACCCTTCACTCTCCACCCAACACTGATTATACCCATCACTTGTCATCTTTGCCATTATTCTTGGAATAAAGTGAAACCTCAGAATCATTTTGGTTTTCATTTCTCTTATTATCAGTGATTGGGAACAATCTTTCATTTTATTAATGGCTTGTGCTGTTTTCTCATTCACTACTTGAATTTTTTGACCACCTCTATTGCAGAAGAGTTGCTGGTTTACATGTATTCATTTCTTACATATTTTGTATATCAGACTCTTATCAGAGACATGTGATACAAAAAATTTCTCCCCAGTCAAGGGCTTACTTTCTTATCCTATTGACACTGATTTGGTTTGGGCAAATGCTTTTCAATTTTATGTAACTGAAATTGTCTATTTTATTTTTTGTGATCTGCCTCTATGTATTTTTAGGTTAAGAAATCTTCTCAGCTACAGCTGAGAAAGGCACTTGATATGCTTTTCTTCTAATTTTTTTCATATTAAGGTCATGTATCTATTTTGAACTTAGGATTATATAAGGCATAAGATATTGGTTTGAACCCAATTTCTACTTAAATATTTGCCAGTTTTCTCACTATTTTTGTGAAACAGAATTCTTGATCAAATTTGGTTCTTTAATTTATTGAATATTAGATTATTGAGTCCTGCCTCCCTTTTTTCTTTTCTTTCTATAATCTCTTAATGACCTCACTAGCTCCCATGGGTTCAATTACCATCTCTTTGTAGGTGACTTCCATATCTATATATCCATCCCTAGCCTTTTTTCTGGGCTTGATCAAGTTCTATAGCACCAACTGCCTATTGAACATTTTGGACAGGGTATCCTGTAAGGCTTCTGAAACTCAATATGTCCAAAAAAGAACTCTTCAAATTTACTCCTATTCTAAGATTCCCTATTGCTGTCAAGGGCACTACCATCCTTTAAGTTTCCCAGGTTCAGATTCGAAGTGTTATTCTTAACTCTTCACTATCACTCTCAAATATAAAACAATTCTTGTCATTTCAAGCTTCATAATATCCCTAATGCCAAGATAAAGTCCTTGTGAACAATGACATATTGTCAGGGCCTAGCTGACAAAAGTGACTCCATGTCTGACTATTCATTTATCCACCTATATACTGGGAAATTCCTATGTACCCAAGAACTAGCTTAGTCAGCTACATTTAGGATTAGCAAATCCAAGTTAGCCAAGGATCAGCCTAGTAAAAATCCATTTAATCTAGGTTAACAAACTACTGATAACAGAAGCCTCGTGGCTGATAAAGGAGGAAGGGGTCATAGGTCAGATGACCCCTGAACGATGACTTCTAAATTGCCTCTTCTATTCAATCTCTATGAATCTTCCCAGCATTAACAATAAGATATAAGAACAGATCCAGGAGATCTGGGCTCTTATTTGTAGTACACAAATTACTGTATGCCTGAGCTACTACTGTATGCCTGCAGAACTGGAAGGTAAAGGAGTCACACACACATATATATCTCTAAGTAATAAGGAGCTTGTCTCATGATTCTTTGAAAGTTTATATACTTTCGAACTCACAGTTCCCTCACAGTCCTCATTATTTTGGGCTTAAGACTATTACAATGGCCTCTTATTTAGTCTGCCTTGGCCTTGAGCCTCTCCCAACTTCAATCCATCTTCCACATAGGAACTGTCATACATATACAGTCAATAAACTCTCTTAGCCCCCTATTCCCCTTGACTCAAAACTTAAGTTACTCTGATTGACATTTAAAACTCTTTAAAACTTGTCCCCTTCCTAATTTTCTTATACACTACTCCTTTAGCACTTGCAATTCAGTCACACTGGTTTACTCTACACACACAATACTCAATTTCCTATCTCTATAACTTTGTAATGAATGTCTCTCATGCTTAGAATGTACTCCCTTCTTTATTATGCCTCCTGGATTCTTGGGTTTCCTTTAAGACAGCTTACCTTCTACATTAGACAATTGCTTCACCCTGGCTGCAAGTTCACTCCCTCCCCAAACTGCCTTGAAGTAATTTTGCCTATATTATGTATGTACTCCTACATGTTCATCCTGTCATCTATTAGAATATGAGTTCCTTGAGTGCTTCCATTTTGGGGTGGGTGTGTGTGTAGTACTTAGCAAAGTATCCAGCATATATTAAGTACTTAATAAGTCTTGTTGTTTAATAATTAATACTTTGATTAATAATTTATATTAATATGTATTAATATATAATAAATTAAATAATTAATTGAGTTCAGGGGGTAGAGTCAAGGTGGTGGAGTAAAAGCAGGGACATACTTGAGCTTTCCCCTCCAAACCCCCAAAATATCTGTGAAAAATGACTCTAAACAAATTTGAGAGCAGCAGAGGCCACAAAATGCCAGAATAAAACAGATTTCCAACCCAACACAACCTGGAAGGATGACAAGAGGGATCTATTGCATTAGACTCAGAGTGAAGGGCAGCCCAGAGGAGGTCATGCTGGCCTAGCCAGGACTGGAGCAGGCCTCAGTGTGCTGAATCACTAGCAACTGCAACCATTTCCATATTTCTCAACCCACAAACATCAAAGACAGCTTCAAAGGTCAGTGGAAAAACTCTCTCACCTATGTGAGAGAGGAATGTGGTCCAGCTCTAGTACCAGACCCAGCATAGCAGCAGCCACTGCCACAATGGTGGCAAGTTCTGGAGCTCTTGGCTTGCAGATGGTGGGGGAATCGAGCAGCTGATCCAGGTTGCAGTCCTAGGTGGTGGTCCTGGGATGAGAAGGAGTGCTGGTGGGGCAGAGCTGGTGGTGGCTGTGGAGAGGAAATCCTACTTATAGTTCCAGGGCAGAAAAGAGTGCTTGTGTTTGCTCACAGAGAAGAGAGCAGACCAGGAGAGGAGTAAACACCTCTCCTTTGATCATATCACTTTTGAGGAACTAAGAATTTATAGATTCCTAGATATATCTCTGCAAACAGCTGCACAAAACCTCTGAAACTCTCGGCTGTATACCCTCCACTTAACAAAGAGCTCAAAAGTCAAGCAGTTGGCTGGAAAAATGAACAAAAAGGGGAAAAATAAGATTAAAGAAGATTACTTTCTTGGTGAAAAGTGATTTTCTTGTGACAAAGCATACAACCATAGGAAGATCAAAGCATACAAATGCAGGAAGACAGCAAGGTCAAGGCTCTTACATCCAAAGCCTCCAAGAAAAATATGAAATCATCTCAGGCTATGGAAGAGCTCAAAAAGGATTTTGAAAATCAAATAAGAGAGGTGGAGGAAAAATTGGGAAGAGAAGTGAGAGTGATGCAAGAAAATCAAGAAAAACAAGACAATAGCTTGCTAAAAGAGACTCAAAAAAATGCTGAAGAAAATAGCACATTTAGAAATAGACTAACCCAAATGGCAAAAGAGGTCCAAAAAAGTCAATGATGAGAAGAATACCTTAAAAAGCAGAATTGACATGGAAAAGGAGGTCCAAAGAAAAAGAAAAAGGAGGTCACTGAAGAAAATAATTCCTTAAAAACTAGAATGGAGCAAATATTAGTTAATGACTCTATGAGAAATCAAGAAATTATAAAACAAAATCAGAAGAATGAAAAAATAGGAGACAATGTGAAATATCTCACTGGAAAAACAACTGACCTGGAAAATAGATCCAGGAGAGGAAATGTAAAAATTATTGGTCAACCTGAAAACCACGATCAAAAAAAGAGCCTAGACATCATCGTTCAAGAAATTATCACAGAAAATTACCCTGCTATTCTAGAATCAGAAGGTAAAATATAAATGGAAAGAATTCATTGACCACCTCCTGAAAGAGATCCCGAAAGGAAAACTCCTAGGAATATTGTAGCCAAAATCCAAAGTTCTCAGAACAAGGAAAAAAATATTACAAGTGGCAGATAGAAACAATTCAAATACTGTAGAAATACAATCAGGATAACATGCAATTTAGCAGCGTAAGGGATACAAGGGATTAGAATATGATATTCCAGAGGTTAAAGAAGCCAGGATTAAAACCAAGAATCATCTACCCAACAAAACTGAGTATAATACTTCAGGGAAAAAAAATGAAATTTCAATTAAATAGAGGACTTCCAAGAATTCCTGTTGAAAAGACCAGAGCTGAATAGAAAATCTGACCTTTAGATACAAGAATCAAGCGAAACATGAAACGGTAAACAGGAAAGAGAAGCCATAAGGGTATTACTAAAGTCGAACTGTTTACATTCCTATATAGATAGATATTTGTAACTCATGAGACTTTTCTGAGTATTAGGATGGAGGGAATATGTACATGTGTGTGTAAATATATATACATATATATGATGTAAATATGTATTTACATATATGTATATATATGTATGTGCATATTGTGTGTGTATATATGTATATTACACACACACACACATACATATGAAGGGCACAGGGTGATCTGAATATGGAGGATGCCTAAAAAATAAAATTAAGTGTAGAGCGGAATGTACTGGGAGAAAGATAAAGGGAGAAGTATAATGTAAGGAAATCATTTGACATAAAAGAAGCAAGAAAGAGCTTTTATAATGGAAGGGAAGATGGGGGAGCTGAGAGGGAATAAGTGACCTTTACTCTCATCAGATTTGGCTTAAGGAGGGAATAACACACATTCAATTTGATATGGAAATCTATGTTACCCTTCAGAAAGGCAGGAGGGAAGGAGATAGGAGAGGGAGGATAATAGAGAGGGAGGGGGTAATGAGAGGCAAATAGTATTGTGAGGGGACAGGTCAAGGGAGAGAATGGAATAAATGGAGAGCAGGACAGGATAGAGGGAAATGTGGTTAGTTTTTTCTAACATGACTATTATTAAAGTGTTTTCCATGGCTACACATGTATGACCTATATCAAATTTCTTGCTGTCTCAATGAGGGAGGGGAGGGAAGGAGGAAGGGAGAGAATGTGGAATTCAAAGCTTTAAAAATGAAAGTTAAAAATTGCTTTTGTATGCAACTGGGAAATAAGTTGTACAGGCAATGGGCTACAGAAATCTATCTTGCTCTATAGGAAAATAGAGGGAAGGGGGATGGGAGAAGAGGGGTGATAGAAGGGAAGGCAGATTGAGGAAAGGGGTGGTTGGGGTGCATGCTGTCCTGGGGTTGGGGGAGAGGAGAGATGGGGAGAAAAAGTGGAATTCAAAATGTTGTGGAAGTGAGTATTAAAAACTGAAAATAAAGAAATTATATTTTTTAAATTCCAAAGAAAAAATTGAGTTCAGTGGTTTTAAAAATTCTTCTTTATGATGTACTTTCATATTATTTAATCAATGCCAGAAAATATTGATGTTTACTATTTTATGATAGGATTTAAGGTCTAGAAGTATTACTTTTCTCTTATTTCCTACATATTTTTTTTTTATTATTTGAGAATCTAAAACTTTTGTTACTCCAAATGATTTTTGCTCTTATTTCACATAGGTCTGTAAAAAACCCCTTGACTGTTTAAATCATTTGTCATTTATTTGTAAATTAATTTATGTAGTATCATTTTTTTATATTGGCAGGGACCAGCTATGAGCCTTAACACTTATAATTTGTCATTATTTCTTTAAAGAGTGCTCTATTTTTGTATCTGTTCATATCTTGAGTATACTTTAGTAGTTTCCCAGATATTTTATACATTTTGTAATTATTTTGAATGTGGGATTTTCTAATCACATTATGATTAGAACTATCATGATGTGAGCAAACAGGAACAATTTTATCTCCTCTTTGCTTAATTTTCTGCCTTTAATTTCTTCTCTGTTTACTGCTATTGCTAAAACTATGTCCTTGATTTACTCCTGTGTTATTGGGAAATTCACTTGTTTTTCCACATTGAATACAATACTGGTTTTTGATTTTAGATGGATTTTTCATTAAATAAAAAATGGCTTATGACTATACTTTATAAAGTTTTTTTAAAAAATGAATCAATGCTGCACTTTACTGAAGGATTTTACTATATATACTTTTTAAATTATGTGGCTTGGAATTTTTAAAACATGATTTCATTCATTATCTCATGTTGAACCATCATACCATCTATGCTATAGATCCAGCTAAATTAAAACAGACTTATTTTTGCTATTTCTCTGTAATTTTATTAGACTTTTATTTGAAATTTTTATATTAATATTATAGTTGTCTACAGCCCACTGTCTTTATTTTAAGCTTTGATTTTTTTAGGTATTAGAACTACATTTGTTTCATAAAAGAAATCTGATAGATTGTTTTATTTCTAAATTTTAATTGGGGTTGTATGGGTATTAATGTTTAAAAAATGGATAGAATTTACCTATAAACCCACTTGAACCAAAAACTTTTCCCATTGGTAGTTTGTTTACAGTGAATTGGATTTTATTTTTCAAAATTGGTTTGTTTAAAATCTTTATTACATGTTGTTAATTTGGGAATTTTATATTTTTGAATAATTATCCATTTCTCTTAAGTTCTCAGTTGTGGTGGAATATAATTGGATATAGTAGATTCTGTTAATTCTTATTTCTTCTATTTCTTGTGACTGACTTGTCTATTTTCATACTGCTAATTTTTTTCTTTCTCTTATTTTGGATCCCGTTAGATAAAGGTTATTTATGCTGGTAGAATTTTCAAAGGACATGCTTTTAATTTTATTTACAAGTTTATAGTATGTTTTTCATTTTATCTATTTCTTCTTTATTTTTCATTATTTCTTCATTTGTGCTTATTTTGTGTTGCTTAATTTTTTGAGGTTTTCAACGGCACAGTTGGATGACTAATCCTCAAGAAGATCAGAGACAGAATACTATGAATGATAAATAGCAAGAAGACCATTTTGGCTGGACTACAGTAGAGGTGAAGGGGAATTTTTTTTAAAAGTTTGAGAAGGTAGGTTGAAATGAGGTTGCAAAGGGCTTTAAGAGACAAATGAGTCTGTTTTTGATCCTAGTGGTAATAAGAACCAATCAGGAGACTAAAAGGACTAGCACTTTAGGACTGATATAGTACTATATATTGTACTATATATAGTATTGGAAAAGGAAGAGTCTTGAGGTAAGAAGACCAGTTGGGAGGTTATTGTAACAAACCTAGAAAGGGCAAAGAATTTAAACTAACATGAACGCTGTCTGAGGGAGCAGAAGGGAACAGATGAGAGACGCCAATGAGTCTGAATTAACAAGAACTGGGCAATACATTAGATGGGGGCTAAGCAATACTGTGGAGTCACGTATGTGAACCTTGGTGTTCACAAAGAGTGGAGCAGACAGGGAGTGGAGGCAATGAAGGCAGACACCTATGTCTAGGAGTTTGGCTGTTAAGAGGAAAAGGGTATAAAACCTTAGCTTGAGAGGAGGAAAAAGTCAAGTGACTTTGTATGCAGAAGGTAAGGAGGCAACTATTTTTAAGGGAAAGATAAAAGATTATCAAAATGATCAAGGTCATAATTGTGATAACAACTTGTTGGTTTATAATGTCTATGTGTTTTACTTTATAGGATATAATTTGGATCACTAGAATTGATGTTCATTTTATAGGATCTGGATTAAAAATTATCATCTAAACTACTTGAAAATTTTATAATTGCTATATCTCGTAACATATTTTGGTAGCATTTGGTTTTTTAATGTTGAGTCTTGTTCAAGAATGTGAATAGTGGTCCAAATGTGATTCACCTAAGGATGATCTGCACTATGATGCAGTTCGTTGTTGTCATTCCAACAAGAATCAAGGAATACTTATATGCATATGTGCAGCATCAACTTTTTATGGTATCATCACGTTACAGCCATTCATAGCTCCATATATAAATCAGTCACTTATCTGAATACTATATACAAGAATATTTTTACCGTACTGAAGGTATCACAAATATATCTTATATATATATATATATATGATTCTATAAAAAGCACATTTTCCAAATGAAAATTTGAGAATCACATTAAAGCAAATATCAGAGGTATCATTGCAAAAATATCAGAAATACTCACAATCACTCAATTCCATTAATAGTCTCTAATTGGCCACTTTATGCAAGGAGAGACAATGTGGTGTGGTGAATGAACAGTCTGCTGTGCAGTCAGAAAAACCTGAGTGCAAGTTCTACCATATAGCCTGTGTGACCCTGGATAAGTGACTTAGTCACTAAATATCCCAGGCAATTATCCAAAACTATATTTGAAAAGGTGCTAATCTACATTGGTAGAGGAAGTTTCTCACTTAGAATGCCTTATCCTGAAGAAATCATAGATAGAGTAAAAAAACCACACAAAACAAAATTAAAAAAAAATTATATAAGAAATTTAAAATTCAAGGGAGCATAAAACACCAACAAACTAGGAGATCAGAAAAAACTTTTTTACAGGAGGCCTCTATTTTTCTAAGGTATGCTAGTTACCTGCTATTTTTATCTCACACCTCCTTACCACCTTGACCTTGCTTTATGCTTTATCAAACATCTTTTCTCTTTTTCTTCTGCCTTTTCAATCTTCCCTTTTAATATACATAGGTCTCCCTAGTTCTCTCCACTGCCATGACAATTATGGTCCAAGTTAATAGAATTTAGAGCACACAAACATAATATATATATATATATATGTATATGTGTATATACATATATGTATATACATAAAATATAAGTGCCTTTTTATATTTTATTTTTTTGAAAAAATCTGTGACATCAAAATAATAAAAAAATCAGAACCTTAAATGGTTCTCAAAGTACTCTAACTTTTATAAGTGTTTAGAATTCATTTTACATGAAACTTAAAAAAAATTAAGGACTATACTGATTTTATTTTAAAATTTTATATAAGAATTCAATTACCTAAATACCTGATTAAATAGAAATTTGAACATTTTCCCATTTTTCTTTATTTTTGCTATTTTTATCACCCATACTTCTTAATGCATTCTTCTCCTTTCCACCTTCCACAGAACAATCCTTTCAAACACAATACAAGAAAAGGTAAGAAACAGTATTTGAGCACATTGACCAATGTATTGGAAAAAAAATCTGACATTATATGCAGGGTTCCAGACCATAGTTACCTCAGCAGGGGGTAGGAGGATAGGGAGGAACACTTTCTTGTATGTCTGCTTTGGGGCCAAACTCCAAAGTCACTGGAGTTTAATTTTGCAGTGTTCAATTTTGATTGCTTTATTGTTGTTTTTACTCTTTCATTTACATTGTTGTAGTCATTTTGTGTATTTTTTGCTGTTTCTATTTACTTAAATCTTTCCATGCCTCTTTGTATCCATCATAGTCACTGTTTCTTATGGAACAATAATATACACACAGGTATGAATGTAGCTATACACACACACACACACACACACACACACACACACACACACATACATTTCAATGCTATATCTTGTGTGGCCACACTTTAATGAAAGCACATCTACTTTGTTTCTAGCTCACTGTTACTTCAGAAAATGCTATTAGAAATATTTTGGTGTATGTGAAGTTTTTGTTGCTATTGTGCTATTGTTGACCACTTTGGGGCATTTGCTTAGCAGCAGAATCTCTGGGCCAAAGAGCAAGGACATTTTATTAACTTTCTTTAATTTTTAATTGCTTTCCAGAATGGCTGGATTAATTCACAGCTCCACTAATAATGCATTAGTGTGTCTGACTTTCCAAACCACTCCCCCCACCCCCTAGAATTGAATATTCTCATCTTTTAGTCATGTTTGTCAATTTGCTTAGTGTGAGGTTCTTGACTTTCATTTCTCTTATTATTAGTAACAGAACAACCTTTCCTATGATTATTAACAGTTGAAGTTCTTCTTTGGGGAACTGTTTATTCAGGTCTTTTGACAACTTTAATTGGGGAATGGTATTTAGTTTTGTATATTTGGGCTAGTTCCCAATATATTTTGGATATTAGATCCCTGTAAGAGATATTTAACAAAAAAATTTCCTTCCTAGTCAACTATTACATCTCTCATTCATGGAAAATCTCTTTTCAATTTCATGTAATTGAAACAATCTATTTTATTTCTTTATAATAGCTTCTATCTTTCATTTAGTTGAGTTCACTACCTGAAGTAACTAATAAGGTTCTTTCCTAATTTTTATATGCCATGATATTTAATATTCAGATCTCATATCCATTTTGAGTTTATTGTAGCATATGGTATAATATGTTCATTTAAACTTAATTTCTGCTACACTTTTCAGTTTTCCTAGTAATTTAAGATTATGAGTTAAGCTTGTGCTTTTTTGGTTTCCTTAATGCTTAAAAAAATTACCCTCTTTGTCTTTCCTCTCTTTAGTCAATACTTTGTATTACCAGACTCCCTTCTTTTCACCTCCCCTCATCTATATCCTGTCTACCCTTTTCCTCTCTTTTTTTTTGATGGGGAGTGCTTAGTATATTGATTTTTTCTTCTTTTAATTATTTATTTCTTCTCTTATTTTTTTCTTTTCTTTCCTTTCACAGGTAAGTGGTTAAATAAAAATCTGTCCTGCTCTTTTCTCTTTCAACTGGACCTTTCCACAAGAAGTACTTCTTTTAAAGTTTTATTCTCTAACTGATGAGATATCTCTTTTCAAAGAATCACAGAACTGTAATTCAATGTGTAAAAGAAGGAATGCTGGATAGAAGCAATTCCACACTGTAAAAAGGGTCATGTATCCAAACTTATCCCCCTGCCCTCCCTCTGATAGTTGTGCCTTTATCTCCCCTCTAAGATATCCTCTCATGCTCCTAGAGGCCAGTTCCCCCTAGAACCTCAAACATCTCTTCACTTTGGTCAGAATTTTGCCCATGTAAGCATAGCACTTTCTCCATGAAAGTGGCCTCCCAATATACCAAATCCCACAGGACTAAACCCACCAAAAGGTTCCATACACCATCATAGGTATATTTCCTTGGGAATGTTCTTCAGTGCAACTCCCTTCCTACTCGTGAACTGTGACCTCTTTTGCCCTTTTGCTACCTCCCTTCAGCTAGGTGAGGCAGGCAGGAGGCCCAGTGGATTGAGTGCCAGATTGGCAATCAGAAAGAGATGAGTTTACATCTGGGTACAGAAAATTACTTAGTTGTGTAATCTTGGGCAAGTCGCTTTTTCACTCTAGGGCTGTTTTCTCATTTGTAAAATGGGGATGATAACATCACCTACAACATAGGGTTGTAGCAGGATAAAACGAGAACACAAGCACTTTGCAAAGCTTAACCCACTATACAGATGCTGCTATTATTATTATTTTAGTTCCCCTAAATCAATCCCTCTCTTCTTCTCTTTGACTGCCTCTTCATTCTCCTTCAGACATGACATTATAAGAATATATAATTTGTATGTGTTTGTGTGTGTGTAACTATTATCTTCATATCCCTTTGGTAGTCACCCATGAAATGTGGTAGGGATGATGCATTACCCATGCCCTTCTGTCCACCACCTCCCTTTTTTCTACTTATTTACCTTCCCCCTTTGCAATTTTGTACCATGAAACATTGTGACTCAGCAGTAAGGGGATTTTGAGTCTAGTTCATGGTCCTTCAATTCCACTCTTCTACCTTTATTTCTCAAGTTTCTTTGAGTTCTGTTCATATTTTCATCCTCTCTTGATGATATCTTTTTGTGCCTCCCCTTTTTTACTCTTTCTTTTTTTGAAATAACCTTAAGCATCAAGTAATTTATATCACTACTTATTTTTCTTTAGTAATTGTATTTATTTAATGTTTCCATGTTTCTGATGGGTAGGGCATCTGCACATCACATATTCTTCTCATATTTTTATGCCTCAAATGCCTTATTATTGATTACCCAATCTATTTTGTTGAGAGTTTCACTTTAGGTTTACAAGTTAAATCATTTTGAGTTGCAACTTGAGTTCTTTTGCTTTTTTGGAAGACACTATTTCATCCCTTCTAATGCCTCATTGCATAATAACCTTGTGCTATTTGATTTTTTTCCATTTTTTTCAAGGGATTTTCTTGTGGTCATTAGAATAACTTGTTTGTAACCTTAAAGTGTAGAGTTAATCATATTTATCTTGGCATTTGAAGAAGAATTTTGGCTTCCTTGCTTAAGACAAATTTTATATTCTCTCAAGGTTTTCTTTCAAGTTCCAGGCAGTTTTATTGCTTTATTTCCTACATCTTGGACTTAAGTTTTTTTTATTTCTCATGTAAGTCTTCAAAAACAGCTATAATTTCTCATCAGTCTATGCATACTGTCTTCAAGGATAAGTGCATTGGTGTATATGGAATGTTACCTTTTTCTTTTCTTCTGCCAGATTTACTCCAGTTATTTTTCTACTCTACATCTGTTAATTTCTCTTATTCCTTTACAGGAATTTTCTACTATGGATTCAACGTTGTTCTATTCTACAAACTGACTTTTAAAATTCTGCATTGAAATTTCTATCTTCTCTCCATATTCATTCTTAATTTCTTCTTCTGTGGATTTAATTTCTTTTTTTGAACTCTTCAGGAGTTGTTTTTTTGGTGGCATTGATGCTCTCTTGGAGTCTATAGGACTCTGTGTTTCATTATGCATTGCTCTACTTTCTTTTGTTTTATATTTGTTAAGAGAGCTTTATAATCTCTTTGAGGATTCAGTATTCATTTTTCCTTCTGATTTGAAGAATTCCTCTACTGATTTATCTCTTTATGGTAAAAGCTATTTTTGAAGGTTTTTTAATTTGTTGTTTCAGCCTTTTAAAAATATTCTCTAGGTACTTTCTGACTCCTCCCTCATTATGGGAAACTTCCCTAGTCTGTGCTACAAAGCTACTTTAACTGCCATTCAATGGAGGATACTGGCTATATAAGCCTATGATTCTACCCTGAGTACCATCTGAGGGCAAAGAATTGGGCCCACTATTGATTATGTTGCCCTTACTTCAAAATAAAATTAATAAACTTTTATTCTGACCTTGAACATTAAGTGATGATTTCCATTTAAATGAAAGAAAAGAAAAAATTATTCTCTAAACTGTGAACTTCTCTTATGTATGGTTAAAGAAGTATATCATAAATACAACATGTAACTTTCAAAGCAGTTCTGCTTTTCTATGGTTCCTTCTGGCCTTTTTCTATTTTCTTCCATGAATTTTTAATAAATGCTTCAAGGATTATTTTCTCTTAAAAAAAAAAACAACTATGGAGGGAGGAGACAAGATGGTGGGGTAGAAAGATACACATATGCTAACTCCTAACCCACAGCCCATAAAATACCTGTAAAGAAGAACTCCCAACAAATTCTGGAGCAGCAGAAGCCACACAACAATGGAGTGGAGGAGATTTCTGTTCCAGAGAGCCCTGAAAAACTGACACCAAAGATCTGTCATGCACCAGACCCGGAGCAGAGCCCAGCCCTGCTTTAGCCGCATGGCACTGAAAGGAGCAGATCTGAGCAGGCTTCAGAGACAGAATCTCCAGCAGCAGTACAGGTTCCTCCAGCCACAGGCGTGAATGGTCAGTGAGAGAGTCTTTTTGGCTGGCCAAGAGGGAAGCAGGGTGTCTGCATAACCCAGGCCCATTTGGGAGGCAGGAGCGGGACTGCAGCGGACAGGGGCTCCAAAAGCAGGTAGGAGCTTGGTTCCATTGTTGAAGGTCTCTGCATAAACCCCCTGAGGGAACTGAGCCCTGTGTGGGCCCTGCCACAACCCAAGCAGCTGAACTTAATATCACACTGAATAGCAGCCCCGCCCCCACTGAAAGCCCTGAGTCTGCGAAGCAGCATTTGAATCTCAGACCCCAAGCACTAGTTGGATGGAACTGGAGGCAAGGTGGGTGTGCTGAGGAAAC
>CM053770.1:375914221-375983651 GCA_028658325.1 Potorous gilbertii | reverse complement strand
ATTAGCCTCCATCTGTTCCATTCTAATTTTGAGAGAACTATTTTCTCCAGTGAGCTTTTGCACCTCTTTTTCCACTTGGCTAATTCTGCTTTTTAAAGCATTCTTCTCCTCATTGGCTTTTTTGAACCTTTTTTGCCAATTGAGTTAGCCTATTTTTCAAGGTGTTATTTTCTTCAGCATTTTTTTGGGTCTCCTTTAGCAAGGTGGTCACCTGCTTTTCATGCTTTTCTTACATCTTTCTCATTTCTCTTCCCAGTTTTTCCTCCACCTCTCTAACTTGATTTTCAAAATCTTTTTTGAGCTCTTCCATGGCCTGAGCCCATTGAATATTTTTGGATATTTGGGATACAGAAACCTTGACTTCTATGTCTTTCCTTGATGGTAAGCATTGTTCTTCCTCATCTGATGGGATGGGAAGAGATATCTGTTCACCAAGAAAGTAACCTTCTATGGTCTTATTTTTTTCCCCTTTTCTGGGCATTTTCCCAGCCAGTTAACTTGACTTCTGAGATTCCTCTCCACACCCACCTCGCCTCCAGTTCCACCCCGGTAGTGCTTGGGGTCTGAAATTCAAATGCTGCTTCCCAGCCTCAAGGCTTTCAGGAGGGCAGGGCTGCTATTCAATGTGAGATTAAATTCAGGTGCTCAAGTGAGGACAGGGCTGCTATTCAGTGTGAGATTATGTTCAGCTCTTTGGGTAGGGGCAGGGCTGCCACACAGGGTTCAGTTCCCTCAGGGGGTTTATGCAGAGACCTTCAATAATGCCTCCAAGCTCCTGCCTGCTTTGGGAGCCCCTGTCTGCTGCTGCCTTCTGAGGTGGTCTGAGTTATGGGGACACCCTGCTCCCCTCTTGGCCAGCCAAAAAGGCTCTCTCACTGACCCTTGGCATCTGTGGGTGGAGGGACCTGCGCTGCTGCTGGAGATTCTGTCCCTGAAGCCTGCTCAGATCTGCTCCTCTCTGTGCTGTGGCCAAGGCATGGCTGGGCTCTGCTCCGGGTCCAGTGCACGCCAGACCTTTGGTGTCAGTTTTTCAGGGCTCTGTGGAACAGAAATCTCCTCCATTCCGTTGCTGTGTGGCTTATGCTGCTCCAGAATTTGTTGGGAGTTCTTCTTTGCAGGTATTTTATGGGTTGTGGGTTAGGAGCTAGCATTTGTGAATCTTTCTAGTCCACCATCTTGGCTCCTCCTCCTAATTCTGTTTTTTTAACGTGATATTTTCTTCAGTATTTTTTGTGCCTGTTTTACCAAGCTGTTAATTCTCTTTTCAGAATTTTCTTGCATCACTCTCATTTCTTTTCCCATTTTTCCCACTACCATTCTTATCTCTTTCTTTAACTCTTCTAGGAATTCTTGCTGGCCTTGGTCCAATGAGCATTTTTCTCTGCAGCTTTTTGGTAGCTGTTTTCACATTGTTGTCTTCTGAGTTTGTGGCTTGGTTTTCCCAACCTCTCTAATAGCTTATTATGCTCAAATTTTTTTATTGTTGTTGTTTGCTCATTTTTCCAACATATTTCTTGACTTGGAACTATGTGTTAGAGTTAGGCTCTGCTCACCTGGGAGTGGAGAGGCACTGTTCCAAGCTTCAGGCTTTTTCACACTGTTATTTTCAGAGATAGTTCTGAAGGTCTGCAAGTTTTACTTCTAAGGTTGTGTGATCCTGAGAGATGTGAGGTCACTGCTCTCCTGGCCTGTGCTCTGGTCTTTACCCAGGAAGGGCCCCTGGTTTTCTCTAGCTGCAAACACTAGTGCTAGCATTCTCTTTGCCTTGGAATTGTGACCAGGGCCCCTGCTCCCTTGTGATCTCCTCTCTACCCTGGAACTATGACCCAGAACTGCATGTGGGGAGTAGATCTGCCTATCAGTGCCAGCAGTACTCAGAGCCAGAAAAGGTTCCCCTAAAATCTTTGTAACTAGTTGTCTTGACCCCCTTACCATTTCTAGACTGAGAACTCCCAACACTGCTGTTCCTGCTACTGCTACTGCAGCCTTTGCATGTGATAGGTCTTCCATCCAGTGTCACAGATATCTTCTGCTGACCTTTTAAGCTTTTTTTATACAGGAAAAATATCTCATTCCAACATTTTATTGGCTTTGCCACTCCAAAATTTAATATGAGAGGTTATTTTAAAGTTTGGAGGGGGAAGAGAGACCTTGAGTAAAGAGTAAATGATTATATAGCTCATTAAGAGGCTTTCTGACATTAAAAGAATGGCTCAAAGTAGTGATGAGCCTGTAAACCCCCAAATTTGAAAATATTGCTTCCAAACCATAATAGTAGTGTCACCAGCTATAATAAATTTCATGGAAATACTAATGATCATGTTAGTAAATTATATATATTATTTCTCTAACATTTTTACAAAATTTCAGTAAGGTCTAAATACAAAGAAGAGTACATCGATATTTATTGTTTACATCTATGTGTCACTATGTCTTTTCCAGCCAGGTACATGGATCTCATTTGCTCTCTGCAAATAACTTTAAAATATTTTTTAAAATGTTTAAATTAATACATCCATTATACAGAAAAATGTCTGTCCTGTGGTGGTTTTTTTGTATCATCTGATTGAGTTAGATATGTTCACTTTTTTAAAAAATTATTTCCCCCCAACTATATATAAAAACAATTTTGAACATTTTTTTTACATTTTGAGTTCAAAATTCTCTTCTTCCCTTCCTTTTCCCTTCTCTAATATGATAACAAATTGATATAAGTTATACATGTGCAATCATGCACAAAATATTTCCATAATAGTCACAACATATTTCCATATTTGTCTATACTCATAAAAAGTATTTATTTCCATATTCTGGATTCTAAAAGCTTTTAGAGTTCTCTCTTTAACTAGAGCTCCAGTTTTTTCCACTGTTCTTTTTTAGTCATCTGGTATTTATTATAACATCATAGCACCATAAAGAGACACTTAAAGAGGAATCCGAGATATATAACAAATATAAGACTCAAGCTATAGACACTCTTAGCATCTATTACTCAAATTACAACCTCCCAAACTTGGGGAATGTAGCTAGCTTATCATATGAGCTTTTAATAGACAAGCAAATAAATGTTTTTCAGCACAATCTATAGCTGCAATATGATTAAACCACCTCACTCTATGAGAAGATGAACCTGTACTAGTAACTTGCTCAGTTTTGATTCCAAGATCCTTGACAGGATGAGAGACACACCTGGGAGGGTACACAACTGTTGCTTTCCAGTATTAATATGCAGATTTATTTTGCTTGCCTATGCTTATTTGTTACAAAAGAGGACTTTTATTTAGGTGGAAAAGATTGAGGCAGGCATTGGGGGCTGGTTATGGTTATCCAAAAAGAAAAGAGCATCAGTGAAACATTTTTAAAAACACGATACAGAACACAAATTCAAAAGAGGACATAGACAAACAGGTTGGTACTATAATTTAAATTTAAAATATACTTTTTTTCTAAAAGCTATACTAGAGATTCATATTTTATGTGCAGTCATCTTTTTCTTTGTATATAAAAGTTCATGTTTGATGTTTGTCAATTACATAAAAAAATAGAAAAATTGTTAGTGGAAATCCTAGATGTTTGTTAAGCCAAATATCACTAATCACCTCTGATTCACTGAAAAGCAATGGCTAGGGAGAGGGCAGAGATGCCTTGGGACATGTGCTTAAACTGGTAAAATATTACTCGACAGATGAAGACCTTATCACTTGTCCTTATCTTCCTCTGCATGGAAGATCTGATAGTCTGTACTCCTTACATACAACACTGGAAAATTCTGGCTACCTAGCAGATAAAGTAAGGCACCTTGAACTTGTGGCATATTATATCAGTCCACCTAAGTTCCTTGGTTTAAAGTCCTATAGTATACACCAGTGTTGTTAAAGTCACATAGAAACAGATTTCTGGGGACTGCATATTGACTTAAAAACCACAAAGTAACATTACCTAATATACTTTTTTTTATTTGTCAAATATTTCTCGATATTTAGCCACCAGCAAGGTTGACACATATGGTCTATACAAATATGGATCTTTCCATATAGGATAAATCATATGAACCAGAGGAATTGTGTGATGATGCTGTTGACTACTATTGCTTTTTCAGGTGATTCCAAACATTTTCAGTCTCAGAGAAGGCAGTTTTCTGATTGGAGGAAGAGGAAGGTAAATATCTATGCTCCATCTAACAACTGAGACCCTATATTTTGGGATTGGTTCCATCTAGGAGACAACAAAATTTTAAAATGACTTGGTTGGAAATGAGGCAGTTCTCAAAGAGTGCTCAAACTCTGAGGAGAGAGACTGAGGAAATGAAGGACACAAGGCAATATGGTAACCAGGGAAGAGAGAGTGTCATTCCAAGTTTGGATTGTCCTTGAACTCTATTGATACACTAGCCATGAGCAATATTGTAGAATTGATCAGAATCCTGTGTAACTCGGATAACGATTAGCATGCCAAGAGGCAGTTGTAAGGAAGATCCGAGGTTACTGTTCTGTGATAGCTCTGTAACCAAAAAAGCCCAGTGATATCAGGAACCTATTTCCTCTTCTTACTCCCTAGAATGTAACCCTCCTTGAGGACATGAGTTTGTAAATGGTGTTTTATTGTGTTAACTCCTTTACTCATTCCTGGAAAGAGGAAGCAAATGGTGGAACTAAATACAATTGTCTTTCCTAAAACTTAACTTCTCTCCTTCCACTAAAAACTAAAGACCTAAGTCTAACTTTCTGAAAATATGCACCTGGGCATAAGAAAGCATCAGCTCTCTAAGAATCATTGAAGTCCAAGTACTTCCCCTAAATTCCCTACGGTTTTGAGCAAATTATATGTTGTCCATGTTGAGCATGGAATTAAACAATGCTTTGTTCTTTTTGTGAATAGCGTCAGGTCAGTGGTAAAGAAGTGTCATTACGTGGTTACATTTTTTAAAAAATCAGCAAACATCAGATACAACTACAAAGCAAATTCCTGGTCTGTGTCTGTTTTCCTCCCTTCTCTGTCTCTCTCAGTTTCTCTATCTCTCTCTGGTGTGTGTGTGTTTATTTTTTCTTCCATCTTGCTTTTATTTACTCATTTTGTGTTAGTTTCTCTCCTGGTGTTTTTGAACTTCCTTGCTGGGAGTATTTATCACTGGAATAATATCATGCGGCTGTGTCCACTCCATAAGTATATCTCCTCTTTATACTATTCAAATATTAATTTATTACTTAATGTCTAGAATTTTTAAAATTAATTAAAAAAAGAACTATAAATAAATCACTCCACCCCTTTCATGCCAGAGAGGTGATGGAATTAAAATTCAGAATGAGACATGCATATTTAGACATGGTCAATGAGGGAATTTGTTTTGCTAGATTACATATATTGTTAGGATTTGTTTTGCAATTTAAGTTGTTCTATTGGGGGGAACAGTAGAAGGAGAAAATAATAAATATTTGTAAAGTATTTTAAAATAAACTTTAAATTTTTTTTAAAATTAAAAAAGGTCATTTTTTTGGTCAGGTGTGCAAAATGGTTTATGTAAATCAGCAAAAATGTATGTATGTATATATATATTTATGTTTATTATATATCCATCATTATTATCCAGTATTATCTTTATTAAATGTAGTATAAAGGATTTGGAACATACTAGCAAATTAGCATAATCCCTATAACTAACATATACAAAAATGAGAATTACATTTGTGGGTCAGAACCAAGGTTCATCTAGCCTCATATTCTGTCTGGCTCACACAGACTTTAAGGTACATATTGTAGAAAGAAATAATTGTCATCCTTCATATCATTATCAAACATTAGAAGTGCCATCCACAAACATTTTCATTTCTCTGCTACTCATTAATTTATCTAATCCCTTTTGAAATATATTCATATTTATATTTCACCACTTTGTGATGTTGCAAAGTTCCACAAGTTTGATACCCACTATGTGATATAGAATTTTGTGTTCATTCTAAAGTAAATTCTTCACATCATCAAGAGGTGCCTTCATATTGTAGAATTTTAGAATTCTGCAGCTCAATCAGTATTCACCTTGTCCTCATAGTTCATGATTTATAGACTTCAAGCATATTTTCTTCTCTCTTTTATTTCAATTTAGTTCAATAAACTTTGTGTACCTACTTTGTGCAAGACTCTGTTTCATTTTTTCATCATCCATACTAAGGAATTCTACTTTTATTTGTGACCTGATACTACAGACTCATTTTGTTATCAAGCCTTTTAAAAATGTTGATTTATGTGGTTGTCAAGATTAAAAGTAAGGGCTTCATATCATCCCAAACAGTTTTCTAATATTAGAATATATGGTTCTTCTGTGTGTCATCTATACCTGAAAAACTCTCCTAAGAAAAGAAACATGAGGAGGCACGAAAGAGTGACCTATTGGTCCATTATCCTCATTGACATCAGCTTGTGTCTTTATTTTGTGATAAATGTTGACTTTAGCATGAAGATAAGAGATATAATTTCATCTGGGGCTAATCATGGTGAGTGGAAACATTCAGAAGGTAATCCTTGATCCCTGTTTAGAAAAACAATTAAGGAATAATAGATTGCTGAGTTCAACCTCCTCTAGAACTAAAATTTGTAATGTAATGTGCTTGTATCTCAAGGACAGACAACCTTTTGAGGACTTATCTACTCTCTGACCATAGATTTATCAACTAATGAGTCTCTTTGTAGTGGAGACAATAAGAAAAAAAAGTTCTTTATAAGGTAATTTTATTTCATATTGTTTCTCATGTATATCTAAATTGACAAAACATTTAGACAACAGTTCTCATGTATGAATGTGTACTACTACTAATAGGATAGGGAAGCAAATACCATGTTTGGTTGCCACTTTCTGTAATGGATAACATGAATGGTTTGGGATTTTTTTTTAATTTTAAAAAGATGCTCACTACTGGTTCAGATTAAAGTAGAGTACAAACATTTTGCTTATTTGCACAATAACTTTTCCTTTTCATTCACTTGCTATTGATATTTCGTAAATAGTCCCATTTATGAAATGTTATGAAAGTCTTGCCAATGACCTTAATAGAATACTAGTAATCAACCACTCCCCAAAAAATTTCTAGTAGCTATCACTCTGTACTGACAGCCTAATCTTATCCCAAGATCATGCCATTAAGTAAATAAGGTGATAGTTGGCAAGAAATAACCACAAATTTTTAAAAAGATACTTTTAATCAGAGCTCATGAAAGTGTACAACATCAGTTTAAAGGCTTGGTTCTTGACACTAATTTTAAGTCTTGGAGTAAGCAGAAAACTTTCTTTGGTAATTTTGGCTCTAAGTATAAATTTTCACTTTTATTTTGTGAAAAAACCACAAGCAATATATTTACTTATTAGGAAAAAAGTAGAACTACATTAAAACCAATTTTTAGGGGACATGATTTTATCAGTGCATGGAGTATGGTAACAACAATTAGTCTTGATATAATATGTATACATTTATCAAATCTGTAATATTTTATTGCTACAGGAAAAAATTGTGAAGCAATGTCCAGAAAACAACTAGTCTAATAAACAGAATTGGTTACTTGTGGATGATCCTCTCATTTTATAGATTTTTAAAAATCTGATAATCATGATATTTATGATACAAATAGATAATTGACCTCTAGCTATTTTGTATTATGCTTTGCATAATCTAAGCCTACAATTTCATATTATTTGCATTGTTAAAAATGTATCTCAGGACTTGAAATTACTAAATCCAATTTCAGGAAGTTGATTTCAGAATTCTGTACAATCTAATGCAAAGTTTCTTGAAAAAATATAACTAAAACCGTACATAATTGGAGAAGGGTGTAATGATCTTAGAAATATGAAGGGTCAACTTTCACTTTTTTCATAAAAACCACTCCTGCCTATAAAATTAAAGACTTGAATAAAATAGTTTCCTAGTTACCATCCAGCTCTAAATGTGCATGATTGGTGAATTAAACATGCTACAACATTTGTCTCATTAGGACAGTTTTGGGGTCTTCCTCAAGACAAATATTCTTGAGAGTAAAGTAGTTCTAGTTTCTTGTTTTACTGAAAAGCCAAATAGCCAGACTTCTATAGTATCGTTCAAAGAATGATGTTCTTCCAAATGCAAGTATTTTATATATAAAATAGGAAAGTTGCTTTGCGTGGAAGTTTATTTCATTTTTAGTTTCTTGAACTTTAATTGCTAAAGGTTTCTTCTAGAATTCTTGCATTAGTTTCTTACTCTATATGGAGTCACTGCACCTCTTAATTCATTGTTCTAGAATAGTATGTCTTGTCAAAACCTAATTTTAGTTATTATTAATGATACATGAAATGTTGTAGAAATTCTACCAGAACAACCCTATCATACCTAGATATGTAACACCCGACGGGTGGGAGAAATGCTGAAAGTCTTAGGAGGGTAGTGTTATGAATGATGCAAAGCATCTTGAGAGATAATCAGCTCAGGAGATGGAGTGAGGGGGTGAGGGACAGCATGAGGTGGGGGTGGGGGGGTGGGAAGGAGCATTAGTAGCAATGGTGGCAGCTGAAAGACAGGGCTGAGGACCAGAGTGAGGACTAGAGAGCTATAACATGGCCATGGTAGATGGACCTCTGCACTCTGAGTAGGTAGGGTTGAGGTGGGCCTTGGACACCTATGGCATGACAATGAACCCTGGTTGTATTTGCTGATATTGTAATGAATGTCTACAAACTTATTTTACCCACTTCCTCCCTTATCTCCCCACTACCTGTTTTCTTTGCCAAGCAAACTTTTACAATTGACTCTCTGATTATGTTCTATAGGTACCTTTATCTTGATTGTTTCTCTTCACATAAAATATATGATTGAACTTAGATGTGATTTTATAGTGTATATAACATAGAGAGTATACAAGGGTATACTGCCCTGAGCAGTTTTCTACATCCCATGGAGTGTATAAGTTGGGAGTTTCTCCTTCTGGCTTGGTAACAGGATGCTGCCTGAAGATGTTTTATGAATCATTTGTTCTGTATTTTTAAAATAATCTTATAAACTCCTAGAGCCGAATGTAAAGTGGAATCTGTGACTTTTCTGTCCCCTTTCCCCCTTTTCTGCTTCTGGATATATAAATGAGCCTACACTTCATGGTCAAGGTAACTATGTATGTATGTTACCTTGAGATGATGGCTGCTAGGGCCCTGGTGCTACAAATGAGTCTCCTCTTCTTCACTGACCCAGGAGAAGAGCAAGGGTAGACAGAAGTAGGAGGAGCTAAAGAGAAAGCACTGCTTCCTGCTATGCTTAGTAAAGTATAGGAAATGTTTGTGAGGATTTTCTCTTCCTATTTTCCCTGATGAGTGAGGAGTTTTCAGTCAACCATCCTTGAGATCCACAACAACATCTATTGGCTACAGATACATGTTATGAACTTGGAGCTAGAACCTACTTTCCATAAATATGTTTAATACAAAAAATGCCTTAAATTCATATAGGACTTAAAGCATAAGGTTGTAATATTGCCCAGAGTGTACTAGCATCTCTCACTGAACTTTTCTAAAAGATAAATAATCAATTAATTTCAAAGTCAATACTTTTCAGGTAAAGATAGTGCAGATTTATAGAAAATATACTCTATGTTTACACATCAGTAACTAAGTCTCTTAGGTAAATTATATGGAAGTGATTAATTGGTTTTGGTGACTTTTGTTTTCAAACAAAAAAATAAACTTTTCCAGTTTTTCCTACATACATATTTTGTGTTCATGTTGAAATGAGCTAGCCAAAAGAGCCAGTAATCCCTCTGTCAGACATATGCCTCCAAAGAGATCAATCTATGGGGAAAGAAAGGTCCTGTATTCAACAACACTGTCACAGTAACCTCTTTGTAGTATCAAAAAACTGGACCAAAATTGGTGCCCAGTGGCTGGATAAATTGTAGTATAGGAATATGATAAAAATTATGTGTTTTAAGAAATTATAAATGTAAAGAATATGAACTTTCGTGAACTGATGCAAAGTAAAAAAGTAAATAAAAGAATCACAAATAAAAAAGATCACTAGAAAAGCAGTGAATTCTGATGAATTCAAATAAAAAATAAGTCCTAGAGAACTGATTTTAATCACATACCTCCATTCTCTCATATAGGATGAGAGAAGGGCTGTTAAGGCAAAATAACTGATACAAAAACAGATGTCTACAATAAAATATTTTCAAAGTAAGAAATATACCAGATGAAGTCAGGACATTTCCATATGAACAACTCTCAACACACTATGGTTCCCAACTCAGACTTTGTTTTTTAACTTCTGCCCTATTCAACCTCACCTTAGTTAATAGGCATATATGGATATTAATTGATTAATTAATTAATTCAATGAACATTTTTAAGCACCTGCTATGGACCAGATCCTATACCTAGTTGATGGAATGAGGAAAAAAAAGCAGATAACAGGGGCAATGAGGAGTTACTATGTTTAAACTAAGTAAAGATGTGTTTATGTTGCCCCTTTATGAAGTGTGAAGGAGTTATCTCTGATAGAAATAGTAGAGAGTTACTCATTGACTGGCAACAGATTAGCAATTCATATAGGGCCTTTAAAAGTCTAAGCCTACCAGCCCTGGATGTAGTCTAGGGACATTTGAACTAAGAGCAGCTTTGTGGTACATATAGTTTGAGCCTCTACCAGAAGGCAATAGGAGGAGAGGATCTTTCCTCCCTTCATCAGCATGACTTTTTGCAGCAGAGCTTCTTGCCTGGTAGAAGACACTACATACTTCAAGGATCATGAATCTTGACTTCAAAGAAGATGTCTAATGGTAGATTCAAGTGACGACTAGTCATATCAGTTGAGTCGAGCTTCAGAACGATGTAGAACCCAGCTGAGTGATATGCCCAGAAGACATACTGAATTAAAGGGGTGGCATTGTGAGGACACCATAAGAAGAAAAAAGACCTCAGCACCAACTGCCTTAGCCATACATATTTCCCATATGTACACCTCATTACCAATGCGTTCTAAGTCTTCTTCACATAAATGCTGTGTCTATGTGGGAGTGAACCTCTGGTTTTTAGGGGGATATTTTTTGCTACTGTTTTTACCATCTTAATAAATGCCTTTGCTTTGCCTTAATTGTTTCTGCTCAATGACTTCAATGGCAGTTAGGTGGTTTGGAATCAGAAAAATTCATCTTCATGAGTTCATTTCTGGTCTCAGACATTTATTAGCTGTGTGACCCTGGACAAATCACTTAACCATATTTGCCTCTTCCTCTATAAAATGAACTGGAGAAGGAAACAGCAAACCATTCCAGTATCTTTGCCAAGAAAACCCCAAAAGGAGTCACCAAGAGTTGGACAAGACTGAAAATGACTCAACAACAGGTGACTGCTGTAACTTACAAATCACTGGTGGTTTCATCAATTAGAAGTTTAAGGAGCACTGTAACCTGTGAGAGTAGTAATTACCTTGGGAAGCAACCTGCAAACCTGGGAGTGCTGAGTTGAGGAGGTGCCCCACAAGGGATGCTACACATGGCTTATATCAAATTTTCTTGCTTTCCTTGGCTTGTCTAAAAGTCTTGAAAATAGACTAATACCTAAAATAATCAGCTTAAACCATCAAGGGCAGAGATATGCTAAATTGCCAGAATTTCAGTGCCTATAAAGCACAGATCTATCTAGACAAGAGGACTGTTCTTTAATATTGGTAGATCCTCTCACTCTCACAATTTGTTTTTAAAATATCTAGCTCTTCATACACTTTTATGGTCTTTTGCTAAATTGAACTACTACCTCACTCCCTGTTGCAAGAGGAACAGGAATCAGAAAGTGAGGGTGGCAACATTATTTCCAGAGTATCAGGGCCCATTCTTCAATGCTCTCAACATGCTCAGGCCTCCGTGGTAAACCATTTGTTGCAATCTTAATTGTGTGATACATGTAATCCTGTCAAAGGGATCCAACCAAGCTAGTCTTATCTTAATTGTTACATATGAATAGTTTTACTACCAACATTTATGAGAAAGCTAATTTCTTGAAGTCGTTTATCTTATTATGACTGAAAAAAATATGACACAGTAGCTTGTGATTTTCCCACACACTGAAGTAATTTTTACATGTTTCCAAGTGGTATGCAAATGTCATTGAAATTCTTACCTATCTTACCAAAACATTGCAAAAATAAAAGAAGTGATTTCTTTAAAAAAAACTTTCCTATTATAGATTCCTTCCTTCCTTCCTTCCTTCCTTTAACAATTTATTAACTGTGACCTTATCAATGCTTATCTACTTTTGACTCAGGGAACAGTGAGATTGGGGCTGAGCTTTGAGCCCCACTTCCCATGAAGGGGTGATGTCATAGAAAATGCAAGTTCACTGAGTGGTGCTCAAGAGTTATGAGAGCTCAGAGGCCCTGCAAGGAGGATGATTACAACCTTGATGATGTGAATGTAGGCAGGAATCGGCCTCTAGCCCTTCACAGTTTCTTTCTATGGTTAAGAAGCTTCAACTACCATGTCATATTCTCCATGTTCAAATGGCTTCAACCTCAAGGTCCAGTTCAGGGGAAAATGCTATGAATAACAAAGGACCACCCCTTTTTCTGCTCTAGCTCTTATGCAGATACTAGATTCCATTTTTTATTTCTTCTAAAAAAAAGTCTATTTGCTTTATATGTTGGTCATGCATTCTGAAACCAAACTAGTTTCACTAAGATTTTGTTCAGTGTGTGTGTGTGTGTGTGTGTGTGTGTGTGTGTGTGTGTCCTTGGGGGGTTAGAAGTCATAGAATAGGAGCCTATAGTCATTTAGAGACACAAAAAGATTTTTTTTTCTAATTGCATTGATTTTTCCCCAGTTGGGGGACTGAGATGAATCAAAGAGATTTTTGTTAGTACATTTTATTATAGTTTTCCCAAAGCAGAGAAAAAATTAAATGAATCTGGACTGTCCTGAGTTCCCCTGAACACAAGATGAGTCAGCAGTGGCATTCTAATGGTAGGAGACTTGGTAAATATAACAGGACAAAGATGTTCTGAAGCAGTACTCTCAGGCAACTCCCCTCCCCTATTATCTTTCCCAGTTAGACCTACAGAAATCCATCCTCCATGCTCCAGACATGGAACTAAGGGTACTAAGGAAAGGAAATCATATAGGACATGTTTGGGATATACTCTGTTTATATGAGGGTGGAAGCTAGACACAGTACAGTTAGTTTTCTTTAGCCAAACAACTCTTCTTCCCACCCCAGTTAATTAGATCTACTGTGCTAAAAGCACAATGTAATCCAAAGGAGAAGGGCTCTGCCCCTAAGAAACTTTTATTAGTATCTACAAGAAAAAGAGCCCAGAGAGTTACCCCAGAGGTTATAGAGTCCAATTTCATCATTTTGCATGTGGGGAACAGAGGTACAAAAAAGCTAAGTAAGTTGAATACTGAAGTATTTCGATTCTGTATAAAGAGACAATGCAGAAGATATTATCACTCTGGGAATTCTTCATATCATTTGTTATAGCATCAATTTCAACATTAGCTAGATAATATTCTAGCTGGTACAGTAGGAAGAGTATTAGTTCTGGAATCAAGGCCTTTAGCTCAAATCTCACTTTTGACACTGACCAAAGATAATGGCTGCTTTTGTGGTTTGCATTTGAACTGCATGAATTTAATCTCTCTAGGCCTCAGTTTCCTCCTTTGGAAAATGAAGGGGCATTTAGATGGCTAGGGGTGGCTAGACAGCTCAGTGGATAGAGTCCCAGGACTATAGTCATGAAGACTTATCTTCTTGAATTTAAATCTGGCTTCACACACTTACTAGCTATGTGAGAATGGGCAAGTTATTTTACCCTGTTTGCCTCCATTTCTTCATCTGTAAAATGAGCTGGAGAAGGAAATGTCAAACCACTTCAATATCTTTGTCAAGAAAACTCTAGATGAGATCATAAAGAGTTGAATATTACTGGAAAATGACAGAACAACAACAGAATGTAGGATAGATTGATCATTCTTCACTTTAAGAAGTATACATAGCTAAGATGGGAACTGCCAGTGTTCAGCAATATTTTGTGTAATATAAAACTACTCTATGTAAGGGAAAATGTCAGAAATCTGTAGTTTGGGCTATCTTCAGTATAATGCTGGCCTCTTCAAACTAAGGATTTATAAACTAGATAATGTTTCACAAAAGTTCATTTCCTTTTAAAATGTTGAC
The DNA here is from genome assembly GCA_028658325.1 of Potorous gilbertii. Classification (NCBI taxonomy): domain Eukaryota; kingdom Metazoa; phylum Chordata; class Mammalia; order Diprotodontia; family Potoroidae; genus Potorous; species Potorous gilbertii. The sequence continues at coordinate 375,969,475 of CM053770.1, read as the reverse complement.
TAGAATGAAAGCTATTTTAATTTATTGCTTACTGAATCATCTTCTCTTTCATAGTCTATCTTTTCCCTCCTTTTCTATTTTGTTTTTCAATTATGAACTACACCTTATTTTGAATTACAGTGATTTAAATTTGGTGTTTCATACTCAACTAGCTTTAATTACTTAATTGACTCAGTGCTGGTGAAAGATGCCAGATTTACATTCTCATAAAACTGAAGTCATCTCTTCACAGGATGGTTCAGAGACTGGGCAGTTATATTCACGGCTTCTGGCTTGTGACTAGAAAAATCTCTGATTCCAAAAATGAATGAAATAATTTGTTCTTTAGCCTTCTTGAACCCATGGCATCTAAAAAAAATCAAGTAGTGAAATTACTAGTTTGTGAAACAACAGGCTATATATACAACTGTTGCCTTAGGACAAAACTACATAAATTTGTAGAAACTCATTATCTTAAGACTGGTTACACAAAGAAGTTTGGTTTTTTGTTGTTTTTAATTTATTTGTTTGTTTTTTGTTCTTTAGCTCATGAGATACAAATATAATAGTGAATAAAAGCAGCTAGGTGGCACAGTTGAATAGACCACTGGGCCTTGAGTCAGGAAGATTTGTCATCCAGTTTGACCTACGAAACTTAGCTGTGTGACCCTGGGCAAATCACTTAACTTCTAATTCTCTTTCCTCACCTGTCAAATTGAGAGAATTATAACAATGCTTCTCTGGGTTGTTGTGAGGAACAAATGAAATAATATTTGTAAAATGCTGGCTCTGTGCCTGGCACATAGTAGGTACTTAATAAATGCTTATTTCCTTCCTTGAAAGCAGACTCAGTAGAGGAAATACCCCATTTAAATCAAGGAGCCTCAAAATAATGAACAAGCGAAATCTCTGGCAGAGGATTGCATGTACCTTAACACTGTATTGCAAGGTTTGTCAAGTTTTCAGATGATGTGAAAATGGGAGGGATTGTTAACACACTGGATGAAAGAATCATAATGCAAAAAGTCCTCCAATGGTAGATTTAACAAAATAAGATTGTTGTTCATACTTTGTTCTGGAAGAAGACCGATGTCTTGACTTAGGTGTGAATTGGATTTAAGTGAGGCAGAGCTGCAAAGTTGTCAGCCTCACTCTGTGCTCCAGAGTCATCAAAGTCCAATGCAAGACAAAAGTCAGGATGGCTGACCATGGTCCAAGATGCTGTGGGTGATCTTGGTCTTTCCAATGTCTCAGTTTGTCTGAGGTGATGAGACTAAAGGATAGGTAAGAACTGATACAAAAGATAACCTAGTTTACCATCAAAAAAGTATCAGTCTAGGAGGAGAAGACCCTCAGAGTTTCTGGCCAGAATAGAAAACCATTGGTATTTACACTCATTCTAAGCCATCAAATAAAAATGAAAAGGAATAAAGGTAAAATGCTGCTCTAGGGTTCAAAAACCAACCTCACAAGCACAGGACATGGCAGATATGACTAGATGTAAATAGATCTGAAGCTCTTAATGGAGTACAAGCTCAACATGAGTCAACAGCATGACAATGACAGAACAAAAAGCTAACATCATCCTAGACAATATCTTGAAAGGTGACTTATCAAGAAGGAAGAAGGTAAGAGTCCTCCTATACTGTATCCTAGTAAAACCAAACTTGGAGGATATTCATGATGGAAAATACTGTCCACATTCAGAGAAAGAACTATGAAATCTGAATGCAGATCAAAGCCTTACTATTTTCTCGTTTTTTTCTTTTCATGATTTTTCCCATTTGTTCTGATTCTTTCTTCACAACATGACTAATGTGAAAATATGTCTAATAGGATTGTACATGGATAGCCTATATCAGATTTCATGCCATCTTAGGGAAGGGGGAGGGAAGAGGAAGGAGAAAAAAACTTGTAACTCAAAATTTTATCAAGTGAATGTTGATCTTTATATGTAATTGGAAAAAAATAAAATTAAGTAAAAAAAAAAAAGAGAGAAAGTGTCATTACATTGGTAGGTGTTTTCTCACAAAGGAGTTCCCTATGCCAATGAAATCACAGGCCCAGTTCCTATCCCACAAAATGTCCATTTGTCCTGCAGGTGTGTGTTTGTTTATTTTATCATTGCCCTGTAGTCATGATTTAGAATTAGAGTCTAAGTACATTTTAGATGAATTGACTATTGTGAAAATCCAGTGGCATGGTTTTTATGGGGGAAAACATGTGTTCAGAGTTCTAAGTAACTGCCCCAAAGTGAACTTTGGAAGCACAAATCTTGTTATAGGTAATGGATTGCCTGGACACAATTAAACTTTAAATACCTAAAGAGTAAACACTGTGATAATTTGCTTGCTTTGTATATAAGCTAGAGTCTCATGTGTATTACCCAGCACAGTGCCTGGCACAAAGTAGGTGCTTGATAAATGTTTATTGAATTGAATTAGTTCATGTTCCAACCCCCACTCACCCACCCCCATAAAAATTCTCTGAAAAGATTGTAAAATATGCATTGTGTCTATAAAAATGTTTTTTTATGACTTAGGGAATTTGTGTTAAGGTAAACTTTATAAATACATTAATGATTCAATTTTATAGGCTGCAATATATAATTTTTCATCAATTTATAGCATTACTAATGAATTCTCCTAGAAACTGTATTAATTTCAGATCATTCAGATATTTGAAGACTAAATCTATACCATGGACGAAAGCTTCCTTTTTTGCAATAGGAAAATTTTTGCCCATAACTCAGAACTCCTCTAGGTATTCTGCATTTTGTGGTTTGGCTAGCCTGAGAGGTTAGAGCAGTCTTTCAGACCTAGTTTGCCTACACATAATCATCACACACACAGGTCTCCTTTGGAGTTATCAAAATTTCAAAGTGAACTGCTCATCTCATTGCTTTTATTCAGCTTTTCTCTCCCGTAGCTCTTCTCTGTGCTGTCTTCTCTTCACCAGATTTGACGAAGCAGTGATCAGCATCTGAATCAAGAATTGGATTTACATACCATAGACTGAGCTGGCTTTGGGCAACCACCCAGGTTATACAATCTGTCCTTTGGAAGCTAGAAGCTGGGCAAAAGGGAAGGAAGGTTGGGAATGACTGGGATTCAGAACAGGGAGCCTGAAATAGACAAGTCACTGAAATGACTGGAAGCTCAGTTTTCAATAAAATGAGAAAGTTGGTCTCATTTTGCAGATGAGGAAACTGAGTCATGGAGAGGTTAAGAGACTTTCCCAAGGTCACAGTCCTATTAAGTATCTGAGTAGGAATCTGGATGGGAGTAATGTATATGTCCTCATCAGTTGATTCTGATGTGTTAATTGCTTTAGCTGAAACTTTGTGGATTTTTTTTCTCTTCTTTGCTACAAGAGAAGTCTTATCCATTGGAGGGAGGGAAGGGCATATTAAAAACTGAATGTACTGTAAAACAAATGGCATAAATAAAAAAATCTTGCTGTGAAAAAAATAAAGAAATGAAAAGGTTAGATTAAATGACTTCTATGCTCCCTCCCAGGTACAAATATACGATCTTGTGATTTGTAGCATTTAAGTTGTCAGTTTTGTTCACTTTAAATTCTACAAACATTTATGAAGCTTCTGCTCTGTGCAGCGAAATAGAGATATTATTGATTGTCACCCATTGCCACCTCTGCAAAAAATCTAGCAACCCACAAGAATGGCAAAGTATATACTGAATCACCTGCATTCTGAATCTTCCATGTGTATTAATGCAAATGATCCCTGTAGGCACCCAAAGAATATCCATGCATTAATGTGTATTTGAAATTTGGGTTTACTCACCTGACAAGATTTGGCTGACCATTTATTATTATTTGACATTTTCCGTTTCCATTCTCTCTTTCTATTCTAGTTGCTACTTTATTTTTTTGCTCATATACTTTTCCTGGATCAAACTTGTTTGTTTTACCTGTATTTTGAGATGGGATTTTGCTATTGTCATTGTTCTCCAAAGAAGTGAACCCCAGGATAGCATTGGAACTAACACAGTCTTCTTTTCTGTTATTTGTATACGAAAATGTTCACAGCTGTAAAGTTCATGAGAATTTTTTTTAACTTAAAAGGAATTGTTTAAAAAGAACTTATGGAAGGAGATAAGTATTTACTAAGTGTCTCCTACATGCCAGGCACTTTGCTAAGTGCTTTTCAAATGCTCTGTCATTTTATCCTTCTTTAGTATTGGCTTCTTTTCAATTCTCTTAACTTGCACTGTCCGTACTACTGACACTTAATATCAATATTATCTGATATACCATTGTCTTTTTTTATCTGTTCTGCCTTAGTAATGATTGTTTTCACTTTTTAAAGTATCTTTATGAACTAATATTCAAGGAAAGTTATTTGTTTCACCCTCAGTGCTTAACGTATTTGGTAGGATTGATTTCATTGTTTGTTCTAATGATCCTGAGCCTTGGCTGAATGTAAATAAAATAAAAATAATATTCCCAGAGAAGTATCCAATCTAATATACTCATTAAATTTATCACAAATGAAATTGAACCACCTGAAAAAGGATGAAATGCAGGAGCATAGGCATGGTTTTTGTTAGTAGATTTGGACACATTTTTACTATTTATTTCAGTAACATTAGTCAGATACTGAAGTTCCTGGAAGGATAAATAGTTCCATTTTCCTTGTAACCGTTTACAAAAGAGAAGAGTAGAATTAAAGTGCAGCATTAACAGGCCTTCTACAAGTAAAAAAGTACTTTTTTGAAGTTCTTTCAAGGACAAAAGATAATGGATGTTTTTATAGTTTGCATCTGGACTAACTGTATTAGCATCATTAGTGGTAATGTATTCCAGAAGACATTTAATGTAATTATGCAGATAATATTTTTCGGTTAAGAATGTTGTAGAATTTTAAATAACTGCATTTTTAGAGGAAATCATTTTTTTCTATTTGGGGAAAGACCTTAGGCCTGTTGTTTCATAGAGAAAATAGCATTGTAACAGGAGAAATATATATATATATATATATATATATATATATATGTACATGCATATGTATTGTGTGTATTCATATATGCATATACTTATGAATATGTATTTATGCATATGTTCATATATGTATATGTCTATGCATACATACACACATATATTTAATCGACTTCTATCCTGCTAGACTCCTGTCTTTAAGTTGATGTGTTAAGATAGTAAAACCTACAAAAATTCACAATAGACCTTCACTGCTAAGCCCTGTAATTAGAATAGATGTGCCTAAAATATAAGCAAAAGCATGTTAAAAATCCAACAAGCTCATTTTTGAATAAAGCATTTTTTAAGCTTAAAATTTTTTAAAACATATAGTATCACCCAAACCCTATTCTAAAAATAAATTTTGAGTGAAAGTGTGATATCATATTTGCTAAGATTCTTAAATTCTATCATAATCCAGAACTTGTTAGTCTTCCTTTAATGGTCTTAGTATGTTATATTTGCCTTAGCTGGAAGTTCTGTACCCATTATCCTGTAGGTCTTCTTTCTAATTGTAATTGGGAGACTACGAGAGAATTGTACCACTTCATCTTCAGATTTCCTTAATGGCAACACTTTTCCTGAGCTAGTTTTTTGCAGCTCATAAAATGGATCAAAATGAATAAATCAAAGTGGCAACTGCTAAAAAACCTAGCTATTCATAAATATGCACACATTCTAGTCTATTTTCTAAGGCCTAAATACAAAACTAGGCTGCAAATTTGTGTGGTCTATGGAGGCTTTGAAAGGCAGTAGGTGAACATTACAATTACTGCCCAATTCTGCCTTCAACTTGGCTGTGTAGGGTTCTGAATTTTTTGGAATCATTTATGGTTTGGTGGGATTTTATAGCCTTTGAGCTGAAATATTGATTAAGTAGCATTCTGCCAGGCTGTGAAAAGTGCAGACCTCTTGATCAGATCTGCCTGTCTTCTGCATTCAAGATGACAGATTCTTTCCTAAAAAAGAGCATGGTTTGGTCCAAAGTAAGAGGATTTACTGTTCTGGGAAGGTTTTTCATATTGTATCATCTGACAAGCATAACATTTGATTTAATGATATCTAAGATTCTTTCAGGGATAAACATTCTCTAGTTTCCAAAGTTGTCTGACTATATGGATAAAATAGAGCTCCATACTTAGGCAGATATATACTACCTCTTTACACCGCTCCTTTTCTCTTCCCCAAATCAAGGAAGGGTACATGTGAATAAAAGAAAACAGAATCTAGATTCTTCCAAAGCTTAGCATCACCTCTTCAATATTTTCATTGCTTCATGAAGATATGCCCAGGGTCCCTCCCATTTTATTCAAGTTCTTGCTTTATGATACTGTAAATATTTTCTATAAAAATATAATTTTGATTTGCAAGATGCCTATTAGAACCAATGCAGAAAAGTACATTTTATAGTGGACATGGATGGGGGTTGGGATTGTAGGTCTATTAAAAAAATTTAGTTCCTTTAACAAATGACTGGATCTTAGTCATCTTTCAAAATCTGTTTTTCATCAGACAAGTGTAATAGGAAAGGTCTTATAACTGATGTCTTTCCTGATGCCAGAGATATTAATGTGTTTTTAGCAAAGGCCTAACTTATTTATGTTGAAAATATTTCAGGGTAACATTTGGAAAGATTCTTAGAAATAGAGGCATTATGGATACATTGATTTTAAAAACTAAATGAGAGATGAAAGTTTCTCTATATGGTACATTCGCATAAAATCAACCTATCAAGCATCTGTAGGACAGGGAATATGTCTAGGATAGTAAAGCCAAGTGAGGTGAACTATATGGAGCTTTGTGAAGATCGAATTCTCTATAGAAACATATCAATATTATCAGGATTTCTAATTCTTTGCTCTTATTTTTAGAAGCAAAACTTCATCCTTTTTCCTTTAAACACAGGCAATCCTAATTACCTAATATTATATTCAAGTGCATGCTAAAGTACCTATTCCACTGACCTACACTGTTCAATATCTTAATTTCCTTCAATATACCCAACCTTAAGGCATTTTTTTATGGCATCTCCTACCGCTTGAACATTAGGAAATCTTCAAGGGCAGTTTTTGTACATTATATGAGAAAGTGGTTTTAGTTTTAAACTTAAATAGATGAATCCTTTTTTAAAAATTTCACCCTTCCTATTTTTAGCTACCTTGATAAGTTTTAAAAAGAGCTTAATATCTAAAATTTCTCAAGGATGTGCTATTTTTCTCTCATTTCCCCAAAGGGAAGTAAAGGTCAGCATTATGGACTGCAAAGGTAAAAAATGAAAAAGCAAAAGAAGGGATATAGACAAAATTCTGCCTCCCTTATCTGAAATCATTTGGAAATCCATTTGGAAACAATAATTTTGTTTTGGTCTTCTCCAGTTTTTGGTGTTCATTTATATATTCTTTAATTTGTGCTTCAGAGGTACTGTGTTCCTTTGGTTCTACTTAAGGTCAGCCTTACCAATAGGCAGAGAAGACAGTAACCCATGGAATCTGAAATTCCCTGTGGAATCTCAAAAAGCCTCCCTTTCTAGGCTTCTACAATCCCTATAATTCCTCAACTTTCATTTGAGTTGAGGCACTGTTTCTCTAGAAATCCAGGGTACTCCCAAAGTCTTAGTACAGTTTTAAGCTTTAGTGGCTTAAAACTGCACTGACTTTGGAAATATCATGCGTGTTATCTGGTGAAGATAAAACTTAAGATATTATAAAGTCTATTAACAATAGAGCAAGTTAGATTAACAGATTAGTTGGGTCTAAGAAAAACTTGAGGTAATTGTCCTTATGTCTGAGTAGGGTGGAAAGATGAGAGAAAGACCTGTGGAGAAAAGTCATTCCTTAGGAAGGGCATGGACTGGTGGGACATTGTAATAGCACATCGATGGAGCAGGGATGGGTAACAGGAGAGTGGCTAGAGATGAGGTGATGCAGAAAGGAAGCAGGAGATGCCCTATTAAACTATATAATTTTCCATAGATGGTTTTTACAACTCAGAGCTGTGATTTGACTGGCTTGTCTCCACCTCTCATTAACTCAATTCATGGAAAGGTTGTCATAATTGCTCTAATCTCCCTTTAGGTTCATTGCCTACCCTCTCCCTTGTAAAATGGTGATGTGATTTGTTTCTTCATTTGCCTTTTTATCTTCTTCTACAAAACATCCTTCAGATACTACCCACTCACAAAGACTTAACACTAAGAATATTGAAAAGTGAGTTTATTATAATAGATCACTCATTGACTTTATAGTTAGAAGAACTGAGTTCAAATCTTCCCTCCATCACTATATTGGGAACTTTTGCTCTTACCAAATCTCTCTAGGCTTTAGTTTCTCATCTGTAAATGACTATAGGACTTCTAGGATCCCTTCAAATCTAAATTTACTTTTATAGTCTTATGACCACAAAATTTTTTCACTCTCTTCCAAATTCCCACCTTTGTCCAAATGAAACCTTAGTCTTTTACATTTTTATTCATTCTTTTGGTTCATAACTATATCTAGTCCCTGAAACCTGCCAATTCTTGTTCCTTAACATGTCCCAGATCAGCTTAGGTAGTATACTATTTTTGACCATCTTGAGCCAGGATTACTCCAAGTATTCCTTAACCACTTTATTTCTGATCTCAGACTTCTATCTTACCCCTTTATTGATGCACAGTAAATATCTTCTTCAAGCATTATTTTGATTTGACTCCTTTACTGTGGATCTCAGTTGCCTTCACATCCTATTAAGAGTCATTAAGTGTCCTTCACCAAGTAATTCTACCTTCATCCATCTTCCCTTACTTTTCTCTATTCCTCTACTCCACTGTATTTCATCATATACTCTACTACACCCACAAAAACCTACTTGTGAATTTCAGACTCCTGCTTCCACCCTTCTCTTGTACCATTATCCTGGATTCCACATTGCCCTCCTTACTTCTCCCAGAACTTCAGGGCTATTGTCCTTGCAAATGCTGCACAATCATCTTCATGAAGCATTCCTATGAGACATTCCTGGGTTTGGTTACCTCTCAATCCATTTCCAAATAATTCTGATTATATTTGTAGGCTTTATTCCATGGGGAAATAGCTACTCCTGGGCTAATGACCTAGACTCCTTCAGGGCATGGGGTGAAGAACGACAAGCAGACCCTGCAGACAGAGGTGATACTATGTTGTATTGTTGACTGGGCTGATAGTTGACTTTTCTTACAAAGGAGTGAAAACTTGTCTCATGTAGCAGGAAGGCACTTTGAGCCATAAGACTAGGGCCCTCATGAGGCTAGTTTTGGTGTATTTTGAGTTCTAACCTAATGACCGGCTTGCCCCAATTTCCCTAGACAAAGGGTAAGTCTCTTTGGGGGTTAAGCTTCTTTAGGAGACATTTCGTGTTTGCTGTGTACTTTGTCAATGATTATTCCTCTTTGCAGGGATAATGTTTCTTATTGATCAACCCCCTTTAATGATAGTATGGATGAATTCGAATTGTTACTCATGCCTGAGAAACAATACTCTGTTGGTTCATCCCTAACCTCCTTTCTCAAGGCAGAACCATTGTATCTAAAATAGAAGACCAGCAAATACCATTTGGGTGACACTTGAAGGACCCTGTGTGTTTGCTGCCTGCATCTTTTAGGGGTCTGCTCCTGCTCCACCTTGCCTACATAACTGTGGTTACTAGTGAACACACAGTTTCCGCAGCATACCACCTGGGGCCTCACCTGTAGGAAATTAAATTGACCTGTGACTTTTTTCAGAAAGCAGCAACAAAAATGTTCTTTCCAGCGTCTGGAGGAGTATAATCAGGGACATAACTGCACATCCATATGAGTAAGTTATTTCTTTGCCCCTTTTTCCCCCGTCCCAGACTGTGTTACTGTTGCTCTAAAGCTTGGGGACCAGGAAGGAAAGAAGTTCAGTTGGACTCCAGGAATCAGTGCCTCCCCTGGGGAGTGGGGGAGGAGGCAAAGGGTGGTGTCTGTAGTCAAGCTGGAGAGGGAGGCCAGAAGACTGAGAAGAGGTCACTGGAAAGGACAGGAATAGCCTAGCCCTTGGCTAGGAGTTTCCATCGTCTTTTCTTCCAGTTTCAAAGCCAGTCCCAGCCCTAGCCGTAGCCCCAGCCCTACTTTATCTGAGCTTACTTCCAGCAAAAATCCCACCCATAAAAGTTTCTGCTTTACAGGTGTGTCAGTTCCAAGTTGCTTTTAAGAAAAGAATGTAAGGAAAAGGCAAAAGAGACCAAGGCCTAGCTGTGGGGCAGAGGCACGAAGAAAAGGGAGGTGAGGGTGCAGGAGGAGATGGAGAAAGAGGGCGTAGGGTACAAGTAAAAATTTCTCCTGAACTTCTGTTGCCTGGGTGCGGGGTGACTCCTAGCGCCCTTTCTCTGACCTTCTTACGAGTCCCCACTTTTTAATGGCTTGACATCCCTGGCTGAGACTTAGTGCACACGAAATTCTCTAATTGGACTGCTTGTGGAAAAACTCAGCATCCTATCTCGCTTCGCTTGCAAATTTTAATATTTGAAAGACTGATAGGTGAATTTGGTAGCCCAGACAAAGCCTGAAGGGGGAAAAAAAGTGAAATTCAAAAGGTGGGTCCTCTTGGCCCCTAGGAGAAAGAGAGATACATCCTGTACAGAAAATCTGATAACCAGGGGGAAAAGGTGTGTGTGGGGGGTGGAGGGAAGGGTTGGAACTCGCCTTTCTTTGCATTGCCGGGTGCGCCCTAGGATAAGTAAAGGTTCAGCTGATGACTAGAGAACGGATAGACAAGGATGCGTGGAAACACCTAGGTGCTTTCCATCTCCACGGGCTGAAACTGGGAAAAGCTGAGACCACCATTCCATCCTCCCAAGTTTCCCACTCCAGATTCTCTGCATGTACACACTGCCTAGTCTAACACTCCAGCAGCGGAGTTCTGGCTTTTCTTCACAGAGGGGCACTTCGGTTTGAGTTGGGATAACTGGTTGAATTGAAAGTGTGATAGCCCCGTGGCCACTCAGCAACGTTGACAATGACTGTCAACTCGAAAGGCCTGTGGGAGCGCGAAGCTCTATGGGAACACAGAGGGGTTGGGATAGGGTGCAGAAACTGAAGGGAATCACTTTACCCGAATCAAATTAACAGGCAGGATGGAAGTGGAAAGCCGAATACAGACCGAGATCCAGCCTAGGATCCTGGGACTAAGGAAAGTCCTTCAAAAGCAGAAATATCTTTTCAACAGTAATTGAAATATCATGAAAATCAGTAATTGGGTCGCACCCCAGGAGGAAGGTGGTGTCGCTAGCTGCTCTCTTCTACCGTTGACAGTTTGTTTGAGGGCCCAATGAGTGTCTAATTGGGCCTAAGGAGAAGGTCAATCAGTGCAGGGCAACCTTGGAGGAAGCCTTTGCCGGGTGCTCAGGGGATAGCTTTCTCTTTCTTGGGTTTTCCGGTCTACTTGGACGTTAGTAGCGGTTTGGGTGAGGTGTTTTACTGGTTACCCCAAGTAACGCTGGACACAAGAAAGAGGCAGGGCTGTGTATACTGAATGCTGGGAGGCTCTGGATCCCCTTTCTCAAGGAAATAAACCTGAGTTTACCTGGAATCTAGGACCCCGACAGGACCCAAAGAAACCTGATGTGGGAACTGATCGCCTAACAAACTTGATGTCACAGAAAGGGGGGTCTTACCCAGATCCAGATGACAACTCTCTACCTCAATGAAAACACGGTGATCTGAACCTACCGAATACTCAGTCTGCGGAATTTGGTGAGAGGAGGATTATTCAAAGTCGTGTCGATTGCTTTAAAAGTGCTTTTCTGGGAGAGTGAAGGCTTGAGAATGGGAAACTGAGGAAAGGCAACAAGAAGGCGGAAGCTGATCTTGGGGCGGGGTGGGAGGAAAGATTTACTACCTTTGTTCAGGGAATTCCCTTGTACCCACTCAGTCGTCTTCTTGGGCTGGAACTTTTGAATTCCCTCATTCCAACAACACACTGGGGATAGACTGAAGAAACTCAAGCAAGGAATTAATTTACAGTCCCATTTTATCAATATCTGACGGGGAGGGAGCCGGTGACATGAACTGAGATTGTAAAGACGGGCTAAAGGAGCGGGGTAGGGGGCGGAGTAGTCCTGGGTATTAAAAAAAAAAAAAAAAAGGTATTTGAGAGTCCTGCGAGGAGTCACACGTAGTTCTGGATGGAGGCCACTGTGGGGCGCCAAAGCTCTACTAGGCCAGACCTGGTTTGCTAAACGGGTTCGGGGAAAGGAATCTGGCAGAGCAGATGCACTTGGGAGGGAGGGGAAGGGGAATGGAGAGAAACAAGGGAGGTAAGCGAGTGTGTGTGTTGGGGGTGGTGGTGGGGAGGGCTTTTATTCTCCACTTAAATTCGCCAGGGAGACTTTGTTACATAACATAACTGTGCGTGGGGTAAGGAGACTTGGTTAGGGGAGAAGGGAGGGAAGGAGAAATACTCCAGGAAACACATATACACACAAAAATTCAACCAAGGTCCCACGGTTGACCCTGGAGAAAGTCTAGGCTTCTTGCTTCGGAAATCCTGGGTCATATTCTACTCGCTCCCTGCCTAATTGTTGCCAAAAATCTATCTTAAAGGAGGGAAACACAGATTAGCCCTGCTCCCTAATCAGGTCCTAGAGAGTCCAAGGTGCTCACTCCTCCCCATATAAAGAGGCCAAGCGCCCTGGGGCTTTCCATTTGCACACTGCCCACTCCGTGCCCAGTTTCCTTCTCCTTCTACCTGGGAGGACCAGTTCCTGTTGGAAACTAAAATTTCTTTTTCCCTTTTGAGGCCCCCGCAGGCTTAGCCCGACCTGATCTACAACCCCTGAGGACTCCTCCATCCTTTCCTTACAAAGGGCGGGAGCTTGGCTGAATGCAACCTCCCTGAGCCTTGGGAGCGCCCAGGATGCTCGACCGTCAGCTGCCAAGGAGGGCTGATTTCATTCGAGCCTCCCATCTTTAGATGCTAGAGACTAGGAGGCGGAGAGCGCTCTGCAGGGCGCTGCGCGTCGGGACAGAGTGGGGAAGGGGTTAAAAGGGGGTAGGAGGCTGGAACTAGGGAAGTGTGGACAAGACTTCCACAACAGCGGAGTCACGAGTGAAATACTCTTAGAGACTTTTCGCAGATGCACCTCGCGGGCTTGTTGTTGTTGTTTTATTATTGTATTCAGGCCATCGCAAAAGGTTAGGAAACCAGACTTAGAAATGGGATAATCCTAGTCTAAATATTAAAAGTAAAATCAGAACCGGACGAATATTTACCCAGAGACTACATAGATATTTCGCTCTGCAAAGGTGAAAAAGTGCTGTGAGAACGCACTGGCTGCAAGGACTTCTCCGGTTTTGCATTTGTTTCCCTTGGAAAGATACGGAGGAACAATAAGGATAAAATACAGTTTCTCGATTATATTTATTCTCCCACTCCCCTTTTCCCCCTTTCTGTCTGTTTTAGACCGCAGTAGCTCCCTATGTTTCTCCGGTAATGGGCGGCTACGGGCCTGGGTCCAAATTGCATGCTTTGCAATATTCTCCTTTTTAAGTGTCTCCCCGACCAACACAAAAGGTGAAAAAAAAAGTACGGTGGATCAATAACCAAGATTGTTATTTAGATAATGAATTAATCTCCCTGTTATAATACTTTTTATAGTGAACTTTGAACCCCTTCTATGAGAAAAAGGAGTTTAGAGGAAAAAAGTCTCCAACAGGATTAAGGTTTTAATTACAATTCCCTATCGAAGTAACATGTTTGATTAGCTGATCTTATCAATTAATAGTAACATTAAAGCTTATGAAACAGATTCGCGGGAAAAATATGCTGGGAGTAGGAGGGGAAGGATCTTTAAAAGCGAATGTTGCCGGAGACCTTGTGGGACTCCAGAAAAACGAATCCGTGCACAGGAACCTATTCGGATGCTATTGCCCACACACCTAACCAAGACCAAATTCCACTTAGAGGAAGAGAGAAGGGCGGGGTGGACAAAAGGGCAGTAGACTTACTCTGTTGGAAGAAGCTGCACTACCAACATCAGAAAAACCTTGCTAAGCAAAATAAACGAGCCATGGAAGGGATTCTCCCCAGCATGGGCCGGAATCAAAGTTGCTGCCCAACCGGGGCGGTATGCTGCTCGTCGAATTTTGGTCAGCCTTATATTCGCAGGGAAAATACAGTAATTTGAGCATGCATCAACAGTTTTCCATGAAATACGAGTTAAAAGAAGTAATAGAACTAATCACTGTCTCCTCAAATCAAGTAGAAAACATTTCAATGCACTAATTAGAGTAATTAGAATAATAAGCCTCTGCCTATATGTGGTAAGACAATGTGTACAAACAACTTTATTTAATGTATACTGGTAATCAGTGATGCGTGCGTGCTTGAATGCTTAGTGCAATAAAACTAACCTCCGTCCGCCCAAACAATCAAATACAAATTAGTTTAATGATTGTGCCTGCTGCATGTCTTAGAAATCCACAGGCAGAGGCGAGTAAATAGAACCATCCTTGTTTGTGTGTATGTCTCCCCTACTGACCAGGGAACTGCTGCCGCCTCCATCCACTGGGCAGTGAATGACTGTAGATGTGAATGAATGAATCAAGAAGTGAAGGAAAGGGAAGAATTAATGAACGAAGCAGGAAAACCAAAGCGACCTAAACTTTTAAAATAAGAGATTGACACTAAACAAACATGCCCAGGAGTATAGGGAGAGACTACCTTGCTGACCACATTCAACCTAGCTTCCTGAACCACTTGACACCCCTAAATGTGAACATCTATTAGAAACTTACACTTGCCTGAGCTTTATTTAATAAACTTTGTGGCCTAGGAGTAAGTTAGGAACTTAGCCTCTTTAGACAATACCATTCTGTTCTTGGGGATTGTCCACACTAATCTCTCTAAAGAATTCTCTAGATCCAGGTTCTTTGTAAGTAGTGTGATTTTCTTCAACCAACCAACGCCTTCTGGTTAATCTATAGGAGTTAGTGAGATGTTCAAGCCAAAAAGTAGCTTCAAAGGAACCTACCATCCTCCTCTGGGTCCCAAGATATTTCTTTGCCACAGCCAAGTTAACCTATGTAACAAATTTAACCCCCTTTCACCTTTTGGGTCGTACCTTACTCTGGGGTCCTTTGAATGTCAAACAGGGAGGAATTCAGCTAATTTTACTTCCTCCCATAACAGTGATTTTTCACCTGCTTACGAATAAGAACAATTTCACAGGGAGTCAAAAGTCGCTAATTTTCTAGGGTCTTTTTCTGTTTTTCAACATCCATTTGGTCCCTTTGGACTTTTTGCAGAAGAGCCTGAGAAAAGGAATACTTGCAGAAAACTTGCTTTGCTTAGGAAAACTCATTCTAAAACTTGTCTAGCATCAAAGAAAGAATACTACCATCTTTCAAAATTATGGTAAATCTCTTTACAGTGATGCCTTTTCTCCTGACCCCTAAGTTCCATTTCAAAGGAAATCATTTCCCTTCTGTATCTCTATTACCTTAGTCCAGCATTTTGCCTTTCTGACACCCTTCCTTTTCTTGACCTGTGTCAGTTCATTCCTTCTTTATATTCAACAGCAAAGTGCCATAGCAGGATGTAGTAGAGGTGATACACCTGGATCCAGAGGAAAAAAGGCTTTTTGTACAGACCTACTTTTTCTCGTCTTCATGCTGTGCAAGTAAGCAAGCCCCACCTGTAACTGTTACTATGTCCAACAAGTATTCTTCCTTAAAAATGCCCGTCCTTGCAAACTCCCTATCTCTGAGATACTTTCCCAGAAGTGGGACAAATAATTCAAGGCTACCTGCCCTCTTCCCCAATCCCTTTGCACTTCATCTCATCCCCTAAACCTTGGTTGAACATTGGTACCAAGACTCCAGACCAAATCAGATTTCTCTAAACTTAAGCCTAGAATAAAAACAAAATGCCTATTCAAAAAGCAATCTACGTTGTGGTCTAACACACATACACCCACAGCCCCACTTACTTCCCCTTAATCCAGACCTCCCCCAAGGGCTCTGAATCCAGAGTACAGAAAAGCAAGTAGCAAAGTTTTCACATATATCTGTTCAAAACTATTGAAACTGACTTGAAGAATGTAAAAAAAAGATATGGAGAAGTGAAAATACAGGAAATAACCAGCCTTTCGATCAAGGTCTCCTTATTTTTCTCTTAGGCCTTGAGACTGCAAAGCTCTAAGCTTTCCTTTCAACGTGCATACTCTAGCTAGTTAGCTTAGTGCAAAGGTGAAATATACAGTGTGATGCAGATGAGTCTCATTTGCTTCTCTGTATAAGAAGATCGGGTATCTCTAATTCGTGCCCCTACAACAAACTCACCAGCCCGCCCAATTCAAAGGCTTTACTACTACCGTGATGAAATATTTTGTTAAAGGAACAGAAAAATAAGTTACTGAGGATAAAGAATTCACTTTAGAATCATGTGCCACGGAACATAAAAGATCACACAAAATTTCTTCTGATGGAATGAAATTCCAACTGGGGAGGGGAAAAACCTCATGATGCTGAAAAATCGTATTTTTCTTTGAATGAAAGCCGAGTGCTTTACAATTGGCAACTTTTGTTGAAAACCTAAAAGCCACTTTTCTTTCTCACTTATAATCAAATAACTGAATTTATTTTACTGTATTTTTATTTTTACAAAACAACAGTAGCAAGAAATGCAAAAATTATCTTGTGGGAGGAAAGAATGCGATCCCTATCCAAAAGGACTCTGAGTTCAAGTTTAACCTACCGATATATTTATCGCAGTCCTGCGGCACATAGAGAGTTAATCATACACAATTTATAACAATCAAAGGCCCGTTCATATTGCTCAGATGGGGACCTAATGCTTCCCCTTTCCTTTTAAAATCTGTGACAAAGTACGCTTTTGTGAGGCGTGTATTTTGTTTCCTTTTCTTAATGACAGTTATCCATTCTGAGGACTCGGAGCTGTTTACCACCAGCCACAGCCACTGTCGAGTATAGTCTTAGGCTTAGGAGAATGGAATATATAAGGTTTTCTTAAACCCCAGACAAAGAGCTATAAAAGCCCTGAAATACGTGGGTGGAATAAACTTTAAGAAAGATGTTCATTTTTGTAATGGTATGAAATAGCCTCTCAGACATCACTTAAGCAAATAATATGTCTTAATTTTATCAATAACCAGAATTGTAGGAACAATAAAAAAAGAATCTGGGGATGTTTTGATGGAATTTAGCAGTTACAACTAGCAGAGTTGTTTATTCGGACAAAGTGAAATTAGTACAAGATCAAATTGATCCAACTAATAGAAAAAAAAAAGTAGCCTTAAGAAATAGAGAGGGAATAAATATTCTGGCTCTTTACCAAACACATGAATGATCTTAAGATACTCTCTGAATGAACATTTGCTTATCCCTAGAACCAAACAAAAGCACACAACAACAAACAAAAACCAATCCCATCTAAAAAGACATTTACTAGAAATGCAGTAACCTCTCCTTTGATAAGAGGGCATGAAAATAATATAGATTCAGGAAACATGAAGCAATACATCTGATGTTTTGCTAGTTAAGTTGCCGTTCCTAAGCTACTTCTGCATTGTTTGAAGGGGGAGAGGGGTGGGGATTCCAGGGTGGGGAGATGTAAGTATGGGATTTCATCGTCTCACCGATTCTTGCTTTATTTTTTTAAAGTAAAGCTCCCGAGTTGAGAAAATATGTAAAAACCTGGATGAATATGACAACCTTATGTCTACTGCCAAACAGAAACTTCAAAATGTTTCTTTCTTATCCATTGCTTTCCTCTATCTTCTTCAGCTTATTGAAAGGTACACTTGCTCCTGAAATATACAAAAAATTTCCCTCCCTCTTTAGCCTCCCCCTCCTCAAATTTCCCAGCCCATTGTCCTTCTGTATAAATAGTCTTTCCTCTCCATCCCTTTTCTAAGAATGCAAAAGGGAGAGAAGAGTATTAGGAGTCTGATTAAGAAACAATAAAGACAAATCATAAAGTCGAGTCATAAGACAATGACAACTGCTTTGCTCAAAGTCCCATAGCAAAAAGGCTTGCTGCCTTGCTACTCTCGCAAATTATAATTCAGCTTACACATACATACGCACTAATATACGTACTCGAAAATAATTTTCTCCCTTTCATTGTTTCTTCAGCACCTCCTTCATTTGCTACTCTTGAAGGAAGGAGGAGCAAGACCTAAATGACTTTATCCTGGCCATTTCACCAGCAAACTCCTTCTGCCCAGCAGGCTTTGGCCTCCATTGGTAGGAGCAAGAGGGGAAGGAAGAGAAGAGAGGTGTGCTTTTGTTGCTGAGATCTGAAATATAAATGAGAGTCACTTTATGAGAGCCGACTGTTCAGAAGTGACATTCCACAAGGATTGGATTCCATGTGGCCTGGCTGTCCATCCTACCTTCCTGGGACTCTTTCACATAATCACCTTTTCTGTCTCTCCTTTCTTAAAAAAAAAAAAATTAAAAAGGCACTCCCTTTTTAGGAAAACATAAAGTGTTCTTCAAAAATCTTTCCAGCCTCTGTTGGGAATCTTGAGGGGGAAAGGGGAAAGAAAGCTTATTTACTGTGGCTATACCAAGGTCTCTGAGAACACAACTCTGATTCTTAAACCACGAGCCATGACCCAAGTTAATAGGCATCATTGCCTGGATTTTTGGTGGGGATTCTCAAATTGGGATCAAGGTTTGCCCAATAGCTGTGGCCTTTTCAGGTCTAAAAAGGCAGGTGCCCATCAGAAAGAAAAAACAACAACAATAAAAAACCTTGTCCAGTTGACACGTGATGTTTTCCAGTTGGCATGCCCCTCGTTTGGAACAAAATGATTCCTCTCAAAGTCCACTAAAATGTCCTGCAGAGGGCAGATGTTGCTTGTTTTCTGTATAAAATTCAGTGAAATATTGACCAAGGACTCAAATCTATACTGAGCTTAAACATTTTACCCATCAGCGTGTCTGCAGTCACCAAACACTTCTTCTTTCTGTCACTTCTCTGCCAGACTATTGATAAGATCATTTAGCTGTATCTGTTGGGGACCTGCGTAATATTGACTAGGAGTTAGAAAAGATGATCAGATCTAATAAGTCCAGAAACTAGCATCAAAAGAGATATTGTACTTATTCAACCCAAAGGCAAAGGGGATTTAGCAAACAGTATATCTATTAAATCACACATAGCAGTTTGGACTTCTAACTAGCCTAAAAACTGATTTCTTTAAAGAAATGTTTCCCTATTCATTTCAAATCTTCACGAATTACATAACTGATGTTGATAATAGTGATGATGATGAAGACAATAATTTCTGATCTGGGCATTGTGTTCTCAGACCTTCCCCAAGATGCTTCTTTCCTATGTTCTTTCTTTCTATTTTATGGCTTCTTATTGCCTGAAGAGAAATAAACACTGCCTTGTAAACCATTGCTAAATCCATCTCGTTTTGTAAAACTAACGCGAGAATACACTTGACACGACTATAAACACTTGGCGAGCACAGTGATGTTGCATGGATTTCAGGAATACCCTTGCAACGATTTGATCACTTAAAAAATGAAAATAAATAACTCCTTTAAATAAGCTCCACTTTCCTTAAAGAAAGCTCTTATATTATATAAAGAGATGTGGGCAGAGTTTAACATCCTCCAAGTTCCACAGATGCTTTCAAAGAAGAGTGTACTCAGCCTGATGGGGTAACGCGAACCTGGAAAGAGGATATATATATATATATATATATATATATATATATATATACATATATACAGCACAAGACCCATCTGTAAGACCATCAAATAATGAGAAAATGAAAGTTCAAACTCTCTGACCATTTGGAAGAAATATTAATAACAAATTGATTGGAAGGTGCTGGGTTTATATTTTGGAAGGGAAATGAAATCACAACTTGTGCTCTACCAAAAGACTATGGAAGTTATAAACATGAAATCTGGCAGTATATGCATAAAATTTATTCCAAAACTTCATAAAGTTAAAAGGAAGTGAGGTGTTTTACACATAACTCAGCAAAAGGACCAGATTTTTTCCCCTTTAAAATTTAAGAACTATGCAACTTGGCATTATCTTTAAAAATAAAATCAAGATTTTTCAATAATTAGGACAAACTATGAAAGTATTGTGCATTTGTTTTATGTAGATAATAAAATATTACTTTAACATAAATATATAAGGATCTCTGCGTTTTTATTTTTTCCCCACAAGCACAACCAAATATACCAAAACAAAGTATTTTTTTAAAGACTGAATAAAAAAAATTACATCCCATATAGATTTTGTTCACCTACTCATTTAAAGCTACAGAAAAAAAAATCAGTTTCCAGAACCTTTTTGCGTCAAAAGAAATAAATATACATTGAGGCAGGCCACTTAAAAATGATATGAAAATATTTCCCTGGGTAGCATTTTAAAAAAAGTAAAATAGACAAAGAAACATTTAAACTATTTCTGCATTTCAAAAGACAAATATTAAACATATGTACATTGTGGTAAGGTTCAGTGGTAACTTTTGTTTTTAGGAAAACCTGTTAAGAGTTAGAGGATCTACAGACATATCCTCTGAACTCTGTCTTCTGACCTTACCCAAGAATTAACAAGTCTCTGAAAGTTCATTTCCTCCCTTTACCATTGGATATCTGCCCTGCCCTAAATTACTTCACTAAGGGCCAGTCCCCAACACTGAAAGAATAAGCAGCTTGATGCACCCCAAAACAGTTCTGTGCCCTATCACTGTGATCATCGTTGGAAAAATACAATAAAGGCAAATAAACATGCCTGTTATAAATTTCTATTTATCTGGCAAAACTTTGAAACTCAAATGGTCACGGGAGTCTGAAAATAAAATAAAAAGCATATTCTCTTAAAAAGAAAAACAAACCAATACTCAAACCTGGCTATCTGACTGCAGTATGAAGCTGAACCATGAATTTATGGTAGTGAGTTTCATTGTAAAAAAAAAAATGCTAACACTGGACAACAAAAATCTTTTTAGATTAAAAACAACAAAAATGTCTTTTCCATTTAGTGACCTCTTGCCAACTATGTTTTAAAAATGTAACTTATCACAGTTAATGGTGTTAATTTCTCAATAGTTTCAAGTTTTCTCTAAGACTTCCCTGTAGTCTTTTGCTTTTGGAAAAGTTAACCATTTTCCGTGAAGAGAAGGTCAAGAAAAGCACTTAAATCTATTAACAAAGGGGAGAAAAGGATGGATTGAAGATAGCAATTCTCACCCCCCCCCCTCCCCCCGCCCTTAATTTGGCTCCCTTAGTGAGAGAGAAAAAAACTGCCCAAGTCTGACTGGCCTTTCGTGCCACAAATGATGGAAGGAGAAGGCGTAGGATGACACATTTTGAGCTGAAAAATAAAACCTGAGCTAGTCAAGATAAAATCAGTGCACAAATCGGAGAGAACTCCTATGTATGCACAAATGTATTTTATGGTAATAAATGCATACACCATTACATTCTCGGACTGTTTTCTTTTAAGTGAAAACACTCTTTCAGAGTTCCCAAGTTTAATTGCTGTCGTCAGCACAAATATTTCCTTGAGATGACGTTATGAAAACTGAAGGCAGAGAACTTTCTGTGGGGTGTCTGAGGGCAAATATTTCCCTAGTTCTCTTCAAAGTGCCACTGTCTTTCTGTTGGACAACTCTGGAAATGTATTTAACCTCCACATTTCCTCGGAGCTCTTTCACAATGGACCCGCCTGCTAAAATGAAGCAATCAGTCACTCAGTATCGATTTTTCTTTTTCTTCCTTCCTCCCTCTCCCCCACTCCCCCCCCCCCAACACTGCCTGAAAATGAAGTTTACTTTGTTGGTAGCAACCTAAGGAGGACTCGACTTTCTGTCCTAGGTTCGGAACTTGGCTCGGATAAATTGGGGAGACGATGCACGTTTCTTGAAATCGGAAACTGTTTATTTTGTATGAAGCCAATCACTTTGCTTTGGTAAAAGGAGAAAATAAACGTTACACCGATGTAAGGGGAGCTGAAGGTAACCAAAATTCACATACAAGCAAAGAGAACAAGGGTCAACATACTCAGAAGAGTTGCCAAAGACTGGCCAACTCTCGTTGCTGAATAAAAAATACAAGGCAATTTCAAAGTGAACCTGTGGGGTGGGGGGAATAGGGTGGGTGGGGGATATTTTCATGAATTGGTTCATGTAAACTTCAATTTTCTTGCAGTGCAAATTTCTACGGTTAAATACTGTTGACATCAAAGAATTTGTGTATTGTTTTATCCTCTCTCCCGTTGGGAATCCACATTAAATAAACACCGGCAGCATGTGCGAGCTATGAGCTTCATTCCAGGATGGAAACTGCAATTGTGTTTATCATGGTTTGGCAGATATTTTTTGGTAATTAATTTAGTTTTGCCAGGTATTTATCTCGGTGCCTGTCATCTCTCCCTCTTCCCCCTTCTCATCCTCCCCCCTCTCCCTTTCCCCTCTGTGTGTGTGAGATACTCACTCCACTCCATTGCCTGGGTACTCGCCTGTAAAGGTCAAAACACATCGTTACACCTGCTACCCTTTAAAGGATAGTCCAGTGATTTCGTTGCCTTTTTTTCCCCTTGGGGGGGGTGTTAAAAAAAACAATCAGAAGTTAAAGCGGGAACAATGGGGCTGGGGAGTGGGTAAGGAAGGAGGGGAAGAGGGAGCGAAGGGGGGGAGCAATCCCTTCGTACTTCCCCTCCCCCCAAAAGAGTTCACTGGACTGGAGTCTGCACCCCGTGGTGTGGTGGCGTGTCCCTACTCCCCCCGTATACATCCTCGGCTCCCGGCAGAGTCCCTCCCGGAGGAGTCATCCTTTTCTCTTTCTGTCTCCTGTTACAAAACCAAACTCTCACCACCTCCTTCTCCAATTGTAAGCTGTCCGCCAGGGAGGTGATCTCCTGGGCCGAGGGCTTGGGACATTTGAGGAAATGGCTTTCCAGAGCCCCCTTGACGCTCACCTCGATGGAGGTCCTCTTTTTCCGCTTGCGCCCCTGGGCTGCGATCTTGTCTATGCTGGTGGGACTGCCCGAGGACGAGTCCGCCTCCTCCAACCACTTGTTCAACAAAGGCTTCAGCTTGCACATGTTCTTGAAGCTCAGCTGCAGGGCCTCGAACCTACAGATGGTGGTCTGCGAAAACACGTTTCCGTACAAGGTGCCCAGCGCCAGTCCCACGTCCGCCTGGGTAAATCCTAGTTTGATCCGCCGCTGCTTGAACTGCTTGGCGAACTGCTCCAGGTCATCCGAGGTCGGCGTGTCCTCGTCCGAGTGTGGATCGTGGTGGGGCCCCGGGTGACCTGGCGGGCCCTGCGGGGGCGGCGGCGGCGGCGGGGGCTGCTGGTGCGGGTGGGAGTGCGGGTGCGGGTGGTGCTCCCCGTGGTGCTGCTCGTCGTGGGCGTCCCGCAGGCCGTGGTGGTGGAGCCCCGTGGGCTGGCCCCCGGCGCCCAACATGCCGTTCACGGTGAAGCTGGGCTGCGAGTAGAGCAAGCCCCCGTTGGACGCTCCCATGCTGGGAGGGAGGTGAGCCGCTGCAGCCGCGCTCCTCCATGCCCCGGGCCCCGGGTGGTGATTGGCGGCGTGGTGCACCAGATGCGGTGGCCGCTGCTGCTGCTGCTGCTGCTGCTGTTGCTGCTGCTGCTGCTGCTGCTGCTGGTGTTGCTGCTGCTGCTGCAGGGACCCCGGCCCGTGAAGCTCATCCCCACGCCCGGGCTGCTGCACCACCACCGAGGGCTTGATGTCCGGCTGGCCCAGGGGGCTCGTGGACCACGGGGAGCCGTCTCCGCCGCCCCCGCCGCCGCCCCCGCCCCCGCCGCCGCCTCCGCCGCCGCCGCCCCCGCCTCCGCCGCCGTGGGACAGCGCGGTGATCCACTGGTGAGCGTGGCTGAGCGGGTGTCCGTTGCTCTGCAGCGCGGCGTAGTCGCCCTGCACCAGACTCTGCGCCTCTCGGTAGCCTCCAGCGCCTTGCTGCATGCCGCCCGGCGGCTCGGCGTGCACGATGGAGGCGCTGGAGGTGAGCAGGCTGTAGTGGTTAGACGCTGCGGTCGCCATGACTCTCGGAGCCGGACTGATCGCGCCGGTTAAAGGAGCCGCGCATTTGACAGTTACTTTTTCGCCTCGGGCTCCCTCTCCCTCTCTCTTTTCTCTCCCCCCGCCTGATGCTCCGACGCCTGCTCCGACGCCTGCTGGGGCTGCTACTGCTATTGCTGCTGCTGCTCCAGCTTCTCTCCTTTCCTCCCTCCCTCCCTTTCTCCCTCCCTCCCTTTCTCTTTCTCCTCCTCTCCCTCCCTCCCTCTCTCTCGCTTGCTCGCTCCGCTCTCTACCCTCTCTCTCTAGCTTTCTCTCTCTCCCTCTCCCGCTCTCTTGGCAGCTCCGGCTCGCAGCGGCACGCGCCCGGGCCCCGCCCCCATCGCCCCCTTCCATTGGCTCTGCACCTTTTGATTTACGTGGATACCGTTAGCAACCGCCCGGGACGGCGGAGCTGATTGGACAGCCTACTTTCCCCCCTCCCCCATTTCACCGCCTCTCCTCCTCCTGTCTTCTCTCCCTCTCTCCTCCTTATTCTGATTGTCGCCCCCCCCCATCCTCCCCCTCTACCTCCTCTTTGGTGAGCCCCGCCCCCCATCTGTTTCCAAAGCGCTGAGAAGCGGGGTGGGAGGGCAGACCCTGCGCTCTAGTCAACTGCGGCCACATGGAAGAATTGGAGGATGGGGTTCACGCCTTCTTCCCAGTAGAATATGTGAGGGAGGAGGGGAGACAGGACGAAGACTGGGTTGTACTGAACCGGAGGAAGCCCAATTCTTATTCCTGCAGGGGACACGCGCGCGCGTGCAGGACCCCCCCCCCCCCATCTCATTCAAACACCGTTAGACTTTCAAATCTAAAACCAAGAGGAGTCTGACTCCTGTTGGAATAATCTCAGAGCAGTGTCAAGGGCCGGGAAGCATACTCTCATTGCATCATTTGGATGCGCAGTGAGGGTTCTAGCACCAGAGCCTATGGATTCCTTTGCTCCAGAAAAGTATCTCTCTCCTCACCCCCCTCGCCCCGGCACCCCGAACACTCCGCTCCCGCGTGGACTGTGCCTTTTCAAGGTTACAGATCTAGTTTTATTTCCGCGCCTTTCACTCATTCCCACCTGCTCCTGGGAACTGCCAGTAACCGAGAGAGTGAGAGTCCTGTCTGACTAAACAGAAGACTGTGGAGCAGTCCCGACGGCATTGCTGTCTGGGCTTGGATTTTGCCAGACTATGAGGTTCTGGTGTTAGTATAAATGTCCCACGCTGTCAGAGTCATATACATGCACGTAACTCACTGGAATGCACGCACAGTCTCTGGTTTGAAAACTTTAGTTACTGGGTGGGAAAACTTCTTCCCTTAGAGGTGGTGGAACTGCGAGAGTGGGTAGGCAAAGGCAGAAAGTACCATTCTTCGTCTTCTTCTAAAGGTAATGTGTATCGCTCGGAGGAAACCCCTTGCCCTGGACATTTCCATACATTCTTAACATTAACCAATCATTTACGTCTCCGGAGCTTTTCCTTGTAACTTCGTTGGATATTTTAGAAATAGAACTGAAGAGGAAGATGTGTATGTGTGGGAAAAGGAATAGATAGGAAGTAATCTGTCTGAAAACTTTTGTTGGGTTTCATAGTTTAATACTCGGGTCAATATCTGACCAAGCCTCGCTCGGTCTCCAGCCAATTCAAAGAGCAAACAGCAAGGCATTGTACTGCCCTAACCACTGTTGCTCCGGCGCGGGGGGTGGGGAGTGGGGAGGATGGTTTGGGGCGGGGGGAGGCGGTGATGAGGGGGAATGAGAGCATCTTACAGTTAATTTCCTGACTAACTCAGTAGCAGGTGCCAGCCTAGTCCAGAAATGTACAGTGGGCAGGGATTTTGGCGATCCTGAAAGTTATCTAGCTAGATTTAATGTTGCTACAGTCTCCCATCCTGGAGAAACTCAGGAATATCCGTTATACATCAGAATGGCTGGAGACTTAAGAGCCAAGAGGACATAGTTCTCGAAACAACTGGGGTGGGGGTGGGGGGCAGGGAGGGAAGGAGAAAGAAGGCAGACATGTATAAAAGTTGCAAACCAAAGGGAGAGAGAAAGACCTAGGAGGAAAGTGATCTTAGTCTCCAGCGCACAAGTAGCGAAGGCGCCGGAAGTGGCTCTTGTCCCTGAGTTAGGAGCCCAATAAACTGCTCCAGGGGAGTGGTTCTCTGCCTCCAAGCATCTTGGAAGTACCCCAGTGGAGTGGACTGGAGAATTTATCATTACTAACGAGAGACAGCGTTCTTCTGGGAATGGTTGAGTTTATAAATTACCACGTTTAACCACTCCGGCAAGGCAGTCTGGCTGAAATTTTTACACGTGTTCTATGTTTTTGAGTGTGTGTACGTGTGTTTGTGTATGAAATGGGTTGGGGGAGGGACCAGCTGCCAGGCGTACCATATACACGCGAACTGGCAAACACATTCACGCACAATGGACCGTGCGGGGGGAAGCTCTTTCCCAAGGTTCGAATTGGGCGAGCAGAGTTAGGACTCACCAAGGAAATAGATCCGACACTGGTTAACTAGACTTCCTTTAGCATAAATGGTAGTAATTTTTTAACCGCGAAACTCTAGCCAGTACTTGTGCCCTCTTCTGATCCTAGCCGGAAGAAATAGGTTGGAAGAGAGGAGGCCAACTCCTATCGAGTTAGTGACTTCCCCACCTTCTTCTCTGTCTACTGCTTTGATTATCCCCGTCCTAGCCAACAACAACACCGTACATACACTGCACATACCCCTCTTCTCTTTTGCCTATCCACTTGGATTTAGAGCAGTGAGACTCAGCTCGATCTACGCTCTGAACCCGCTCATCTCTCCAGGATGCCAGCTGCCGTCACTGCTACAATTATAGTCCAGCTGCAGCCTCCAGCACCAGCAGCTAGGAGAAAAGAATTCGCGACGGCTGAACCCGTAGTCCAGTGGCGCCAAAGAGCACAGCTGTAAGAAAGAGTTGGGTCCTAGGTTTTCTCTCACTCCCCTTCCACCCTAACCTAGGCCAAGCCAGCATGCCTCCTCAGCCTTGGCTTTAGATTAAATTGCTCATTTCTTCACATATTTTACAAGAAGGTGAAAGAAAAAAGACTCCCTCCTCCTCCTCCTTTTTTTTTTTTTTTAGTATGCAGGGTGATATTTGGAGAAGGAGAGTTTTTATAGGCAGTTTAGGGCATCTCCCCGAGAGAAATGGCTAAGTAGTCTCAGCCTCCAGGGTGCGGAGTAAGAGCGAAAGTTGGCTCTTCCAAGGAGGCAATGTGGCTCCTCGTCCTCTAGGCGTCCGTCCCTCCCATCCCCCTTCCCCGCCCTCCGTCCTCTGTTCGCCTGCCTTTCCTAACCAAGAGCCTGAATCCGTGCGAATGACGCTCCCCTTTCTTCCAGTTCGGAGTGGGCTGGGGGGTGGGGATGGGGGCTCCTCTTAGGGCGTGGGCGGGGACTGAATATCAACAATTAGATTTGCCGGTGAGGAAACCTCAACTAGCGATTATTGATTTGAGAGTCGCAGCAAAGGGAACTTCACAAGCTTCTCCTTCACTCTCCTCTCCCCTCTCCTTTCGTTTCCTTCCCTCCCTCCCCTCCACCCCTCACCCGCCGCACATTTTGCAATCCTGAGGGAAAAAAGGAGTAGTTAAAAAGTGGACAATACCATAGTCATCCTACCAGTTTTAATACACCTAACAAATCACCAGGATATTGGGTCGCAGTATTAATCGTGCAATTATCAAACTAAAGACCGGGGCAAACCCCACAGCCTCCCAAATTAAATTAACGATCTCTACGTTCCTATGTACGGCTGAGAGCACTGAGGGCGGCGTGCGAACTGTGAATTCCGAAGAGATGCAGGCTCCGCCTTCCCGGCCCCATCATCATCATCCTGGTTAGCCTTGTCATTAATACTATTTCTTAAGCATCCTTCATTCTGCTCGCTTTCTCCCTCCCCGGCGGAGGGAACCCCCTGGCAGTCAGGCTCTTGATGTTGCTACACTCTGGGGTTCTCCTAACCTGTACTTATTGCAGTTTTAGCCCCCAAATGGGGGGTGATCTAATAGAGCCAGGGAACCCGGGATGTGAAAGAGACAGTCATGTGTCCCCTTTCTTTGGTGGCTGACCCTACTGGATTAGAGGTTTCATTCGCCTTTCTTTCCTTTCTCTGCCCATATAAAAGCAGGTTGAAGGTGATGCGGTGTCTCGGGCAGACACTGCAGTGTTTTGATTCAACTCAGCCCTTTTCTCTGTTCAAAGCAGCTGTTCAAATACTAGGGCTGCTTATTTTGACGTGGAGAGGATTTTCAAACAACCCTAAAATGCTTTGAACTGACAAGGCTCCTTGATATCTCCTTCATTCCAGTACAGCTATCCAAGAACTTTTATATATATATAAATACATCCAGGCGGGTCTTAAACGCAGCTTTCTCTCCCAGGTGGGAGGTGGGCTGACAGCACATCCTGGAGTTGCAGACTTGCCTTCGAGGGTGGCGAGGTCAAGAGACTGAGCCCACGGAAAATGGCATGGAAGAGACTCCGGCTATGCTTGCTCTCTGTCGACTGCAGTTCTCTTTCTTTGGTTCTGCCTAGTGGATTCAACTCTGTTGATTTTCTGAACTAAAAGGAGGTTGGGCTGAACCTAATCCTACAAGTCTGGACTGTATTGACGTGAAAATAATTGGGAAAACTCCACTTACGCCAAGAAGACATCCACATTGAACACAAACACCCATACACACGTTTCTATTGTGAGCAGCACCCACAATTCATTCTGCTGCAGTTTGTCTGAAAGTCCTTGCTGATTAATGTTTTACAGTCAGTTCACACTTAGTCAATTTCCACACATATACATGATGTAATATATTATAAACTAGCTAGAAGCCCTAGCACAAAATTCTCATTGTACGTAAAAAATATAATTACTATGTGGGCATATGGGTGTGTACATATATGTACACTTGTACATAAAGCAAGGACAATAGGGTTAGCAAAAGGAACCAAGGTCAGTGGTTTGCACATATTGAGCTGGATAAGCAGACAACTGCTAACACTGAGGTGAAATAGTTACCCTCTGACTCCAGCTTCTAACTTCTTTCACATTTACTTGGTCTTAGGATAAAAGAAACAGGAAACTGAACATTTTCCTGGAAGGCAAAGGGGAGAAATCTTTTTTTTTTTTTTACAAGGAGTTTGGCCCTAGGGGAGAGAGTCTGACTACTGCTTTCTAGATGAAATGCAAGGATTTCGGTTAGGACACGTTTAATGTAACCATTGTGGAATGGGGTTGTTTTGATCTGTTCCCTTTTTAACCTTTTCTATGTGAGCCATTCAGTCTTGCCCTTTCTGTTCATCTCTCCTGCTGGTCACTCACTGACCCTGGATTTGAAGGAGAGCTCCATTGCATGAATGGAACTTAAATGCTAAGGGCCTACAGAAGGACAAAACTGAGGCCCAGGCTTCACAAGCGATTGCTTTAAATACCAAGTCTACACAAAGAGGCAGCTGGTTGCTTTAATGAAAACTGCCTTCAAGCTCCAAAAGCTGCAGCCTCAGGGATGCATTTATAAGATGACTGGGAAACAATACTTGCAAGTTGCTTCTGCTCTGCATTGATATAATAAAACATTTAACTGAGAAATATAAACAAAATGAGTGGAAATTAATAAGCATAGTAGTGCAGTAGCTTATTAGTTCCTGAGATGACTGATATTTTACATGGATTTTCTATGTCTACATCACACTACACAGTCTAATACCTCTGTGTATCCATATTGTGTACCCTCCACTATCTAGTTGAAAGTTTCCTAAAAGTTACTAGTAATTTTCCTATCTTCCACATTTCTTGTAATTCTATTCTTCTGTCCACTTTTCATAGGATGACTATTCTATTTTATCTTCATCACTGTTGAAACTAGTGAGATATAATGCTCTAAGTTCCATATTTGAAATGAAATTATTTGAATTCACGGGTATTAATCTTTTCCCTTCATCCTCCTAGTTCTGAATCTTGTCATTAAAACTGATCCACTCTTTGTAGTCCACAAGTGAATATTTTATAGACAGACACCGCTCTGAAGACTTCTAACACAACGTCAGCCAGTCAGACTTAGCTGTTTCAGGGATTACTTTGAGTAATTTATCAAAGGAATACTACTAAATTTTGAGTGGTGAATATGAGGACTGGGGTGGTGGGAGCATAAGGGACAAATTCCATCAGTCTGTGAGATAAATTCTACTTGGAGTTAATACAGTCTGTTTATATTGAAGTCTCAGAGAACACGATGTGATTGGTGGTACAGATTTAGCCTTCATGCAATTTCGTTTTCAAAGGACTTGCTGTTAAATGACCTCCTAAGAATGGAACTTAAAGGGAGTTTCTTCTTGACTTAAAGCAGGTGAATTGTTGGCAGACAGAAAGGGATGATAACTCTTTGATAAATTAAAATGATTTCAACTGAAACATTTCTTAGAATTAAAATGTTTGGAGATGTAGTGAGTTAAACCCATCCCTCCACAGAATCCCCCCTCCATGCCCCCATCCTCAATCTTCTGCTACTATTCAGTAGCATTCTATGAGAAAACCCCCCATTAATGTCAGTTTTACAAAATGTGTCTCTATACTCACATTTATGTTCCTCTATATACATCGAATCCACTGCCCTCTCTCTTGTCAACACCACTCACAAAATCCAAAGTTTTGTATCTAATTCTGCTTTCCTAGCAGTAGTGGAGAATTCTTCCTCCCTGATCAGATCAGAGTTTTGATGTCTTTCTATTCTCTTAGGAAAATACAAGACACCTTAATCCGAGTCCCCCCCCCCCCCTTTCTAAAAACAAATGATTGTACTTAATGTTTCTGTGGAGAATGTTCCAGGAACATCTGAAGAGTAGCCAGGATAAAAGATTTCGAAGCAATACTATGCCTTCCTTTGAGGACTTAAAAAATGAGAAACAAAATATTAGCCATAGACCTGGAACACCTTGAATGCCCTCCTAGCCCTCATAACCTCTAGACACCTCCCGATGTTTTGGGATGATAAAGGGTTTTGGCCATTAGAAAGTTAGGGTTGAATATTAACAAAGACAAATGCATAAAAATAGCACACATGCATGTAGGTACTATAAGTGTATACATATAATGTCTTTTTAAAAATGGACTTAACTAAGGAATGGGAAACTGGAGGAGAGGAGTAAAGGAGAGATTTCTGAAGGTTGAGACAGAGCATTCTCTCTCATCACTTCCCAGGGAGTTTTAGATGATAATCTTGGGCAGGCGGAGGGAGCATTAAATGTAAAATATGAAAACATGACACGGCCAAGTCACAGGCCTGATCGTATTAATGCCCTAGGTCAGAGTGAGAGTATAATGAATAGCCGCTGTGCTCAGTTCCTGAAGGGAACTTAATTAACCTTGTGAGGATGAAAAAAGAAAATAAAATAAGAGATCACACAACCACAGTTTAGGGGCTCATTATTATTTCAGGGAATGAAAACAGACTCTGCCTATTGCTTTACATTTTGGTTTTTGTTTTTGTTCTTCTGTCCTCCAAGGAGGATAGTGGAGGATACCAGAAGGACTTTTTGGTATACACACAAATATACGACATCAACATCCATGCAATCACAGGACTTAACTAGTGTTGGCTTAAGGAGCGCAGGCAGGAAGCTTCCATTGCTTTGCCTTACAGCGTGTGTGTGTGTGTGTGTGTGTGTGTGTGTGTGTGTGTGTGTGTGTGTTTCCTTCATGATCTGACCTGATCTCCACTGCAGTACCCAGAGAAGGACCGCTGTAATGTAAAATTATTTTCAGAGAGTAGAATGGGCTCCTTGGGGTTCCCCTTTGGAAAAGGGGAGAAGGTGGAGATGGTTAAATGTTTTCAAAGCACCAGTGGTCCATCTTGGCTGTGATTTGGAGGAAGAAGAAGAGTGCAGCAAACAAGGAGGCTGGGCCATTGTCCAGGGAGGGTGCATTTTTGTCAAGATGCCTTTGGTTGCTATAGTGAGGAGGAAAAACCAAACAGAAGGGCTCAGTTCGCCTCCCTCAGCTTTCTCTCAGCCCCTGGGAGCAGCGTTCACCACTCCCAACCAAAATAAAAGTGCAACCCAGGGCCTGCCAGCAGTCTCCCTGAGAGCTGGTTAGGGGCTCAAGGAGAGGGGGAAAAGGAAAAGAGGAAGCGATGAGGGAAAATGTCCTATAACTTCAGGACCGAAGTCAAGCAATTTTACTGTATAGCGTCTACAAAATTAGCTAGATGATTCTCTCTCTCTCTCTCTCTGTTCTGTCTGTCTGTCTCTCTCTCCTCCTCCTCCTCCTCCTTCTCCTTCTCCTCCTTCTCTCTGTTTTCCTCTCCCCCTCTTTCTCTTTCTTATCCTCAAGAAAGACTAAACCAAATCTCAGAAACTTGAAGTGCTTGGGTAGTGGACGGAATCAGTGTGCCTGGGCACAGAGGAAGCTTTCTGTTTAATAAAGATAGACTTTTCAGAATTATAAAATGCACCTGATATCTGTTCTGTGTAGCTGATGACAGCAGACTCTCCCAGAACAAATCAACAGCAGTGTGGTTGCTTGAGAAAAGAAGAGAGCTTTACAAAAGAATAATTCAAAGGAAAACTTTATTTTTAAGTAGTGCAAATGCAAATATCTTAAATTTAAATAGACACATTTTGCAGTGGTGATTTGTTTTATTTTACTGGTTAGATAGACAAGTTTGAAAATGTAATGATGAAGGAAGTTTCTAATGAAGGATATTTAAGATTTTGTTTGTTGTATAGCTCACTATTGCAAAAAGATGAAATACTTGTTTGATTGTGATCTATTAGATTTTGGTAGTGGCCTGGAGTGGGCTGGAGGTCTGTGAATGGGAGAATGGAGTCTAGAACTGAAAGGTACCATAAGTTGACACTTGAATAATAGAAATTTAAGGTCTTATTTTTTTTCCTTGGGACAAGATAAGTGCACCAGAATGAGAAGCTATGCTTTCTTTTTCATCCTCTTTGCTTGTCCTGTACAGTGCTAAGGTAACATCTCCAATTCTAAATTATTTTTTTACCCTTTCTGTAGCCTCCTGTCTTCAGATGCTATACTCCTGCTTCTGATAAACCCATATATGGTGCTTGGAGAAACCACCCATTTGAAGAGCAATCATGAGAAGCAGCTTCCTTTCTTCACCTTGAGATGAAATCTATCCCCTTCTTTCCAGTAGCAGAGGTGACTTTCTTTTTTTGTTGTTATAAGTTTAAACAACTTTGTAAGATGTCACTTAATTCATAATGGTAGGCACATTTTTAAAAATGCTTGAAAGAAATCACGTTAATGAAGAGAACATTTGCAGTAATCTGGCGATAATTATCAGAATCACCAAATATTCGCAAAGGCTTCAACATTACGTGTTCAAAGAAAAGCAAAACACATTATTTTAATAGTCTGATATGCAAACTATGGACCATTCAATTACACAGCTTAATAACGCATACATGATGTGAGCTTGTTATAGGGACAGGGGGGCCTGCAGTCATTTACTCCGAAGACCAAGTGTGCTCTTACATCTAGTCAGTTCCATTGCCATGGACCAAGGGCCCCTGCCAAACTACATTTAAGAGAATAAAAATTAATGACTGAGAATTTGAGCGTTAAATTAACATTAATTATATGACCTGCCTGCTGGAAAGATTAAATTTCTTACGCCCTAATTAGATAACGTCTCCTCATACATCAAACAATTTCAATTTTCATTTCCAGATTTCAGGATTAAAATGCAGTATGGGAATAACCAGCGGTGGGTTGTTTTTTCTTTCCCTTCATCTGGAGCCAAAGTCTTATGTTCATGACCCAGAAGTGAAGGCAACCTTCTGCTTTTGCTCCTTAGTTTAGCTCAGGCTTACCTCTTTGAAAACCAGAAATTCAGGCAGGGAAGTGGATTTTCCTATCTGAATGACCTTAAGTGATGCAAGTGAAGCTGCTTGTAAAGAGAACAGGGGAGCCTGGTGAACAAAGTAGTAGGTAGATGGAGAGAAGCTGAATTAACCAGGATATCACAAGTACTTGGGAAATTACCTTGTAAGGTCAAAGTTTGAAATATTTCAGAACTTGAGGGAAGGAAAACAGGGTTCAGAGTTCCAGAAAAAGAGAAAGGCATAAAACTGATTACCAACTAACAGTTCATGGCTTTTACCTCGGAAGTTAAAAT
Organism: Potorous gilbertii; assembly: GCA_028658325.1. NCBI lineage: Eukaryota > Metazoa > Chordata > Mammalia > Diprotodontia > Potoroidae > Potorous > Potorous gilbertii. Next base: position 375,935,283 of record CM053770.1, on the reverse strand, counting down.
CTGCAGTAACAAATGCGACGTTCTAAGTGAGACTGGAAGTAATGCAAGCAGTTTTTTTTCCCTTTTAAAAAGCAGCTGTCTCCCACCTTAATCAGAAGTGCATTGACCATGCTCATCTTCTCAGCATTCCGTACTAGGCGGATCACCAAGCTGAAGAGTTCCCACAGCTGAACACTTTTTGTGTTCTTATAAAACTGAAAGTCGATTAAGGGTTAACTTGCAAATCACAGCAATTTGCTATTTGGAAGGCACACAACTTTCACCAGGTTTGTGGAAGGCGGTTTATAATGCCGTTGGCGGGCCATGGGGGTGGGCAGCAGCCCCCTGAGCAAAGCGCCCTACCGCTTCTTGGTTCTCCTATAGAGACAGACGGTCGTAGATCACAAGAAGTCGTAGATTAAAAGAAGTCTCTATGATGATGCACTTCTGACATTTCAGCGTCAGTATTAAACTGGGACGTGAAGTTTGAGGGGGAAAACACATTTTACTTCGTAGAATAACGTTTTAGGAACAAAAACTAGACTTGCAGATTAGATAACATCACCTCTCCTTTTGTGATTCCCAAATTCCCTCCCTCCCCACTCCTCAAGATTTTCTTAAAGAAATAATCCAAAGAGCACAAAAATCTTTAGGAGCACTGCTTAATGTTTTGGCCAGAAGGAATGAAACAAGATTAAAACTTCGAAACTTTCAGTTTTTAATCACCTAGAATAGAATTTTTACGTGTCAGAGTTTTCATTCATTCGTGTTCTTGTTTCTAGTTAAAAAACAAAAAACAGAAAAAAAAAACCTTGTGAACCTGGTTGCGCACCTATATCTATCTAACTAGTTACTTTTGGGGATACATATGTTTCCTGACATGAGGAAGGAACATGATAATTTCAGGAGATCAAGCTCAATGAAGAATTTGCTAACGATTAGGAGTCACTGATGATTAATAAGAGGGGTAAAGGCATAAAGGTTTGAACAGTGAGAGTCAAAAAGATATGACAGGTGGTGAAAGAAGGAAAAAGAGAAGCGGGACCTACATTAGGGAGATGTAAATAAGAGACAGAAGAGAAGGACTGGGGTGAGGATCCGGGATCCAGAGAGGACCGAAGAGGAGAAAGAGGCGAGAACAGCTCAGAGGCGCAGTTCTGAATTTCAATTCTCCTCTTTCCTCAGGCTGCTGGGAGGGGGCGCATCACTTGGTTCTTCCGAGTTGATGCTCACGAAGTTGAGTGACTTGATGAACTCAGAGACCCTGAGGCTTCAGTCCCAAGAGAGAGATGCACGTAGCATAAGAAAACCAAGCAAATCTGGGGAACAGTGTCATCTCTGACAGTGAATGGGAAAATGAGGGTGAGGCAGGGAAGACTATGCTGTGTATGCTGTGTTTTTAGCCACAGAGGAGCTCAGAGCTCCTTTTGGAGCTCGGAGTTTAGGATCGGGTGCACTGGGGAGTTTTGCTTTGCTTTGTTTTGAGAGGAAGAGGAGAACTGGCGGGAGGGTAAAGTGGGGGGTAAAGGATGAAGTAGAGGGAGAGGCAAAACGAAGGGTGAAGGGAAGTGGTTTCCACGAAATCAGAGCCAAGTCCTGAGAACTCGTAGTTCAGTAAATCTCTGTCTTAGCCAGCCGAGGATCCAGCACCTCTCAAACTCAGCCCGCTGCTCCTGTCCTCTGTATTCCACAGCTGTTCAGGAGGGAACTTTTCATCCCCGTTAGCACAAAGGAAACCGTCACTGGCTCCTTTTCCTCCCTTCCTCCCACGCTCTCACTTTTCAACTGATAGTTTTCCTTTCACTGGCTACAGCAGCGCCTCTTTGAAACCAATGAATCAATACCAGTTTAACCCCTTCTTTGGAATGATACATTCATTCACTAATAGGCGGCGGAGGCGGGAGTGGGGGTGGAGGGGTGGAGACAGAATGCCCAGGCTTGGGGAATCTGCATCTCTCTGGGGTTGAGGTAGCCACCACCTCATTGTTAGCTAGTCAGATGCCCATTGCAACTAGAAATTTAAGTTGATTCAAAAACAAGGAAAAGTCCCTTTGAATCTGAATTTTACTGTTTTGTTTTTTTTTTGCTCATGCTCTAATTACGCTGTACTGTTCTTTAATTTACGTCGGATAGTGTAATTGGCCAGATGCATACTGCTAAAGTTTTCGTCTTTCCTGCTTCCCCCTCGCCTCCACTTTTTAGATCGCATTTTGTCAGTTTTCTGATCGAATTTGTAGCGTTGGTGCATCCATTTCCAAATTTCAGTTTGAGGAGTATTACCTGAGTCTCTCTGTTAACCTAAAAGCTCTAACTCAAACTTTTCAAAAAGCCATTTATTACGAAAGAAAAGATATTCATAACAGTTGCAAGCGGGGCTTGTATCTTTAAGAATCTTAGAAAAGAGCTTTAGAGAATTCTTAGTCAAAAGATATAAGCAAGAGATATTGAACATTATTCATTTATATTCATTTTGGTTTAAACTTGCAGAACTTTGCTCCCTTAAATTTAATTTAAACTATAGCTAAGCCTGTGGAATAAATTCTTCCTTCTGTGTCAGAATTTGTCTAGGTCATAACTGAGTCTCACACCAAATTTTAGACTGCCAAGAAATTTCTTCATTCCCATAGGTGGAAAAACACAGTCAGTAAAATTCAGTTTTCATTCTTCTTATTCCATTCTCCTTCACTACCCTACCTGTAATACATGGGAGTTAATGACTTCTTATATTATAATGAAGGTACAACTTCTGCTATATACAGTTTATTTTTGTGGATTTCAATATGTAATGCCTTACTCTATCAATGGCTAGAAAAGTGGAGCAAATTACTTTCCTGAAATGAGAATCCAATCAAGTGATTCATTCTAAGATATAGAGATTAATAGTTGGTGATAGCTTAATGAATACATGGAGGGCCACAGTTTTAGAGTCAAAAGAATGAATATCTAACAGTGAAATTTAAGTCAGTATAAGAGGTGACAGAGGAAGTGGTTTTGGACATGAGGGTTTTTTTAGTACTCCTCAATTTTGTTCACCAATATGTGTTCACCAAAAACTACTGAGTGATGGCACCTGAAATGAATAGTACGGTGGTATCAGACAAGGGAAATGGAAGGCAATGCGTTCAAAAGAAGTTAAAGAGAGAGTCAATTTACTGAAAAGTCCTATGACCAAAGGGAAGGAAGGGACAACAGGAGAGGAAGTAAGGTAAATGAAGCAGAGGAGCTAAAAAAAGTTCAAACTAAACAGCCTAGGAATTCTCAGGGAAGTAAGAGGCTTGGTTATCAATTATATGTAGAAGGTAATCAGGAAGCAGAGAAAGAAAGGGAGAACATTAGAGATATGGGGAAACAACCAGTAAAAAGGCATAGAATCTGAAAATGGAGTATGGGTGTGCAAGAAACTGAACTAGTGTGATTGAATTGTAGAGAGCAGAGGGGAGAAAAGTGTAGGATGACTATAAAGGTAAGAAGGGATTAGACTGTGAAGACCTTTAATCTGTTGTAATAATTTTCTACATTCTCAGAATGGATTGTATCTTTTCCAAGTAGGAGACTTACTGCTTTAATCATTTCAAAGAAACTTTTAAATACTTTCCCCCTTTTTTTCGGGGGGGGCAGTTCCCCTCAGGAACATATGCCTCCAGTTGCAGCATTCTCATGTTTTAAACTACCAAATGACCCTTCAGATGCAGTGAATCAGCAGTCCTTGTCCAAATTATAAGTGATTTTCTTATCCTGGACAAAATGTGACTCTGAAGAGGGGGAACAAGACCAATCTCATTTTGGGGAGTGAAGAGTCTTTAAAATAAATTCACTTGCTATGGCAAGTGAATTCTTACAAAACCATTACATTTCTGAAACATTTTCTAAATAATGTAAGCAAAAAAATTTTGGAATATTTTAAGAACCTTGAGATGTTCCCACTATTGCCTAACAACCCCCTGCCCTAAACCTATGCACCATTTAGAATGGGAACAGTGCTCAGAGCAATCTGTGTTTGTTTCTTGTTTAATACATAAGATCTCTTTTGGCTTATGTGACTGGTCTTGACCTGATTTTTTATACCCTTTTAAATTTGCTAGAATCATGGGTAACAATTTGGAAATAACCTTAGAGGTAAACTTGTTCATGAACCTCATTTTATGAGGAAACTGAGAAGGTCTAGTGATTTTACTAAGTAATTATACTTAGGTCTTAAGTGTCAGAACCTGGAATTTGAACCCACATCCTCTGATTCTAATCCAGGGGGTTTGCCAATGCAACCTGCTTCCTCAAAGCTAACCTGGTTCATCACTCAATCAAATACACATTGGCAACTTCTAATTTCTTTTAATTTATTTACAGGTAAGTTAAATATTGGAAGGGTTACCAGTGCAAAAATATTTCTTTTTGTAAGTGCATTTAGGTTGGTATCATCTGCTTTAGATATTAATATCTCAGAGGGAAAGAATCAAGAAAATTGAATTCTTTAAAAATAATACCATGTACAAGTAGGGACTTAGTAAATGCTTTTTTTCATAATGGTAAGTTGTATAGATGGAATGTGAAAATTTAAATAAAATAGGCCCAAGTACTTGGTAGAATTTCCATGGATGACAAATATGATTGGTCCTACTTGTCCCAAAGCACATTTTGACTTTCACTTCCTGCCCACCTTACTCCTCACTTCTCCAAAAAAAACCCCCAAAACCCCAAAAAACAAAAGAGAAGAGGGAGTATAAGGTATCCCATAGGATATTATCTTGATATAGTCTGAGTGTCTGAACCTGCTTGAATGCCATATTACATATTTTTGACATACTGAGCTTGAAGTCTACAATTATTTTTCCAGATGAACAACTATTTGTCTAGTCACACCTCCCAATCTTGTATTTGTGAAGCTAATCTTTTGAATCTAAGTATAATACTTTATACCTATTCTTATTGAACGTGAAAAAATTTTGTTAAAAATTCAATTTTATTTTTTTTCAGTTCTGAATTCTCTCCTTCCTCTTTCTCCCCCACCCAATGAAAAGACAAGAAAAAGAAAACACATTACAAATATATTCAGTTATGAAAAGCAAATTCGTGAATTAACCATGTACAAAAAAAGAAAGAAAAAGAGAAGAAAACACACTTCAATCTGTACTCTAAGTTCATCAGCTGTCTGTCTGAGGTGGGTGACATATTTCTTTATGAATCCTTTAGAATTGTGGTTGGTCATTTCATTGATGAGAGTTCCTAATGTTTTCAAAGTTATCTTATAGTATTGCTGTTATTGTATATCTTTATATCTGCATGTCTTTATATATCTTCTTTTGGGTTTTTGGTGTTGTGTATGTTTATTTATTTGTTTTGGAAACCAAGTATAAGACTTTATATGTTTCTTCATATTAAAATTTATCTTAATTAAGTTCAGCTCATTCTTTTTGTCTGTGAGGATCAGGATTCCCGCCCCCCCCAAATTTATTAATTTGTTTTTGGTTTTCAACAATCACTTTCATAAGTTCCAGATTTTCTCCCCCTTCCTCCCCAAGATGGCATGCAATGTTGTATGAACTCTATACATACATTTCTATTAAATACATTTTCTTTTTTCTTATTAATTTGTTTTCAGTTTTCTACAATCACTTTCATAAGTCTTAGATTTTTCTCCCCTTCCTTCTCTCCTCCCTCCCTGAGATGGCATGTAATCTTATATGGGTTCTACATATACATTCTTATTAAACACATATTCACATTAGTCATGTTGCATAGAAGAATTAAAATGAATAGGAGAAACCATGAGAAAAACAAAACATAACAAAGAAGAAAATAGTGTGAGTCATTCTGCATTCTGACTCCACAGTTCTTTCTCTGCATGTGGATGGTGTTTTGCATCATGAATCCTTTGGAAATATTTTAGGTCCTTGCGTTGCTGTGAAGGACTAAGTCTATCAAAAACAGTCCTTTCACACTGTGACTGTTACTGTGTCTCCTCTGCTCAATTCATTCAGCATCAGTTCATATAAATCTTTCCAGGTTTTTTCTGAAGTCCCCCTGTTCCTCATTTCTTATAGCACAATAGTATTCCATTGCATTCATATGCCACAACTTATTAAGCCATTTCCCAGTTGATGGGAATCCTCTCAATTTCCAGTTTTTAGCCACCACAAAAAAAAGCTGCTGTAAATATTTTTTGTGCATGTGGCTCCTTTTCCTGTTTTTATGATCTCTTTGGGATATAGCCCTAGTATATATCTTTATAATATTGCTGTTACCGTATGCATAATTCTCCTGGTTCTACTCACTTCACTTTCTATCATTTCCCATGTTTTCCCCCAAATCATCCCCTTCACAATTTTTTACAGCAAAATAGTATTCCATTATATTAATATACAATAACTTGTTTAGCCATTCCTCAATTAGTAGGCATATCTTCAATTCCTAATTCTTTGCTACCACAAAAAAAAAGTTGCTCTAAATATTTTTGTACATATAGATCCTTTTCTTCTTCATTTGATCTCTTTGGGGCATAGACCTAGTAGCACTATTGCTGAGCAAAGGGTATACCCAGTTTGAGAGCTTTTTGGGAAAAAGTTCCAAACTGCTTTCCAAAACACTTGGACTAGTTCATAATTTCAACAGTAGTGCATTATTATATGTATTTCCCCACATTCTTCCAGCATTTCGGCATTTCTTTTGTTTCTGTCATCTTAGCCAAGCTTGATTAGATAATCGGTATGATTCAGATTTGTTTTAATGTGTGTTTCTCTAATTATTAGTGATTTAGAGCATTTTTTCCATATAATGTTTGATAACTTGGATTCTTCCCTTTGAAAACTGTCTATTCATATCCTTTGATCATTTGCCAATTGGGGAATGGCTCTTTTTCTTATAAATTTGATTTAGTTCCCTAAACATTTTAGAAATGAGACCTTTATCAAAGAAACTTGATGAAAAGATTCCCCCACACTTTCCTGTTTTTCTTCAAATTTGAGCTGCACTGATTTCATTTGTGCAGAAACTTTTTAATTTAATGTAATCAAAATTATCAGTTTTATCTCCTGCAAACTATTTTATCTCTTATTTTTTAATGAACTCTTCTCCTATCCATAGATTTGACATGCCACTTTTTTCATACCCTATTAAATTGTTTATTTTATCTCTTTTAACATTTAAATCACGTACTTATTTTGAACTTATCTTGGTATATTAAGATGTTGATCTATATCTGATATCAGTCACATGGCTTTATAATTTTCCCAACAATTTTTTTCAGTGGTGAGTTCTTAACCCCAATAGTTGGGGCATTGGATTTATCAAACACTAAGTTACCAAGCGCTTATTAGCATCTGTATGTTGTGCACTGATCAAGCTCCTCTTTCCTTACTGAGTACCAAATTGCTTTGATGATTAAAGCTTTGTAGTATACTGTGAGATCTGGTACTATTAGAATCTCTTCCTTCTAGCTTTTTAAAAAATGCATTCTTTTGGTATTTTTGAATTTTTTTCTCCAGATGAATTTCGTTGTTTTTATCTAGCTTTATAAAGTAATTCATGGGTAGTTTCATTGGTATGACACTGAATAAGTAAATTATTTGAGGTAGTATGATTTTTGTTGCTTTTGTTAATATAGTCAATTATTCCTAGTGTTTTCCTAATATTGGACTAGCCCTGTACTCCTGACATCAATCCAATCTGGTCATAGTGTATAATCTCTGTTATATTTTGCTGCAGTAACTTTGCTACTATTTTATTTAAATTTTTTTGTATCAATATTCATTAAGGAAATTAGTCCATAGATTTCTTTCTCTGTTCTGACACCATCTAATTTAGATATAAAGGTATATTCACGTCATAGAAGAAATTTGGTAGAATTTCTTCTTTATTTGTTTTTTTTTAATAGTTCATATGGCATTATAATTAGTTGTTGTTTAACCGTTAATTAAGCTAAGTAACACTCTGGACCTGAAGTCAGGAAGAACTAAGTTCTAATCTGGCCTCAGATACTAGCTCTATGACCCTGGGCAGATCATTTACCTTCTTTTACAGCAGTTTCTTCATCCGTAAAAATGGAACTTACCTCCTAGAGTTGTTGTGGGGATCAAATGACAGAATAATTGTAAAATGCTTAGCACAGTGCTATAAATGTTTGTTGTTCAGTTGTTTTTTAGTCGTGTCTCACTCTTCCGGGCTCCATTTGATGTTTTCTTGGCAGAGGTATTGGAATGCTTTGCCATTTCCTTCTCCAGCTCATTTTGTAGAGGATGAAGCAGAGGCAAACAAGGTAAAGTGACTTGTTCAGCTAGTAAGTGTCTAAGGCCAGATCTGAATTCAGGAAGAGGAGCCTTCCTGACTATAAACCCAGCACTCTATTTACTGTGCCACCTACCTGCCCCATATAAAAGGTAATATTATTGTTACTAAAATATTTGGCAGAATTCACTTATAAAGCCACCTGATTTTGGTTTTGTGCATGAGGAGAGAAGGGAGGAAGTTCATTTATAGCTTATTCTTTTTTTTTTTCTAAAACAGGATTATTAAAGTATTCTAATTCCTGTTCTGTTAATGTAAGCAATTTATATTTTTTTGATTTCATCTTTCATTTAGATTTTTAATTTTAATGGCATATTGAATCAAAATAATGCCTAATTGTTTTTATTTCTTCTTAATTAGTTGTGAATTCACAAGTTTCATTTTTGATATATGTACTTGGTTTTCTTCTTTTAAAAACTGAATTAGCTAATGGTATATCTATTTTAATGCTGTTCTCCCCGCATCAACTAATTTTATTCGTTAGTTCAATGGTTTTTTGTCAGTTTTAAATTTTGTTACTCCCTTTTATGACTTTTGGGGATATTTATTTTGATACTTAATTGGGGGGGGGAGCTAATTTTTTTTAAACAAACATTTGTACAGAGCTTAATGTGTGCCAGGCACTATGCTAAGCGCTTCGTAATCATTATCTCATTTGATCCTCACAACAACCCAGAAAGGTTTATATTATTATTATACCTATTTTACAGATTATGAAACTGAGGCTGAGTTTAAGTGACTTGCCCAGTGTCACTGGGTCAGAGAATTGGGTAACTAGGAAAATATCTTTATAGTAAATTTCTTCAAAAAGGAGCTTATTTGTCGGAGGTTGGATTTGAACTCAGGTCTTTCTGACTGCAGTTTATTTACTGTGCCATCCAGTTGCCTATTTGTTGGTTTTCTAGTTTTTTAAATTGTATACCCTGTTCTCCCTCTCTTTTATTGATGTAAGCATTTAGAAATAGAAAACTTCCCCTCAGTAATGCTTGAACTGAATCCCACAAATATTGTTATTTTGTCACATTATTGTCGTTATTTTTAATGAAATTATTTGTTTGTTTTTTGTTCTTTGTCCTAGCTATTATTAGGATTTATTTACTTTCCAATTAGTTTTTAATCTTTGCTTCAAAGGTCCTTTATTGAACACATTTTTTTATTGCATTGTAACTGGGAAAAAGATACATCTAATATTTTTGATTTTCTGTATTGTGAGTTTTTATACCCAAATACATGATCAATTTTTGGAAGGTGTTGTACAAAACGAAAATATAGACATACTCTATTCTATTCCCATTAAATATCCTCCAGATGTCTATTTTATCAAACTTTTCTAAAATTCTATTCATTTCCTTAGCTTCTTTCTTGTTTATTTTATGATTAGATTTATCTAGGTCTGAGAGAGGTAAATTGAGGTCCTCCTCTAGTTTATCATTTGACTGTCTATCCTCTGCAATAACTCATTTGATTTTTCCTTTAAAAGTTTAGATACAATTTGGTGCATACATATTCAGTATTGATATTAGTTAATTGTCTATTGTGCCTTTTAGCAAAATGTAGTGACCCTGTTTATCTATTGAATTAGGCCTGTTTTGGGTTTTGCTTTGAGATCACAATTGCTACCACTGGCTGTTTTTCTAAAATTTCAACTGAAGTGCAATAGATTCTGTTCCAACCCCTTATTTTAACGCTATGTGTATCTTTTTGTTTCAAATGTGTTTCTTGTAAATACCATTACTAGGTTCTGGTTTCTAATCTATTCTGCTAACCTCTCCCATTTTAGAGATGAGTTCACCCCTAAATGGAGGGCATGATAGGATGGAGGGAAATACAGTTAGACTTCCACAACATGACTTTTATAGAAGTCTTTTGCATAACTACACATATATAACGTATCAAATTGATCTCCTCAGTAGGAATGGGTGGGAGGGAGGAAGGGAGAGAAGTTGGAACTCAAAGTTTTAAAAATGAATGTTAAAAATTGTTTTTACATGCAACTGAGAAATAAGATATATAGGCAATGGGGTATAGAATTTATCTTATCCTCCAAGAAAAAAGAGGGAATGGGGATAAGAGAAGGGAGGGATGTGATAGAAGGGAGGGTAGATTGCGGGAAGAAGTAATCAGAATGCATGCTATCTTGGGGTAGAGGGGAGAGATGAGGAGAAAATTTAGAACTTAAAATCTTGTGGAAATGAATGTTGAAAACTAAAAATAAATTCGAATAAAAAAAGATGAGTTCATCCCATTCTCATTCACACTTATGATTGTATATTCCCTTATCCTTCTCTTTTCCTCTCTTCAAAAGACAATTTTGCTCCTGATGACTGACACCCTTAATCTACCCCTCTTTTTATGCTCAGGCCTCCCCAATCTCTTCACCTCTTCCTTCTCTGTTTGTTGTTGTTCAGTCATTTTCATCATTTCTGGCATTTTGTGACTTCTTTTTTGACACAGATGCTGGAGTGGTTTGCCATTTCCTTCTTTGTCTCTATTTACAGATGAGGAAACTGAAATAAACAGGATTAAGTGACTTGCCCAAGGTCACACAGCTGGTGAGTGTCTGTGGTTTGAATTTGAACTCAGGTCTTCTTGACTCCAGGACAGGTCTTCTCTCTATTGTGCTACCTAGCTACCTTTATTTCCTTGTTAGGTAAATTTAATTTTTGTGTGTGTACATATTTCCTTACTTCCTTTAACCAAGACAGATTAGAAGGAGGTTTGAGTTTCACATGTTTCCTCCTTCTACCCCTGGGTTACACAAACTCTTCCTTGTATGACCCATTTATGTGAGATAATTTTCCCTATTCTTCTTCTTCCTCCCTATCCTGCCCCAGTGCATTCTTCTTCCCCATCTTTACATTCTTCTTTTGAGATCTTCTCAACACAAAAGAATTATATGCAGATCCTCTGTCTAATTAGACTCATTCTAAGATCTCTGATGATTATAAAGTTCATCTCCCCAAATAAGAATGTAAACAATTTAACCTCATTTAGTCCCTTAAGATTTCTCAATCATTTTTATGGTACTTTTGAGTCCTATGTCTATTCAATTCTGTTCTTTTCATCAAGAATGTTAAGTCTTATATTTTATTAAAGATACATCTTTTCCCCCTACAGGATTATATTCAGTTTTACTGGGTACATTATTCTCTATTTTAAACCTTTGCCTTCTGGAATATCATATTTTAAACTCTCTGTTCCTTTATAATGGTGGCTGCTAAATACTGTATGATTCTGACTATTTCTGAAGTATTTTAATTCTTTTCTTTTGGCTCCTTACTGTCTTTTTTTCCTTGACCTATGGATTTTGGCTATAATATTTCAGGGAATTTTCCTTTTGGAAGATCTTTCAGAATATAACCAGTGGATTCTTTCAATTTCTACTTTGCCTTCTGGTTCTGGTCTCTGACAGGCCATTAAAATATGATGTCTAAGTTTTTTTTTCTTTATGACCTTTGGGCAGTTCAATGATTCTTAAATTATCTCTCAAACTATTTTATAGTTTAATTATTTTTCCTATGAGATATTTTACGTTTTTTCCTATTTTTTCCTGTTTTTAGATTTATTTTTTATTACTTTTTGATGTCTCATGAAGTCACTTGCTTCAATTTGGCCTTTTCTAATTATGATGTAGTTATTTTCCTCTGTAAAATTTTGTGCCTCTTTTATATCAAGCTGTTAATTCTTTCTTCTCTTTTTCTTCTTGTTCGTATTTTTCTCTTCCTTCTTTTTTTCTCTCCTCCTCTCCCTTTTCCTTCTCCTTCTTCTATTTCTTGCTCTTTTATAAACATATTTCTTATCATTATTTCATTATGGAAGTATTTTAAAATATGATATGGAGTATTTTTCTTAAATATACTTGTTGATAGTTTCAGTTTCTTCCTATCATATTTTTGACCGTTAATTTATTGGCAAATGATTCTTGCTCTTACATATTTTAAGTAATTGCCTTTGTGTCCTAGGTATATACTTTATCAGAGAAATTTGCTACAATTCTTTTTCTCCAGTTGACTAGCAACCAATTTTAATTGTCTTGATTTTGTATGTACAGAAGTTTTTTGATGTTATATAACGTTGATGCTATGTAACAACATTTTAAAATTTATCTCACATGAACCTCTAAATCCATCATCCAAGAACTCTTCTCTCATCCACTTTAATTTGTTAATGATCTGACATTTTACATTAAGGTCAGTTTTTTGTACTATATGGCTGTTAGTCAATATATTTTCTTCCAGACTCTTTTCCAGTTTTCCTAATAGTTTTTTAAATTTAATTTTTTGTTTTCAATAATGAAAAAATCTACTCCCTCTCTCTCATTTCTCTATACCCATTGACAAAGAAAGAAAAACCAAACTCTTATAACAAATATGTATGATCAAGCAAAACAAATGCCTGCAGTGGCCAAGATCGCTTCCCCGTCACTACACAAACTTTCCCAAAACCCCTCTAACATTTAGCATTCTTCCCCTTTTTTGTGGTTAAATTTGACAATCTAATGGTTACAAGGTGAAGCCTCAGTGTTGTTTTAATTTACATTTTCCCCATTATTAATGATTTGGGATAGTCTTACATGGCTATTGATAGTTTGCATTTCATTCTTTGAGAACTATCTGTTCGTATCTTTGGACCATTTAGTGATGGCAGAATGGCTCTTTTTCTTATGAATTTGAATCAGAAACATATATAGCTTAGCAATAAGCTCCTTTTTGGAGAAATTTACTATAAAGATGTTTTCCTAGTTACCCAATTCTCTTCTAATTTTAGCTACATTTGGTTTTGTTTGTGTAAAATCTTTCAAATTTTACATAATCAAAACTGGATTTTCCTTCTATGATCCACCCTATCCTTTCTTTGATCATGAACTCTTCCCCATCAGTGGAACTAACAGATTGTTTCTTTCTTGCCCTTCTAATTTGTTTATGATGTCACTTTATGATGTCACTAACAGATTGTTTCTTTCTTGCCCTTCTAATTTGCTTATGATGGTATCTGTTTGGAACATAGCTTGTATATATGTGAGATGCTGATTTATACCTAATTTCTGCCCGACTGCTTCCAAGTTTTCTCAGCAGTTTTTGTACCCCAATAGTTGGGAAATTTGGGCTTACTAAGCTATTGGCTACTGTACTCATTGCTTCTGTATATCATGAACCTAATATATTTCGCTGCCAGTAGTTTTCGTTGTTAAATGAATCCTTACCCCAGTTGTTGGAGTTTTAGAGGTACAACTCCTATGCTATCATAAAAGAAAGGGTCCATTGATTATTCCACCCAACTTAAAAACAATTTCTACTGTTAAGAAAGGACATTTCTTAATTGAGTCAATCAATCAAAACCAGATGCGGACATAATTATATATCTCCTTAAAGTAATCAGAGTTTTCCATTAGGTGTCACAGAAAGTTTGTTTTGATTGAATGAAAGACTTGGTCCTACTACCCTGAGGAACTTGTATAAAATTAATAGCTGTCTCAGAGCTGGAGAGATTTCGAGGGTCTGGAAGCCTGGAGGAATGAGTAGGGATATCAAGGCCTGAGGGGGAAAGAATTGTCAACATGGAGCAACCAGCAAAATGGAGAAAAAGGAAGAAAGATTAATCTGTATCAGAAAATGGAGGGATAGAGTAGGGCCATTGGCCCAAAAGTTATCTCAGAGCAAAAGATTTGGGCTGACTCTGCCCATTGCATTTACCTCCTCACAGTCTAAGGGAAATACAAGAAAAGGTCTTTTATTTCTTGTATTTCCCTCCTAGTTTATGTCTATTAACCCTGTAATATTCTTTGCTGCTTCTTTACCAAAATATTTCTGGTAACCTGAATTTTCCCTCAATCACAGAGTGGCAAGGAGTTAGCCAGAGATAAATACAAAGGTAAACTACATTAGAGAGCCAAATCTACCTAAATGTTAGGAATATTCCTAGTTGGAAGCTCAGAGGGATTATGATTGTACTCCTAACTTTTCATTTAATATAACAATCTGTAAAGTAGTAGAAAAGGGAACTGTGCGGACTTTAAGTGGCCATTATGCTGGCCTCAGGCTTAAAACAAGCTAATTATTGTAACAGAATTACTTGTTGTCCCTTGTCTGAAATAAATATTGAACTCTTCTCATTTGCAGGGACCCCTGGAGAGATTTTTCTACCCAAGACTTTAGTAATTGAGTTCCCTAGTTTTGGGATGCTCTAGAGAAAAATGGGCATTTTTTTTCCTCTTTTGCTTTAGATTGTGATTGAATAATGCATAATATGGTGTGTTAAAAGTCAGACTACTTCTTTTGAGACAATCTTTGCTTGTTTGAATGCTTATGTACAAATACCTTTTGTGTTATCATTCCTGGTCAGAATCTTGCCTTCCTAATGTGTTGGTGCTATCATTTCACCTAAAGCACTCAATGATAGCTCATAAAAATTCATGCTCTTTTTCTCTTTACTTGAAATAGATCTAGAATATTTAACTTATTTGTGACATTAGTTTGGATAACTTGTCAGAGATCCGTGAGCGCTCTCTCTTGATGGGAGTAGTGAACCTATTGGTCTGGAATCTCTTAAATAGTTATCCCTGAATTCTTAGTACCTTTTTGAGAGTCTCATATGTCTTTGAGGGATTACTTTGAATATGCTTTCTTTTTAATGTAGCTTTTATTTTCTTTTACTTTTTTCCAATTAAAAATTGTTTTCTATTCCCACAACTCTGTGCTCCCCATAGAATAGAAAAAAAAACAACTAATACCCTTATAAAACTATGCACAATCAAGTAAAATAAATTCCTACCTTGGCAATGTTCAAAAATATGTGCCTCATTTTGCGTCTTGAGTCTCTTACTTCTCTGTTAAAAGGTAGGTGGTATGGATTATTATTGATCCTTTGGAAGCATGATTGCTAATTGCATTGATCAGTGTTCTTAAGTCTTTCAAAAGTATTTGTATTTAAATTGTTGTTGTAACAGATGAGAGGGTGACTTCCAGTCCACCTCCATGTCCTCAATTCCTTTGGGGAGAATTCCGTGTGCTGTGGGATCTCCATCAAAACTAAGTTTTCCTTTTAGAAAGAAGCTTGTTTTCTTTTCTTTTTCAATAATGACTATGTATGGGACCTGAGCAGAGGAATGAGTGAAGTACTTCAATCTCCTATGGACCTGGTACGTTTGGTTGTAGAGCTTGGTACTTGACTGGACCCAAAATAAAGGGACCTCTCAAAGGGAGAGGATGAAGGCAAGTACTGGAAGCCCTTTTTTGGCAAATGGACCAGTATTGCTGGGTAAGTACCAAATCAAATTAGTTTCTCATCTCAAAAGTCAGGAGGTGACTTCTACTCAACCCCAGCTCCTAAATCCCTATAGAGAGGCCCCCCATGTGCTCAGGAAAATCTCTAAGGAAATAGACATTCCTTCTAAGAAAAGAGGTTTGATTTTCTTTCCAGTTTCTTTTACTTAGAGGTTTTAAAAAAATTTAAGAGGGCCCTTTTGCAAGTAACAAAAAAGATATTAAACTGTTAGAACTTTGTAAAATTATATTGGTTTGTTAAATTACATTACCATGTACTTAAAAATATGGAATAATGTTAGTTTAGATTTGATTATGAAACATGCCATTTTGACTCTTCTTGGGATTCTTTAGTATAAGACATGAGAAGAAATTTAGAAGAGATAATGTAGAAGCCCAAGTCGTTAAAGAGCCATCCAGGAGCTGAAACTACGAATTTTGCAAAACTTACTCCCAGAGATTTAGGACAAATCAATCAATTAAGTTGTCCAACCTCTCCTAAAGTAATTGATAAAATGCCAAACCCTGATACCATAAGCAGATGCACACATATCTCAGTTTATGAATCAATCATAGATTTTAGTCTGAGAAAAATTTGGTATTGTACAAGAAGAGTGCTCCCAAACTATGCAGGTAGTAGGATCTAGTTCAGAAACTAAGGTAGAGATTTAAGCAACCTGAGACCTACCTTTAAGGGGGAACAACTTAGGTGGGTGATGGGAAAGTTTGGGGGGAGGGAAGAGATCCCTGTTGTTGTTGGGTGTGACTTGGACAAAGAATCAGCAAAATAGACTGAGGAGTGGTCTGACAAATAAGAGAACCAAGAGAAGGTAGTATGTCATGAAAACCTAGAGAGGAAAGAAGTATTAAAGAGAGGAGGGTGACCTACAGTGTCAAAGGCTGCAGAGAGAGGTCAAGATGGATGAGGATTGAGAAAAGACCATTAAATTTGGCCATTAGGAGAACAACGATAACTTTGGAGAGAGTAGTCTTGATTGAATGATGATGTTGGCAGCTAGACTGCAGAGTTAAGAAAAGAGTGAGAGGAAATTACATGGAGAAACCTCTCAGACATAGATAAACTTCTTAAAGAATTTTACTACAAGAAGGAGAGATATGCAGTGATAGCTAATAGGTTTGGATGGATCAATTGATGGTTTTTTTGAGGATGAGGGAGACATGGGTATATATGTAGGCAATAGGGACACAGTCAACGGAAAGGGAGACATTGAAAATAACTGAGAACAGGAATGGAAAAGGAATGTTAGAGAGGGGCAATCTGCTGAAGATGAGATGGAATGGGATCACTGGTGCATGGAGAGGGGTTTGCCTCAGCAAGGAGAAGCAACACCATTTCATGTGACATGGGATGAACATAGACAATTGCAAAAGATATCTGAAATATGTGAGATGAGAAGGAAAGAAGGAACTCAGCAAATAATCTTATTCTTTTTTAGTGAAATAAGACAATATTCTTAGCAGAGAGGGTTGGGAGGAAGGGAGCTATATTGAGGAGAGATGAAAAGCTACTGTGATGAGTGAGATAGTGAGTCAATTAAGGATACATAAAAGGATTATCTTTTTTTTTTTTGCTTAAGTGAGAGTCCAGTTGATGTTGTATAACATAAATGTGTAGTGGATCAAATCAGCATAGATTCATGACTTTTCCCCAGCTCCATTTAGCAGTATACAAGGAGGGACAAAGGCAGCAAATGGTGGGAATAATCCAAGACTGAGGATTCCAAGGGCAAGATCTTCAGAAGAATAAGGTTACAAAAGATGGAAGTATATAGCATATTCAGGTATATAGTTGAACTTGTTCAAGAGTATAGCCAGGAAAAAAGGTGATGTGATGGGAAAGAATTAAGGGGCAAAGGGATAGGCAATTATAAAAAAAACCCAGGATTTGATGCTACAAGGCAGAGGGAGAAGGGAAATAATGATAGATTTTGAATAGATAATGGAATTTCAGAGTCCGTGTAAGCGGTGCATTGGTGTGTGATGACACCATCAACGGTATGACCATCTCTGTAGGGATGATGTGGAGGAGAAACGAGGAATGAGTAGGTTGAGGAACCACGGAATAAGGAAGGGGTATCTATAAATATGTTGAAGTCTTCTAGTATGAGGACAGGAGTTGGGGAGGAGAGAAAGATTGAGTCAGTCATTTCACTTATTGAGGAAATAAGTGAAATGTCCCAGAAGTCAACGGACAACAGCTGCCCTAATTTGATCGGGTGACAAATACAGATTGAGGGAACCTCAAAGGAGGAAATGTTACTGAATGTTGGTGGTAGAGGGTGAACTTGGAAGTAACAATGGGAAGCAAGGAGTTTTTCGGCTCTCCTGTTGAGATCAGTAAGTCAGAGGGAATGAGTGAAAGTTACCCAGTGCTGAAAAGGGTGGCTATGGAGACTGAGTCTTCAGAACGGAGCCAGGTCTCAGTGAGAATCGGAAGATGAAAGGAGAGAGAGCACAGTGTAAGGGGGGGGGTAGCATTACAGTGAGACGTAGGTATGGGGTTGGTTGATGGAAATAGAAAAAGGGAGACCATGAAAACTGATGATTCAGAATCACTGCATTAATGACCCAGTTTGATTTAGCAAAAGCATATTTATCTAACAATAATAGATGCACAAACCATTACCCCAGATTGTGTGCAAACTGTCCTCTTTACCAGCTTGTCCCCTGTACAGGAAGGGTTTAGACTTAAAGTACTAAGAACTTGTCCTAAGCTCACTTCTGAGTGCAGTGTGGTCAATAAACAGGAGAATCTCTCTTGTAGGATTCAATATGTTGGCCCCTGGATCATTCTATTTCTGAATAGAGTCCAGGTCACTCCTTGGTGATATATGCTGGTGGACTGAAATCTTTTTCATGGGCTCCTATCACTGAACTTCAGCTCCCCTGACCTTTCAAAATTTACAAGGTCAGAGTCATTGCTAATACTTTTTCACTTCAAGGTAGAAAAGAACAAATGCAAAGAGGAAAATCTCAGAAGTACCTTGTATTAATGGGTTTCACATCAGCAAGGTGAAGGGATAATAAGCTACAGGCATTGGTATTATCTCTCTTAGCCAGGCCAGCTTCCTGCCACCTCTGGGTAAGAGAAGGCTTAAGGCTCTCCCCAACCTGGAGGCCTGTAGTAGCCTATTGTTTTCACAGATTCCAAAGAAGGAAACCAAAGACGGAGTTGCCCCAATGAGAGTTCTTTATTCATGAGATAATGCACACATAGGACATACTCACTGACTGATTCAGCAGCCAATCAAAATTGAATTTCTTCAACACATGGTTAGTGGAATTTAAATAGTTATTAAAACCTTCATGGATATATAGCTCAAAATCCTCATGATGACTCTATCAGACAGAGTTCATTGTTTATTTTCCTAAGGACTGAGATTTCATTGGCTAGTCCAGAGCTAGGGTGTGGACTCACACTTAAGTTATGTAGGTTAAGTTATTCTGGGTTACAAGATTTTTTTCTTTTGCCTTTGGATTCTCATATGTTATGATTTCCTCTCCTTTTTAATGGTCAAGTACTATGTGACTCTGTGGTTCCTTGGTTCTTGAACTTTTTCTTCCTCTTTGTTTATGGCATTTGTTTCCTTTGATCTGGAAGCTCTGCATTTTGTCTGGAAATTTTCTTTTGGGGGAACTTTTGGAGGGGGTGACTTTCAATTTCAATGCTCACTTTGTCCTCTGGTTATGGTAGATTTGGGATATTTTCATTATGATTTCTTGAAATGTAGTATCCAGGCTTTTTTTAAAAAATAGGTCATGATTTTCAGGAAAGTCTGACGATGCTAAGGTTGTCTTATTGGTTGTTTATGATCGCAGATATCTTACATTCTTTTCTTCTATTTTTTAATCTTCAGCTTTTGTTCTAACATTTTTTTCTTTCAAAGAGTCACTGATTTTCCATTTGGTCTATTCTAATTTTCAGCTCTGGTTCCTAATGACCCAGGAGCTTCCTTTTCAAAATACTTTTTCAAAATAATTTTTGTGTTCCTCAATACAAAGCCCTGTGGTCTTCATATA
The DNA here is from genome assembly GCA_028658325.1 of Potorous gilbertii. Classification (NCBI taxonomy): domain Eukaryota; kingdom Metazoa; phylum Chordata; class Mammalia; order Diprotodontia; family Potoroidae; genus Potorous; species Potorous gilbertii. Next base: position 375,915,724 of record CM053770.1, on the reverse strand, counting down.
CCCCATTTCTCATCTGCAGTGGCAGGCTCCTCGTTTATTTAGCTATGTTCTTTTTGGATTTTCTGTAAGGATCCTTTTCCCAGTGCTTGAAGGTTTCTAGATATCTTCTTGTGTAATCCTGGGTTAGATAAAGGTGCTTACTATAGTTTCTTTTTGAATTTTTTATCAGTCTGGAAATCTTTTTAGATCTTTACTGTAGTATATGTGTGAGAGATAGGACTTTTCTTTAAGTCCATGCAACCATCTTAACAGGGAATTGCTACCCTGTCTTCTAAATATTTATTCATCGCAATGCTGGCCACACATAAGTCACTCCATAAATGCTTACTTATTCATCAATAAGATCTTGGCACAGTTTAATCCTATAGCACTGCCAGTGAAGCCAGTATCTGATCACTAGCTTGAAATCTCTGACAACTAATTGTAGGTTTGCTAGGTGACAATGTATATAACACATAGCACATGAAACAGTGGTGTCAGAATTCTCATATTTCTGGCTCTCCAGTGAATGAATGAGTTCAGTTCTTTAACTGAGTTTCTGTAGGATACCATTCATTTATTTCCCCCTTTCCCCCTCCTTCTGTTCTATGAATTGATACTCCAAAGTCTGCTGTGACCCAAGTCTTCCATTTATGATGCTTTGTTGCTCCTGTCCTCAGGCTTTTAATGTGCTTACAAATACATGGAGTCACATATATAGTATATTTTTCAGAGTATCTCATATCCTGGAGACTCTCAGAGTGTTTTGCAAAATCAACATAGTAATTACCTCACCCATAAAATGTGGCTTACTTTAAGGTAGTCTGGCAGTTGGACCGTTCAAGAGAATTACCACCTTGTTTTGGCTCCAAAAGAAAGTATGCTTAATCAAGTTAATATTGCAGGGGGAGTTTTAAGAGCAAGTTTTCCTTGAAACTAGAAACAGTCATTACTGGCCACTCCAGAGCAATGTATAAGAAATGGCCATCCAGTAAATAATGCATTGTTTACATTACCATTCTCAAACTCCGAAGCTAGCCAGCCTCCCTAGGAGATGCTCCTGGTTTGTCCAAAATAAACTTAAGTAAGTTCAATTCAGTGCCAAAGGGAAGATCTCTTCTCACTTGCCTAATCATTTCTGTTTTGAGCTCAGCCCAAGCCCAATTGTCTATTGTACACTGACTGCTCAGTACATGGCCCTGAGTAAACGGAGCCCTTGGTGTGAAGGAGCCATCACAGTTAGAATAAAACACGAAAGCCTTTGTTCTGTTGCACAATAGAAAGGATGTAGGCAAAAAATCTCTTTTTTCCCTTCTGAATACTTTCTTTTCCCTGGAGAAGCTGAGTTTATTCTTTGCTTAAAAGATGCTTCAAAAAATGAATTAATTATGCTATAACTTTTCATTTAAAGGAAAGAAACCATCTTCTGGGTGTTATCTAATTCCTCCCCCCACCCTGCCCCCAGCATCTTCTTTCCTCCCCAACTCCCATAACAACACTAAGGGAATAGTGGTATAAATGAGT